>VZTI01005695.1:662726-682904 GCA_013397865.1 Struthidea cinerea | reverse complement strand
CACTGCGGCGCGGGGGGCGAGGCCAGCGGTGACAGGTGGGAGAGGCGGCGCGCGCGGCCAATCGCGAGACAGCGCGGAGCGGCCAATAGGGACAGCGAGCGGCGGCGGGCTGGCCAATGGGAGCGGCGCGGCGCGGCGGGCGGCCGTGCCCACAGCCGGCTCCGGACAGGGCCGGCCCTTAGCTTTCCGCGGTAACCGGGAATCGCAGAATCGATTAGGCTGTAAAAGGCCTCTGAGATCATCGAGCCCAACCTGTGACCGAACATCACCTTGTCAGCCAGACCATGGCACTGAGTGCCACAGCCAGTCCTTGCTTAAACACCTCCAGGGTCTGTGACTCCACCACCTCCCCAGACAGCCCATTCCAATGTCTAAAGATCGAATGTTTCTAACATTCAGCGCTGCTTATTGTCTTTTCACCCACCCATGAAAACCGAAGGACTGTGCCCAAGCACTGGCTCCTCCGAATGTGCCGGTGTTTGTGGGAAACAGTTCCTGGACCGAATGTCTGCCCGGTTCTGGGAGCGTTGCAGGTGGCGGCCACAAGCCCGGGACGGCAGAGTAACAGGGCTTTTGGACACATTCAGTCCTGTAGGCTTTCCTTTGATCCGTAGTGGCATCCTTTGAGCTAGAGAGGTTCAGTGTGTGCCACGCAGATCCCAGCCTGTGGCAATGGGAGGGGAGGAATACTGGCTCCCCTCCTGTGCTGACAGCTGCAGCTGGTGGGAAGCTCTGAAATCGCCTGCCTCAGCGAGCTCTCGAAGGCCAGAGAAAGAAACACTTTCTGCGCAGGAATGGAGCACAGGCAGGATGTCAAGATGAACTGGTCAGATACGGGAGTTTAGATATGCACAGATACCACACTAGAAAAACTTCAATACCAGCCCCTAGAAACTTCACACCACCATAGCTAAGCACCTTCTCAGCAAGACTTTTGCTGGTTTATTGCCCATCCACAGATTTGGGTTTATGACTGGATGCCATAAAAGGCCTAGAAATGACATTTAACATATCTTGGAGGCATGGCTTGCTCTGATTCCCTCTCAGCTCAAGTTCCAGCATTTCACTCTGGTTTGTTTGATTTTTCCTGTGAACTGGACAGATGGCCTGCCATTTAGAGATATCATTAGCAGCATGAATGTTCAAATGGACAGTTAATATTTTACAAGGGGAATATCTTACAGCATTCCCCTGTGCAGAGCTTGGTGAAAGAGAAAAGAGAGGAGGTGGTTTGGGTGAAAGCCACTTGAAACCAGCAGAGCATCAAAAGTGAAAAAAAAAAAGAAAGAATGTAGCAATGACTGCTACATATACCTTTAACTACATAAAACATATCATTAAAATATTAGAATTAATGATAAGATTGTGTTATTCATTAATATACTACAAATTTAATGTTATCACAAGAATGCTAACGATAAATATGTACTCTCAGACAGGACTGAAATGTACACAGATTACTTTTTATTGAGTTTACTTATCATTACTTTACAGATTACTTATTGCTGAGTCACTGGAACAAAACCACAGTAACTGGAGACTGAGCTTTGAAAAAGTACTGAGAACATCCTTCACCACATCGATAACTTGCTTGTTTCATTGTTCCAGATTAAAAAAAACCCCAACCTGTTATTTTTCCTTCTATCATTTTCCTAAAGTAACAAAACAAGCTACACAGACCTATCAAAAATATAACTACTGAGATGGACATACAAACCAGCATTTCATATGAAGACAACAGAGTTAACAAGCAGCTCTCCTGCGAATGAAGCTCTTTTAGAGTAGAAACTTCTGCCCTGGGCGGCAGAGATGGGTCTGTGCCTGGAGCACAGCTGGCATGGGACATGAGCAGGTGTACACAGTGACCTTCAGGCCGCACAGCAGAGGGAAACCAGAAAAAATGTTCTTAGAGATGATAGAGGCATTTCTTCCTAGTAATAGCTACCAAAAACTTCTATACAGGCACGTTAGAACCTGACAGTTGGAAACATTTCCAGTTTCTGTCTTGCACAGACAAACAAAGCACTTCACCTGAGACAATGCTGGTGAGCAGCAACAAGTGACAAGAAGTCCTGGTGGATAATGAGAGGCAAAGAAGCAGGGACAAAGGCTGACAGACACAAAACAAATCATTTTCACAAAACAGACGCGGGAGAGACTTCCCAAGCCTTTAACCAAAGATACACTCAGGATCAGGTGTTTTATGTCACCTGTATCATCTTTCCTTTTGCTCCCCTCCAGACTTGCTCGGCACCTTCAAAGCTCTTTGTGTTGAAAACAAAGTATGCTAATTTTTGTAATGGTATGCACGTCACTGAAACCTCAGAACTTCTACTCCACCCTGTATAAGCAGAATACCTGAAGTGACATATAAATGCATTTGAGACTTAATTAATCCATTTCCTAAAGTCTGCTGACTGTTTTCAAACACTCTGCTAACAAGGGAAAAAAACAGTTTCCTGTAACAATTGGAAAGTCTTTAATTTCACCTGAAAATCCAACCAGCTGCAAACCACTGACAGACTTTCGGTATGTGCTAAGAGAATGGGAAGTACAACTCTCACCAAACTGAAAGAAAACCTTTTAATTCTCCTGCAAGTTAAACAAAATGATGACAAACTACAAGATGAAATAAATGCTGAACAAACCTGGCATTTGACCCCGGCCTGGAATGCATAAACTCCTGAAAAATGCTTGTCCTCAATTTTCAGATTTGCCAAGGAAAATAATTGGGCTTCTTTTCCTCCCTTCACATCCAACCTTCTTTTTCAGCTTCCTGTTCACTCACTCTGAAGTTTAGGACTTCTGCTTCACCCTTCTCAGCTACAGAGCCATCCTTGTTCCTGGTTTCCATAGAGAATTCCTCCTGGTAGTCTTTTCCTGCCCTGGAGTCATAGCTCTTCAGAAAATATTTGTCTAAATGATCTACTTACATGCTGAGCAAAAAACAACCTGGGTTTTATCTGAAATGAAAAGTAAATACTTCCCAGTCTTAACTAATCTGCTGTTCACTTGACTCTTCTTTCTTAAAAGGCCTCTTTCAGGGAAGCGGGTTGGCTTCAGCTCGCTTCAGAGAAGACAGATGTCTTTGTAGTAAGAATGTAATACATATATGCTAAATACCTAAGTAGGATGGTGTATTTGCATTTAGTTCTGCTATCTCAAGCTGATGGAAAGAGTGCTATGATGGACGGATTCCAAATGTTTTTATACATCATAAGGTGAATGAATAATGGTATAGGAAACCACTCTTCTAGGAAGGAGTTATTAGGAGGTTTCCTATATGAATCAAGAAATAACCCTTGAGCCCTTTTCTCCCTTAGATTTTTTTGTTTGGTTGATTTGGTTTTGTTTTTCTTTCTTTTGGTTTGAGCTCTGGACAGAAGGCTTTGCCTTTTCCTGCTACATTTACAGGTTCGAAAAATGCTAATTTGGGAGATTCAGCTATTATTCTGTTCTGTTGCTGATTTCCCAAGCCTTCTATCTTGTCTTTTCAAGTCCAGCCATGGGTGCAGAAGTAGATATGCTCAGGACAACGTAAATTTTACCACTCTGTTTACTGTGACGCTTATTAAAAAAGCTTCTTAGCTGTTGAAAAGATGTTGACTAGTACTGCTCCATTTCCCTAGGCCTCTGTATTGCTGTCTCTTGTTTTGTATCAGGTAGTTTGTGAAAAGCAGGTCAGTCTTTTGTTTTGTACTTGCTCCTAATACATTACACGGTGCCTGCTACTCTTGCAGTGCCGTGACAAAACCAAACCAGTAGCAGAGCTAGAGTGACAACAGGCCACTTGTCATTCTCTTCTCATGAAAAAGCAACTGCATCCATACAGGGCCTGTTAATTTTCAGGCAAGACACCCTGTACCAAGGAAAAAGTTGTTTAAGCTTGTCTTTCCGTATTTCAGTATTTCAGGTAAAAATTGGTCATCTCTGTAATGCGCCCTGCTCCTAGGGAGTGTGCTGCTCCAGAGGACAAGAAAGTTGCCAAGTGTTCTCCCCAGGAAATCTCTAACATAGATCTTTGTACTCCTGCTGGACATTTTTTTCCTTCATGCTTATAGCTAAAATTGTTACAGTACAGTAGTATTATATTAAGGTAAGATAATTTTGGAAGGGATAATGAGGCTTAAAAATGTTTAGTTAGAAACTGAACAGCTGAGAACTTGAACTGTCACTTAGCTAAGATGGCTCAGCCACCCACAACTGCACCAACTCTAAAGAGAATTCAAAGCAGTGAACAGGGGCATTTGGTCAAGTTGTGCTCAGGCTTTCTCGTGGACAACTCTGTTCCACCTCTTGTCCCTCTCCTTTTGACTGTGCAGTCTCCCTTTAAACATTTAGCTAATCAATTTGCTCTCTTTTAGTGGCTTTGAAGAAGGGAATAGGCTAAAATTATGGGATATTGTCAACCAGTTAGGCTGGTGATCTTGGAGAATGACCTCCAGTAATGAAAACTATGCTAGTAAATAGGTAAACCACTATTTTTGTCAGTGTTTAATACAGCTTTGAGACATGATTGCACAGAAGTGGGTAGAAAGGAAAAAAGACCAATGAGGACTGCAGGCAGACTTATAGTTGGGAAGCACATTAAAAGAAAATGTAATATTTTCAGCTCTCAGTGGCACATGTTCTTCTGGCCTTTTTACAGTCCTCTTCTAAGGCAGTTAAGATAATCTACTGGAAGAGAGAAAATAATTAGACGAAGCCTCTTTTGACTTTCACTATCTGCTACAATGAATAAGAATTTTAGGTGGAGGTTTATTCAAAGTGTTAATCAGCAAAGGAATTAATCACATTTCAATTACGCCTTGTAGGCTTCAGAGTGAACAGCCTGCTTGCAGAACGTCGTGGTTAGCTTTGATACGCTGCTTCTGTCTTTCCGTCTGCAGACACAGTAGAAAAATTCCACATTCGGTATCTCCCAGCTATTCTGTATTAAAAAAAATATGGAATTCCAGTGGTGTTTCAGGACAGTTTCATCTGCCTTGTCAGTGCACCTGATCTAGTGTTACTGGAGGTAACTAACTAACTAAAGCAGCGGCCGTTTTAATTTGGTAACAATAACAGTAAACTAACACAGCGTTACCCCGAGGGACCTCAGCGGGGATGGAGCACACCTCCGCTGTTTAACCAGCAGCACTGCGGTGACCCCGGGAGCAGCGGGGCCGGGGAGTGGGGCGGTGGCGGGGCAGCTCCTGCCCGGCCCCGGGGGCATTCCCGAGCCCGCGGGACTGCGCCGGGCGGGAGGCTCTCCCGGTGCCCGGGGGCATTCCCGAGCCCGCGGGACTGCGCCGGGCGGGAGGCTCTCCCGGTGCCCGGGGGCATTCCCGAGCCCGCGGGACTGTGCCGGGCGGGAGGCTCTCCCGGTGCCCGGGGGCATTCCCGAGCCCGCGGGACTGTGCCGGGCGGGAGGCTCCCCCGCTACGCGGCCCGTCGCCATCGCGGCTCGGAGCGGGGGCCGCGCCGCTTCCGCCGGATGTCGCCGCGAGGGCTCGGCACCGGGGAGGCGCGTCCTGCCCGAGCGGCGCCGCGATCGTCGCTGTGCTGCTGCCTCCGCTGCTGCCCCTCCCGCCTTCTCCTCCTCCTCCTCCTCCTCCTCCTCGTTGTCCTCATCCTTCCCCTCCTCCTTCTCCGCGCCGCCTGCGGCCGTGCCCCTCCCCGCCCGCCGCCGCGGCTGTGGCTGACAGGTGAGTGCGGGGGCAGCGGGGCGCGGACCCTCCGCCATCTTCGCGGCCGCCCGAGGGGCTGAGGGGGAGCGGGGGTCCGGGCGGGGTCCGGGGCGGTGGCGGTGGTGGTGGTACCATCGCGGTGGTACCTGCGCGGTCCCGCCGCCGCCGCCGCCCAGGCCCGCGGCGCGAACCGGGGCTCCTGCCCGGGCACCCCCTCCCTGCCCGTCCTATTCCGCTTTATTTCCGCGTGAAATGACTTGCACGTTCTTATATAAAAGCCCAGAATAACCGAAAATAAGCCGTCGTTCCTCTTCTGTGTATCGCGGTTTTTTAGCGCTTCCCGCCCGAGGCTGTAGGGATGGTTCCAGGTCTGCGGGTAGAGAAGCCGAAGGTGCTGCTGAGAGACTCCTCTCGCTAACTTTGTTCGTGTGCTGCTGCATATCCTGCCTAAGGACAGGCCAAGCGTAGAGCCCCATTAGTTTACAGGTGGAGTTCGCATCCTCTGACACCTGTACAAATGGAGTAAACATGAAACGCCCAGATTTCTGAAGTGGGACACAGCTGAATGATGAAGGGAAGCACCGTTTGTGGTGGCATGGGGTGAATCTGGCCTTCAGCAGTGGGAGGATGACATGGAAGTGTCCAAGATGGATAAAAGTTGTCTGTAAAGAGCCACCTTCAGGAGTTCTCTCTTTTTCTGTGCTAAAACCCTGTGAAAATAAGTTTGAGGGAAGAATTTATATGCTTAATGTATTCAGAGGTTGAGTGCATGTTAGGTTCCATTCCTTATGCAAAGAGAAAAACTTCTTTCAAGTTAAGTGTTGATCTGTGGTTGAAGGACATCTTGGTGTTTGTGAGAAAAGAGAAACTTCTACATGTGTTTTTCTCTCTCTTGTCCAGCTTGTCAAATTTATTTTGTTATTGCAGTTAAAGTGGGCTTTCTATAACAGTAATGTCATGGAAGGTTTACGTAAGGAACTGGTGGAACAGCTTCTTTGAAGTGATTCGGTGTCATTGAGTACACCTTGAAGTGATACAAACGTCTATTGTTCACGCACCCATTTTACAACATTACAACTGCATCATTCTCCTTAAGCAAATTTCTGAAACTGCTTTCCAAGCAAGTCTGCCGTTGGTGTTTCTTGATGTTTTTGAAAGAGAGCTGGTAACCCCAAGAACCCACCAGTATGTTTTCTAATGAGTAGTTTAGATTAGATAATCTTTGTGCGTGGTGTCAGCTCTAACCTGTCTCGTAATAACTTTATATGTAGCTTTGTGTGTTGTGGACTTGGGCAATTATTTTAAGAAAAGGTGCTGGCATCAAACACAAGAATTTAAGGCACAGCCCAACTGTAATGTTGATTGTCTTTTTAATGCCAGTTGTTTATGTGTATGTTTGTCCCTGAGCTAGGGTTATCATGTTAAATCTAAAGATTCTAAGATGAGATGCCTCTTTAATGTAGACAGGCCCTTCGACCATCTATTTCTTAAATTTAGGACTTGTTTAAAGCATTCAGTCTTTAGTATGGACTGAAATGCTTAAATTTGTTGGTACAGTCACAAGACAAATATGGTGAGTGTAGTGATAATGTCTTACAAGAAGATCTTACTTCTATGAAATCCTGAAATTGGCAAGCCAGCACTAGTATGTGCCAAGTAAGGAGGAATTAAGTGGTGTTGCATTCTATAAATTCGAGATGAGATTAGGATCATTTTATGTCATGGAATTTTAAGTCTTGGAGCTAAGACTAGTAGGTTGTTATGTGAGGTGAAAGCCAGGGTGAGGGACTTCTGGAGGCCACCCCTTCAAACCCCTGTGGGGAGAGTTGGTTAGTACTCTGTGAGTGACCACTGGGGAATGGATAGGAGTCGGGGTGGTCTCCTTGCAAGCCAGAGTGATTAGTGTTTTCTTCCAGTAATATGTACTGACTATTTTTAGGCTTGGTGTTGAAGATGGTAGGCTGGGTGCTCACAGTGCTCTTCCAGGGACTGTTGGTAGGTTCCGTAGTTCTCTGTGCTAGACCATATGAGGTAGTGCTTCAAGAATGTGCTGTACAGAGATTATTTATTGGTGCTTCAGAAGAGCTTGCTAGATGTATTATATTTAGAGTCAAAATTCCTTGCTTTTGTTCAAGTCTTAAGCACTAAAAGGTTCTAATTTACTGGCAAATAGTATATTCCCAGATGAAGAGTGATGATGTTAGAGGTCACTCTGCTTGAATAAAACCATAATAGCAATTCATCTAATACACCACTAACAAGTACATAAATATTGTTTGTTTAGAGACTAGTGCAATAAGATTCTGGCCTCTGAGTGTGGTGCAGTACTTCCTTGAACAAACACCTGGTTAAATTGCCGTTGCTCTTGAACTTCCTTAGGATTCCTCACCCTCAGGTCTTGTGTTTGCATACCTGTGCCTGCATGTAGGCTACTTCTAGGCTATTAGGGATTTGCTAATACAGAAATGGGAGCTGCAGTGTCTGTGAAACAGCTGAGGAAATAGAGTAGCCTTCAAACATATTTTAGGAGTTAACCAGCTGTAAGCAATTCAGCAGGACCTGATGCCGTCTGTTGAACTCTTCAATAAAAGTCAGTTCATCAATACCTATAAATAAAAGAAGGTACAATATATACTCATAGGTAACTAACTAGTGTTGGATATAAGATTATATTGTACCTTGTACCATTTAAAAAGTGAGCACCCTCAGCAAGCACAGGTCTCAAAGGGAAGCTTTCAGTACATCAGCAATTTCACTAAATAGCTCTTAGTCTGATGATTATTAGTGGACCTTGGGAAGGTTTCTACTACAATTAATAAGAAAGTAAAAAAAAATCCAAGTCTGATAATTATTGTTGTTTAGTATTAGATAATATAAGCTTGTATGGTGAGAGTAGCATTTCTTGCTTTAGCAGACTGTATGGCAGGCTAGGTCAGCCCTGCATTTTGGTGTGACTGCAGCATTTGCTGACATAGTTGAATTAGCAAGATCAAAGCTTGCTAGCAGCAAAACTGGGCTGGCTTACATTTAGATGTTGGTGTTAAAAGCTTGCTTAGAGTAGGTACTCACTAATGTGTTAAAGCTTTTATCCTTGATTTCAGCCACATAACAGAATTTATTGGTGCAGCTTCTTTACTCTGCTTTCTGTTGAAAGGAGGTTGTCACCTTCAGTGGTGGATGCCTGCTTTCCTCTTTTACATTTTGAGGAACATCCAGTTTCATTTGAAAGAAAGCTGCACTAAATTTAGAAAAAAAATCAATGTTGTAATGCTTGAGTGGATTTCACAAGGTTTGAGCACGCTCATTAGTGTTTCTAGCATCATCTGTGATGATCTGGAATGGTTTTGTTTCCTAAATATTTACCTTTAGCAAAACAACTAGTCTTACAAAACAGTCTGCTTAGCCTGATCTTCCTCAGGTGTGCTGTAGTCTTGCGGCTTGCATTGAATTAATGGCACTTGAATGTACAGCATCGTTGAAGCAAATTGTTCACTGAAAACCTCAAAATGGAAGTTTTACTCCTTTAAATTTGATTTCTTTGCATATTAATAAAGAGTGTAGTGGCGTATGTTGATACTTAAATTCTCTTAACTCATGAATAATGCTGTCAAACTGAGTTCCATGTAATTAAGACCTTAATAACTGTAATCATTCTCCTCTTTCTCCTTTCCCTCCCTGCTTTGTGGAAAAAAACACCAAAACCCACACACTCCCCCGTTAATGGACATCTTTGTATTGTAAAGTTTTAATGCTGCACTAGACAGTAATTACTATTGTAAAATGCCTTTGTGTTTTATGTAGTATACACTGAAATTTTCTTCTAAGCTATGTTTGAAAATGGGAGACATGAGACAAAGAGATTTAAGAGCACACAAATACAGTAAAATTGTAGGGTTTTTTTTTTTTAATTCTGACAGAATCACTTAAATAGTTACTATTGCTGTTGCTAAACTCCAAACAAAATGGAGCAGGGAGATGTTGGGTAAGATGTTGCTGAATCTTCCTGATGCTTTCCCTTTACAGACTTGTGTGTTGTCTTGAATGAACAAAAAAGGAAATGCAATACTGTAGCCGTTCTGTCTTTGCTCTGACACATCTTAAAACAGCTTTTCTCCCTGCCTTCAGCAACATGCATACCCCAGGAATGCTTTCCTTTCAGCAGCCTTCTTGTTCTGTGTTCAAGAGCAGAAGTAGGCAACTACAATTAGTTATTGCTGCAGTGAGTTTTTAAGTCTGGTAAGGCCAGTGTGTGCACTCTTCCTTGGTGCTGTTTCTCTGTTGTAGCTAAAACAGTAATTGGTTACACATCTGCTCTTTACTGTTGCTCTGATGAAATATTTCCTGTGGCTGAGTACATCTGTTACAGAAAGGTAGGTGGCGGAACTTTAATTTAACACACCGTAAAATATCCTGTGAGTTTAATTAAACAGCATATCTGAAATACCAGAGTGTCTTTGCATTCAGCAAGTAGTAACCACCTGTGCTCTCAATGTTTTCTAGGGCATCTTTTCCTCCCCTACTTCTGCAGGTTTACACTGTTAGAAAGGTTCTCTCGAGGCTTTGACAGATCATTGTGTGAAGTCTGCAAACGTAGTGTTTTCCAAAACCATTGAGCAGAATAGCTCAGTATGTCTCTTAATCTCACATTTTAGTAATACAGTACTTGTGAACTGCCACCCCTAGTGAATATAGTTTAGTAATACAATATGCTTCCTCTTTCTCCCCCTCTCCCTTTTTTCTCAGAAAGTACTTTTGTTCACCTTTTTTACTCTTGATTGCTAATTTTTAGCTTCTGTGAATTTGGCTTCATTTGATTCAGGAAGCAAGATTCAAATACTTCTTGGTGATTTTTCCATCCTACTTGTGGCATTACTGAGTAGAAGGAAAATGAACTTAGTGAATTTTTCTTTTCAGAACCCATTTGGAACACTCAAAAGTTAATATTAACTATATCTGGCTAATAATATACAATGGATTGTTTTGAAGCACTTTTTTCTTACTTGGTTTGACTGGGATTTGGTGCCTAGCCTTGACTTGTGTTTATGTTTTCCCTCATCCCCCCTTTCCTGTTGTCTGGCGTGTTCTAACTACAAAAGTTTCAAAAAATTGAAAGACTTTGACTGGTTTGTGTACTACTGACTGTTTCACTAATCAATATTTAATATGGTTTTCATAGGATATGTAACATGACACTGATATTCTGGACAGGTAATTTTCATTGTTTGAAAACCTTACATAATAAGGGGAATCAGGTAATTGCTAGAAATGAGCACCTTATTTTTTTAGCATCATATTGCCAAGGATCTGTTTTGTGAAATCTACGCTTGAAAAACCTGTAGCTTCTTACTGTTGCAATTAGAATCAAAAGAGTTCTGAAATTGTCAAAGTGAAGTTAATATTTAAAGGGACACTGTCACTTTTTAAAAACTGAATTCAAATCCTGGTTCTAAAAAAACTCTTTAATTATTGCTCCCTTACTCAAAGTTTGTAAGGCTGTTTGGTGGGATTCAGAACAATAATATTAAAGGCAGTGAAGCTATTCCCCTTGGCTTCTCCTTCCCATCCTCTGTATGCACATGCCTGCTTGTGGCCTCTTTGGTTTCAGCTTTGCTGTGGCTGTGTGCACCCTCCTGCGGAGCCTGGGAACAGCTGCATGTTTGCCCTCTCCAGAACGTGCATGGGTGGTGTGTCATGCTGCTGCATGAGGAGAGGGCAGTCCCTGGCAGTGACACTGGCTGCAGGTGAAGTGCTGCTACCAAATAGAGACAGTAGTGGACATGTTTTCTACCCAATCTGCTCCATTCGCTCACGAGCTGCGAAAGTAGAAACTTCTATGTAGTGAATGTGAGAATTTCACTCTGTAAAGATGTGAATCTCATGCCTATGACTGTGTCCCTTTAAATTCTATGTGCTAGAGTTTATAGCTGCCAAATCTGTATGTACTGGTGCTGAGTGCTGCAGTTGATTCACTGAGGAAAGGGATAGCATCCAGAGGGACCATGACAGGCTTCAGGAGTGGGCCCATGCAAACCTCATGAAGTTCAACAGGGCCAAGTGCAAGGTCCTGCACCTTGGGTTGGAGCAATCCCCAATATCAGTGCAGGCTGGAGGGTGAATGGCTTGAGAGGAGCCCAGCAGAGAGGGACCTGGGGTCCGGGGGCATGAAAATCCAGACATGAGGCAGCAATGTGTGCATGCGGCACAGAAAGCCAGCGGCAGGCAATGGCACAAGAAAGATGTGGACCTGTTAGAGCTGTGGTCCAGAGGAGAGCCACAAAAATTATCAGAGTGCTGCAAACCTCTTTTGTGAAGAAAAGCTGAGAGAGATGGGGTTTTTAGCCCAAGAGGATTCTCTGGAGGCACCTTACCAGGGTCTTTAAATACTTAAAGGGAACTTCGAAGAAAGAGAGACTTTTTACCAGGGCCTGTAGTGATAAGACAAGGGACAATGGTTTTAGCCTAAAAGAGGGTAGATTTAGATTAAATAGAAGGAAACATTTTTACGATGAAGGTGATTAAATGTGGGCACAGGTTGCCCAGAGAGGCAATGGATGCCCCATGCCTGGAAACTTTCAAGGTCAGGTTGAGCAGGGCTCTGAGCAACCTGATGCAGAAAAAGATGCCCCTGCCCATTGCAGAGGAGTTGGACTAGATTACCTTTAAAGGTCCCTTCCAATGCAAATCATTGTATGATTTTATGAAGCAGTCAAAAAAAGGATATTTCTTGGTAATGTCCTCCAAAATGAAGTAGTTTGGCAGAAAGGGCAAGTGGAAACCAACAGAGTTAAAACAATGCCTAGTAAGGCATAACGTCTTTGTGTATAACTGCAGCTCAGGAGCCACATCTGGCAGGGATTAGAAATTGCCTTTTGTTCTTTTTTAGCCCCCTCCGCCCCCAGATCTTAAGTGAAATGGTGTTTATGGATTTATGGGAATATGTGTAGCTGTGTGTATGAATAAAACTGTCTTAACAAATCTGCCTGTGTGCACACTGATGCTTTGGGCCTTAAAGAGTAATCCCAAACTGCAGAATATGGTAACTGAAAGCCACTGAAAGAATGGTTCCCAAGAGAGATAGGAAGGAGGGCAGAAGAGGAGAGAATATATATATGTGCTTGGGATCTGATCCTCTTTTGAAAAGAAATAGAAATGTGATGAGCACAGAAAACCTGTTCCTCATTCTTGACCATATGTCCATGAACAGGAAGATACTTAGTGAAGCCCAGAAGATTGGCAATAACTGTTTATAGGATGGGCTTTTAAAAATTTTGTAAAGGAATCTAGCCACAGTGAATAGAAGAATTGAGGCAAATAAGAAACTACCCAATGGTAGTCCTTTCTAGTCTTTCTTCTTTAATTTGTGAATATAGCTGATTAGTTACTACTGATTAATCACACATAAAAAGCTCTGATGGGATTAGGTGCAGGGGAGGACTCTGTGGAGTCCAGAAGATATGAAAAAAATAATTTTAGTGCAGTACAGGTCACTGGTGCAACCTGAATTTTATTTTAGATTCACTGTGGAATTGGTGTCAGGTTACTGGAACTCGGTTGTTCCAAAAGCTAATTAAAGTACCAAGTTTTTTAATAAGGATGGATGGGCATTAAAATCTTAACTAAATCTAGTCTCATTTTGATACAAATTTCTGTATCTTTATACATTTTCATTTTGTGATCTAAAACCAAAGGAGATTTTGAGCTATTGTTATTCATGGTGCATACTGTGTTTTTAGTAAGGTATGCTTTTCCTTGGCTTTATGATCTGTTAGAAAGCTGAAACACCATGTCAAACCCCTGAAGTGGTTAATGCCTGATCTTGTTAATAGCGATGGTGCTCATTCCTAGCGTGAGATCCTGCGTGTTGGCGGATCTTAAATTGGAAGTGGCCCTGGGTTTGGTTTAAATTTTCTCTGTTCAACTTATTTAAAAGGAAGCTCAGTTGCCTGATTAGCTTTGCCAACTCTGCTCTCCTATTCCTCTGCAGACTATTGCATCTATTTTAAGTTTTAATTGTTGTTTCAGAAATTATTTATGCTGGAGAATGAATTTTTTTTGTTCTCAGTGTGCATGATTGAAAAATTTTGGGTAATCAATCCTGAAACATTTGAAATGTTTAACGACTGGTACCCCATGAAACAAAAAATAATTTCTGTTGAATGCTGGGTTTAAATTTAAAAAAATCCTGTAATTAAATGTTTGTACAAATAAAATTTTGACAGTAAAGAACATATTCTCCATATTTATGCAATCAAACATAATTTGATTTTTCGTACATATTCTCCACGTTTATGCAATAAATCAGACATAATTTGATTTTTCTTAAACAGGGGAAGCAGTACATGCAAGCTCATACATGGTAATACTGTTTGGTGATACTGTCAGGTGTTTTCAGGCATATTGAAATGCATGTATTTGGCTTTATCAAGGTGACAGAATGAATCACATCACCAGCAGCCTGTTAAGTGAGGTGCACTTTCACTATTCTCATAAGTTCATGGGCACTTTCATTATTAAGGGAAGTGAAACCATGAGCTGCCAAAAATGGTGGAAAGTAGTTTTCAGAATTTCTGTCATGAAAATTAATTTCTTCTTATGTCTGAACAAGGACATCTGTTAAATTTTGTATAGTAACACCTAAAGTTGAATAATACATTTTTAACCTGACAGTGTCCCTAAATTACCATGTTTGCTTTCATTTTCCAGCTGGGTTTTAATTTTGCATGCATTTCAGTGAACCGTAGTATGCATAATAGTTGTTTCCTGGAAGCATTTTGGGGCTGTCTCTGCTGGTGTTCTCGAAAATGAGCAAGGAAGTGGAATTTATTTTCCTTTTGTGGAGGTTTGTTAGCTAATGAATAAGTAATGCAGAAGTGATTCCATTCTATTTACATATATGCATATGGTTTTGAACTTAATGTTATTTGAAGAACGGCTGTAAGTAAGAGGGATCTCTTCTTTTTAATGACAACCCAAACAACTCCAAAGTTCAGTAGAACTAAATATTTCCATTTTGAGAAAAATATTTAAGTTGTGGTTCGTTTGGCGAAGCAATTTGTAATGTGTAATGCTTGTCCTTAGTTTATCATAGGAGCCTCTGTGAAGCTGTTTTTTTGAAGTAATGCCAATAGAAAGTGGAAGTTGTGCATCTGCTCGCCAAGCAAAGCAGAAACGTAAATCACACAGCCTTTCCATTCGAAGAACCAACAGTTCTGAGCAGGAACGGGCAGGGCTGCAGAGAGACATGTTGGAAGGGCAGGTAAGGTGATGCTTGGGAGCCTACATCACTTTTTTATGTGTGTTTTCTATGGGGAGAAGCTAAACAACCTTAAATATTGAAATATGGCCAGTAAAGCTGCAGGAACAACAGATTTTGTTGCTTGTAAGTGTTCGCTGGCTTTGGAGATCATTGATGTGGATGTTGACAATGTTTCAGGTTGTGTTGAGACCTGTGGAGTTTATCAGCTTCTTTGTAGTCTTACATGAATGATAAACCCATAAAACAATATAAAACCCAGCCTGTTTATTTCACTGCAACCTTCCCCTCCCCATGTGCAAAAAAAAAAAAAAAGTTCAAGATTGATTCTTGATTTCCTAAGTTTGCATTTAGAATAGTAGCAACCCAGAAATATAAACAAACCAAATACTTCTTATGATAACTCTGATAGGGAAAATATTAGTTGGAAGGCTGTCCTGCATTCCTTTCCATAACGTAAACAAATACTGCCTGACTGACAGATGTGTGAGCTAACTCAGATTTTTGTTTGTGTGGGTTTTTTTTGTTTGGCTCAAATGAAGGTGTGCTCTTCTGTGGATTAAATTTAAAGGAAAGACCAGCAGCCACTGCTTCTGTAGTTTTCTCAATCACATCAGTATAGCGGGTGCAATGTGGACTTGGAGTGTTGCACTTAATTCGGAGATTACCTTTAGGTAAGGCTTCTGTCAGAAGCAGTGCTGGCAAAGACAAGCAAATACCAGTTTAAAACAATTTATAGTCAAATTGACTACACAGTGTTAGTGTGGGCCTGGCAAAGATGGTGCAGAACTGGATTTTTATCAGAGAGGTGGTTTGAAATACAAATGGAGTTTGGCTACGAGAACCTCACACTGAAGTCTGCAGATACTCTGAAGGGAAAACCTGGTGTTTTCTCAGTGTTGTGACTGATTTTTTTTTTTTTTTAAATTGAATCTATTTTTTTCAATAAATCATAGCATTAGTTTTCTGGGAATTAACAGAGTCATCTGGAAGCTGGAAAATGCAAGTACTTGGATAGAAAACTGTTCATGCATTTGGGACTACTGCAGCTTTACTTCAAGAAAGGAGTGAAGGGCAGCTGAGAGGTCATGACATGCTGTCACCCCTGCCTACTAAACCAAAATGTTAAGCTGTTTTAGTATTTCTTAGCAAACTCTAAGTGTATTATGCTGTAATACACAGATGTTTAGAATGTTTTATCTACCATCTTGTTTAATTTTGTTGACCTTGAGAAGCCAGGTGGCAGAGTTTAGCAAGTAGAGAGTATTAATGCCCCTTCACAGTGGAGCTGTAGAACACATGAGATCTAGCTAAGAACTTTTGCAGATAAAGAGATAACATGATTACATACTGTTTTAATAAGCTGTTTTAAATAATGCCAACTTTAGAGAGAGTAAAGAAAGTGGATGCATTTTACTAAGCTGGTTGCTTCATTACAAGTTTAGATTTGCTTATGCTTTCAGGCTTTAAGAAGTGGTTTGAAAACCTTTTGTACATCTCTTTTTTGATTGCAGAAGTTGTAGGATAAGTTAGTTTCTTCCATAGTCTTGCTGTATGAAATTATTGGGTAATTGAATCAGAAATAATTCTAACTTCAGTGTTTCTCTTAATAGTGTTTCATTTATTTAGTATTCTTGTTTAATCAGTTTAGTTTCAAGTTGGTTTTAGTTAGGATCTGTTTTGCTTCTGATTGTCTGTGAATGCCTGAACAAAAGTACCCTGTCAAGGGAGAGGCAGATGAACAAAGGAATGATGTAGGGCTTAAGGAGCATGGTCCCACTTCCTCCAGCACAGTGCCACAGTTTAAACCAGCTGTGAAGCTGTGTAAAACTGAATTGTGCACAAAGCAGGTGTGCTCTGTATCATGCCAAGAGTTGTTTCTCTTGCTCTCTCTTTAAACCTTCGGAAATAACTTACACAGCCAGGGTCGTGGCAGGCCTTTCCCGTTGTGCCTGCAGACAATTCCCGGGGCTGTGGCGGAAGGTGACTCAGTTAACTGAAAACTTTTTTAAAAAGAAGTTTATAGCTGGCTACCCATGTAAGTAGTAAGTGTAGTAAGCCAATTTACATATTGTGTTCACAGCTTTCTAACCCATTGCATGCCAACTTCTAATTTACTTTATCAACTGAAAGTATTCTTTTTTTCTTGAACTGCAAATATCTTGACATTTAAAAAAAGATTCCCACTTTTTAAAAATGAGTTGTACATGTATCTTGGTTTATAATTTTTCTCTAGTAAAGAAAACCAAAGCAAATACCATAGGTGATTTGAATTCTATCCCTTGAAAGAGTATATAAAATGAATAATTTTATGATAAACAGAGCTATCTGTTTTGTGTTCTAAACTAGCAGTAGTTTTAATTTCCCTCCTTGGTGGGACACTGAGATAACTGTTAAAATCAGTTAAAGATTGAAGGGTAATTGTATACAATATATACAATTGAAAAGAAAAATATATTGTAAAGAAAAATATAACCCCCAATATTTTGCCTCCTAGGATTCTAAGTTACCATCTGCTGTCCGGAATACACTCCTTGAACTTTTTGGACAAATAGAGCGGGAATTTGAAAACCTGTATATTGAAAATTTGGAATGTGAGTATCTATTTTTTTCTGGCAACTTAGGAATTGTTTGTATTTAGGTTATAGTAACACTAATTAAAACACCTTGGATAGTGTAGTATAATTAGTGTAGCTTTTCTGTGAGGAATTTAAGAATTGTTTTGAAATTGCAGCTAAAGATGGAGTTTGTACTTTTCCAGAAAAATGACTTTCTTAGCTCTTTAACACAAGCAGTGAGAACTGATGTGTCATCCCCCCTTGACTCTTGGGCAAAGCCAGTGAAGGGTCTGTCTCCTTATCATTGTAGGCTCTAGCGGATTTCATGTTAATCTGGCAGTAACTCCATTCAGCCTTTGAAATTTGTGACTTTGTTTTATATTTACAGGCTTAGTTTTAGTGATGTAGTATTAGTAAATACAATTGGAAAAGCACTTACTTGAAAAAGTGTAAAATGGGGTGGTTTTGGATCAAACGACCTACACATTGTATAACCAGCACCTGCAGCTGTTCAAGAGTTTTGAAGTCAAGCACTCAGATAAAAATTCCAGGTGTTATCTGAAAAAGATATTTGTTTAATGACAGTGCAGTTGTCTGATAATGTAAGTGATCCAATGTGATGTAAGAGGATGCCAAGTTAAGTAACACAGGCCTGCACAGTAATACAGTAAAGCCTCTGCTCAATTTCCCTTGCTGGAATTTTAAGCTGTGTTGCATTGGCTTGGCTTCTGAATTTGGAATCTGTCTGATTTGGCTCCAAGTCAATTTTTTTCCACACCTAATCAGTTCGCACAGTTAAACCAGACACTCATGTTATTGAAAAAAAAAAATCTTGCCTGCTTTTTTGAAAATGTGCTGCGTTTTTTATTCTCTTAAAACCTGTGATTGTGTTGGTTAAAGGCTGTCATCAAAAGTACACATTTTTTAGTGACAATTTGCACAACTGAATTCTTGGCCTCCTGCTGAGAAGTTGGCTGGTAGCAAGAAAAGTAGAGTTTCCCTCCCCAGCCTTCAGAAATGCTTGTCAGAAAACAAGTGGTGGATTTGTACCCTCCAGAGTATGATTATTTTCCTTCTTTTCAATTTCCATTTCTTTATATGCTTTCTTCACCTCACAGCTCTAGTTATGATTGTGGTCTCTTTTCACTCCCCTGACAATTTCTAAATTTTTCTCTTCTCTGCTCAGTCTAATATTTTTTGTTCTTGGTCTAATTCCTATACTAGTGCTGCAGTTACCATACACAGAATTTAAAAAAAAAAATTCCTAAGTATAAAAAATAGTCATTTGCAGCACTACCTTTCTTGTGAGACTCTAGTGGTAGACAAGTATTCAGGGAGAATGCTATTTTGTCGTTAATAAAACCTTTGTTAAGAAAGGACGTGTTAATTTTGTGGCTAAAATATTTATGATGCTACAAGTTTTCTGTCTTCTGCTGGATTTAATTCAATACAGATGGGCCATGTATTTCACAGAAATGGTTTGTTAATCCTTAGCCTCATTTATTAGTAAGAGTAATTAGAAGCCACCAATGTTTTCCATGGAATCTGGGTCAAGGTTGATCTCTGGAAAATTCAGCATGAGTCTTGGTTTTTGTCTTGGTGACACCTACTTTTATAAAATCCCAGTTGATCTCTTTTCCTCTCCTTAGTATAAAACAGCTTACTTATTAACCATAACAGTTCTTAAATAGTATGTTAATGCTGTTATTAATGATAGTCAATTTTTTGTAGTAATGTGAATTTCTGGTTTTGTTAGTGCGTAGGGAGGTTGATACACTGAATGAGCGCTTAGCAGGTGAAGGACAGACAATTGATGGAGCTGAACTGAGCAAAGGACAACTGAAAACAAAAGGTAAGAGAGCCACAAAGAATCCTAAACCAGTATTTTTGAATTCACTTTTTTTTACTTTGTAGACAAAACTTAGAATGTTACTGAAGGGAATTAATTAACCAGTTGCTTATACAAACAAGCTAATGCTGTATTTGAAATATCTTCCTTTGAATTTATTTGTCTCAACAGCCAGCCATAGCACCAGTCAGCTTTCTCAGAAGTTAAAGACAACTTACAAGGCATCTACTAGCAAGGTATGAGACAAATCTACTCATCCATGTGTACTTGTGAGACTAAATGTGACTGTCTTTTAAGTTGTAAATTGTGGTTTCTTTAAGCTAGGTAGTGCTGGTCTGTAAGTAAATCTGCCTCCTAAGGAGCAGGATGTTTATCTTGGATTCATCGATTACCCATTACTTCACCCATACCATATGATATTTTTACAATAATTGCTCGCCTATTTTGAAGAAGAGATGTTGGAGGGGAGAGAATGTGCACACGTGTATGTGGGAGTGCTGTTTTGTAAACAGAACCAGAAAAAGTAATTCTGTTTCATGAGGGAAATAGAGAACTTGCTAGTGGATTTCTGAATGAAGATTTGGGTATTGCAGTTGAAATGGGAATTTAAGTAGGCACCTTGTCCCGTTCCACTATAAAAAGGGGAGCCGGGAAAGGATTCTTTTGATAGATTTTTCTGACGAAAAATCAAGCACAAAGACGGCAATATTATATCTGAAAACCGTTTATTGAAATAAAATAAGAAACAACAACAAAAAACCCCAACAAAACCCAAAAACCCCACAACTAAGTGTTCTTTTTTTAAAAAAAAAAAGAGGTGAGGGAACAGGAAAAAGGAGCGGGGGGGGG
>VZTI01005695.1:634578-661991 GCA_013397865.1 Struthidea cinerea | reverse complement strand
CTTTTTTTTTTTTTTTTAATAGTTTTCTTCACCTCATTTGTGACGTATGTTGAGGCATATATATATTGGTCCCCCTCACACCTCTGTGTGTACTATTACAAATTTCGTTTTTAAAATAATTTTTATTTTTAGCTATGACACTAGAACAATTTGTAGCTAGTGATCTTTTTGTTGCTCGGTGTTTTGGCACAATTAACCTTTCTGATGCGTTTCATTTTGTACATCTGCATCAACCTGATATTTTTGTTTTCTTTGCTCTCTCCCCTTTTCAGTTTTTACAGAGAGTTTACCTGGTGCTCTTTTTTCCCTATATCAGAGTGATTTCCTGATACATTATTAAGGTTAAATAAAATGTGAGGAAACCACAGTGGTATCTGGTATGTGAACCAGCTGTGTAGGCAGCTCTGTGGTGACCTGTAATGCAGACTGATATGTGGTGTAGATGTCTTGGAAATACTTTCTCTTAAGTATGAAAGTTTGAGAGTAAGAGTAAGAATAAGGTAGTGACATAGACTGAAGCTACTGTGGGTTTATTTGGTCTCCTTTTTATTTTGTTGTTTTCCAAACTTTTATTCTTGCCAATTTGGTTTTTATTCTTGCCATAGAGGTGGCTCTTTTAAGAGTTAATGATTTGCAAATTCTTTAATGAGACCACTTAAATAAGGACAACATGATATTGATAGGGGCTATATGGTTTTGGTACACCTACTATGTAGTTATGAATTAGTACCCTCTAGTATTTTGTGGGTTTTTTTTGTTGTGTTTAGGTTTTTCTTTTGTTTGTGGGGTTTTTTTATTTTGTTTGGGTTTTTAAGGCAGGTGTTAAATCCTTGTCTTCTTTTACTTTCTTGCAATGTAGCACTTGTATTTTTTCCTGAGCAAGACAGGCAGACCTCACAGCTTCAGCATGGGAAGCTGGGAAGTATGAGGTGGAGGCTGCTGGGTAACTGATGTGCATGCACAGCAAAGCAGCCATGAGTAGTGGAGCATGAAGAATTTAATACCTGAATATTATGCACATCTGTTGTATCAATTGGTGCCAACAGATGTCTGAATATGCTGATATATTTCTTATTTGTTTTCACAACTTTGAGTCAGAATTTACTGGGGACTAGGCAAGAGCTGAGGGAAATTACAACATTGAGACCATCTCCGTCCAGTGTGTTCTTTGAAACCTTAATGCACTTCACGGAAGTGCTTTATTTTGACCTCTCCTTCCTTCCTACACAGAGGAGTCAAAGCTGTAACCTTTTGTCTCTTGACCCACAGACAGACTATAGCAAAGAGTTAGGAAGGAGTATAACTTTCTAACAAACCATGATTTTTCCATCTGTACCCTGACTGGATGTAGAGTTCCCCAATACCCTATCTGGGAAAAAGACATTTAGAGTTTTAAGAGTTCAACAGCTCTGAAATTCTTATGACTGTACATTCTATGTGTATTGACTGAACAGTGCTGTTTCCCAAAATGGTTGTGTTCCAAACGCACTGGGATAGTAGATCACAAGTTTTCTCTTCAGCCCTTCCTTTATACTACTACCATACAGGGGGTTTCTTGGGTGTGTGGTTTTTTGGATTGGTTGTTCTTTTTGTTTTGCCTGTGGAAAATTAGAAGAGACTTAAGTTTTACAAACCAATTGTTTTGTGTAATTGCACACAATTACATTTTTCAGATTGGCAGCATATATAGAATTAATTTTTTTTCTGAAAAGACCTTTCACTATTTGCTTAATCTAATGAGAAGGCTGATCCTTGACTGCTTTAATATTGGTTAAAAATACTAGGATTACAGCAATCTGTTCATTCTCTTGGGGGAGATGCTGAAGTGAACATTCTTAATTCAAGTCCTTCATACGACATTTCCATACTGGAATACTTTTCATCACTTAGCTGTATATAAAGTTGGCAAAACTCATTTCAGAAAAGCATGGTTTTAGCAGCAAGGGTTATCCACCAGTGTCCAAATCCTGAAGAGGTAGAGTAGATTAACACTTGATACTCTTAAAACTAATTTTTGTTAATGGGCAAGATTCTGTAATTTAACTGCAGTTGGTTTTAGATGCAGGAATCACTATATGAAATCCATGTTTTGATGTTAACAAAATGTTATGGCTGCTGTTAATGATCCCTGGCTTATGAAAGTTGTTACAATGTCAGGAAAGCATCAGTTGTTTATGTAGAGTCCTAAAATAAACTGAAGTGCTGTAACTTGCTCCATCCAAACTATATTCCAGGATCTCTGATTTGTCTAGATCAGGATAAAGACTCTTAGAAGAATGTTTTTATTCACCCAGTATTTGAAAGGAATAAAACTTTTTGGGCTGTGTAGTTTTTGCCCTCACTGCTTAAAGTTGCTTCGCAGGACATTCTGTTCATCAGGTACAGTGTACTTCTGCTGGACTGGTGCTGAGTTGATCAAGTTTTCATTCTTATTTCGAATGTGCCCTGTCTGGGTAAGAAACGTTTTTACAGGGTGCCTCACTCTGTTTGCCATGCAATTGTTTCAGTTTATTTTCAATTTTCACTTGTTTACATAGTAAACAATTGCTTCCCTATTAATGAATCCTTTTGTGGAAGGAAGTACATGAAACTGTATCAGCTTAAGAAAGTGGACAGACAAAAGTGAAACACACTAAGGATGTGGTTCCCCATTTATTTGTATATGATGATCTACTGAAGTTACTTCAGAAATTTTCTGCACTACAGAGATGTCTTTTTATCAAGTTGCATGTTCTTTAAATATTTCCTTTCCTGGCTTGGGACATTGTTTATGTGTGTTTAACAAAACAGGAAGTAGTCCAGGCCCTGTCTAGTTTATCCACTTACTGGTATGTGAAGTGAAGGGCAGCAAAAAAAGAGAAAAAAAAGTGTGGAAAAAGTGTGTGTTGAGTAAATATCTTTACCAGGATATTTACTGTTGGACAGTATTCTTGAACTCTTATCTTCTGTGTGTTAATTAAAAGACTGCTAATACTCCAAAAGGTGTTTTATATTCTTGCCATTAAATGATCAGTGAAACCACTGTCCAGCAGTTTTGGAAATTCTTTGTTTGTGGATGGGCCGGGGACAGTTTTTCCTAGAAAAATTTTGCATGAGGGTTTGACTCAACATTAGAAAGACGGAATGCAAGCACAGTCTGAGTGTGGGGATGAGAGCTGGCAAACTCCAAGTTTGGAGTTTGAGCTGAGTGCTGTATTAGTCCTTTCCTGTTAGTACTTAATTCAGCTGTTCCACTTCTCATACACGAGTGCATTTAGTTTAAGGACTGTGTTCAGTGTGAAAGTTGCATCTGTAGGATTGTGTTCAAAATTTAGGAAATTCTGCAGTATGGTTGAACTAATAATCTTTACCATTAGCCTATTCTCTTTTCAGTGCATCTGTAATGACTGTTCCTTCTACTGCTGTGAAACCAGAATGCATATTTGCTGATAATTTGGAATTCAAATAGGGCATTATCATTTCATCATTGGAGAGTTGACATGCTCAGGATTCGGAATGCTCTTGCAGATTTTCTTTTAGCTTTAAAAACCTTTTTTGAAGTAATTTGCTTTAATGACATACTTAAGACCTTCTATTTTAATACCAGAAACTAATTGGATTTTAACCTTAGTTTATTGTCTGAAATGTAGACTTAATTAACTTTCTAACTTTTACTAAGCTGTAGATAAGTCTTAATGTGATTTGTGTTGAAGTATTTAAAGGATTTGATTTAACCAGTCAGATACCTGCCTGTAATTCCATGCTGAGGAAAACACTGATAAATTGAAGTTGTCTTTTTGTTTCAGTTTAACAAAGCTTTTGAGGTAGTCTTTCTCAAAGAACAGTTACGAGCTTCAAGACTTTTGGGGTAAGAATAGGGTATTTGTAATAGTGGTTTTACTTTTGAAAGCCATCTTTCATGACTCTTGGTTTCAGTTGTCTCTGGAAGTGTTCAGCAAGACAAACTTTTTTTTTTGAATATTGCACTCCCCGTTATCTGAAAATGTAGAATTTCTGCAGTTTGGTTCCTTTCTGTAGATACTGAGTGTTTTTAGCATTCCTGCACTGTAGTGACTTGTAGTTTTACTGTTTTACTAGACTTTTCTTCCTTTCATTTGGTATTACATATGCACATGCTAATTTGGATTTAATGAGTCTTCTCTGTTTTTCCCCTAATAGCTTCACTTTGAGGGAGCATGCTTATCAAATGTTTAGATGAGTTTGACATATTTTTTTAAAAGCTTCATTACACAAATAAACAGGCATATGCTCTCAGGTTAATGTTTGATTTAATTAGCTTCATGCAGTTTTAAAGATAAACAGCAGTGAGTGTTTTAAATTGGAATGTTTCTGAGTTTTACTAGAATTATGTAATAAGTACTTTTTTTTAAAGACATTACACTGGCTAGCAGGGACTGTGAGTTATCAGATGTACTTGTTTGGCCATAGGCAAGGAAAGTTTTACGGTCCTTTGCTGGGTTTGGTCTTTTTCTTTTTTTTTTTCTTCCCATTAAAATCCTTACCCAGACTGAATGGGAAATGCACTCTGCACTTGTACAACTTGTTATTCCAATAAGATTGCATTATTGTAGTGCCGAATAGTTTGTCTTGCATTCTGTAAGAGGGCTGCTATTAAAAAAGAAAAAAAAAAAAGAAATGAGAGGTATGTTTGCATCCAAACTCACTTTACAACCATCAAATATCAAATTTTTGACAATAGTGAATTGTCAGAACATTAAAGAATCATGGATAAGTTAATGTCTATTTTTATTTGTGAGAAAATTACTTAATCTTGGATCAACGTGGAAAAAAAATGTTGGTGTCTCTGCTATTTCAGATTGTATCCAGTTTTAAAACTACAACATCAAGGGCAATCTGTCAGCTGGTAAAGGAATATGTTGGCCACAGGGATGGTATTTGGGATGTCAGTGTCGCGAAAACTCAGCCAGTGGTGTTGGGAACTGCCTCTGCTGGTAAGGTTTTGTGTTGCTTGAATATTTAGAAAATTCTTAAGTCCCTAAACTATAGCAAATACAGATCCAAAGCATACTTGGAAACTGAGCTCCATGCTGAAAGAGTCCTTTTAAAGAAGTTCTGTAGCTGAAAAATTCTTCAAATGGGAATTTCCTTTCCCTTAGAGGGTTCCAGCATACTTGTTGGTCTTTCTAAAATACGTCCCAGTTCACTTCCATGCAGGTCACATTCTCCTTAGTCAGCTTTGCATGCTGGGCGGTGTGGAGGGGTGGGATGGGGAGCTGCTTGCCTGGGGTGGCCTCTGGCACAGAATTTCATACGGCTGGATACAGAGACCCCTGCAGGCTTTCTATCCTAGCATTGTTTAGTCTTTGTTTTATAGAAATTATACATGTGGTCATAGTTTGCATATTCTTGTATTCTTGCATTCTGTCTTTTGCCTAAGAACACAAGGACAGCTAAAAATCTTAATTTTCAGTCCTCTTTACTTTATTAGATTTATTCCTTCCCACTTGAGGGGGAATAAGTACTAATGAATAAGTCATTAAATCTATTATAGTCCAAAAATCAATATAGATATTTGTGTAGTTTTAGAAAATTATTAGGGAAATAAATTATAACCAGATGGAATAGGTCAATTTGAAGTGACAGTCTTTGGAAGCTGGAACAGAATCTGAAGGTACTGACTAGATTAATATTTACAGTCAGAAACCTCTGCTTCTTGAACTGACCTGTTACAATTTTTATGTACCTGCTGAGGGGCACATTTTATCTTTGTGTGCGACATCTTGTCTTTGTCCTGATTTAACTTGGAAACAGCTATTCTCCAATTCAGCGTTAAGGTGCTATCCACTTAAATATTTAATTATTTAATTTTGGGTGTGGCAGGATAAAGGAGAGGCATTTGGAGTGATTTCCTTTTTAAATTAATTTTTTTAGTGCTCTGCAGTGACCTGTATGCATTTGGAACTTCCATGCAGGAAATAAATAGATTGTGCATAGAATTCCTGTTTGTAGTGACTGCCTTTTTCATCATGGGATGCTTTCTCTGTTTTTTTTCTGAGTCTCATGATACACAGCTGGAGCATTATACAGAAGCGTGTAACCAAGTTAGGAAAAGTATCAAAAGTAGAATTTGCCTTTCAATAGTTACTGCAAATTAATCTGATTAGGACAGCACCTTTACTTTTTGGGCAAGATCTGTACAACGATAAGAAAATGTTTCGTATGTAAGGTGGTAGTCAAGAGGTCTACATTTAAAATCTTTCATATGGTATGTGCTAGAGTGGAAGATAACTTGTTTGTTGAAAGGGTAAAAATGAAAAACATATGTTTTTAACTATTTACAGCTGCCTTTTAATTTTTGTAGATCACACTGCTTTGCTGTGGAGCATAGAAACAGCGAAGTGCCTTGTCAAGTATGTAGGGCATGTTGGCTCAGGTAAGATGAGGGCATGTTGTGAAAACTGGGAACAGAGCCTGGGAGGGGGAAATGTGTTTTGGCCAGCTACAGAAATGTTTTATTGTGGTTTCACTTGCAGGTGTGCCAACATCATTAACCAGTCAATTGTGAAGTTCCACTAATTTTCATGCAGAGACCATTTTGTAATATGATTCTTTATTGGAGAGGCACGTTAAGACAGTTCTGCAAATGCTAAGTGAATAAACAAGTCCATGTAAAGAAATTTACAGGCACAGTTACGACACTCAGAAGTTAAATGTCACAACTCATTGAGGTCTCGTGTGTATGGAGAACAAAAGAAGCTTATGTAATCCGAAATTAGCTGTTTTGCAGGATCTGTGTTATATTTGGCTTAGAAACTACAGATGCTGGGTGAATATCTATTTGCACTTATTCGTTTAAGATCCCATATATAATTTGCTGCATAATACTAAGATCTTGTTTTTAAGACAGTTAATTAAATACAGGTGTTTGTCTTTCTTTATACCAGTATGAATATTGTGGAAACAGGGTTTTTTAAACCCCACTTTTGGTGGAAAGGTGCAGTGCAGTGAGTGTTCTTGATGTTAACCCTAATTTTTGGTATCCAATTTGACAAGAATCTGATTTGTCCTTTCTGTCTCTTAATGAGTTACAATACAGGATTTTGTAGACCAAAATTGGAGAGGTTTTCCATAGCTTTAATGTACTGTAGAGGATTGAGCACTTGGAGTGATCATACCCTGGGAAAGTGAGGAACAAAGTTATTGACCAGGATGGTTTAGTTAAGTAACTCAGCACATCACAGGAACTTTGTAAGGATACAAATAGAATTAAGTTCTCTAGAATTGCTTCAGCTGTGAGTTGTACTTTCTCCTTCTGCTGTATGACTTTTCTCTCCTGCAGCACAAAGATAAATGCATAGAAACAACTGGTAACACTTTATTGTGTTCATATGTCTCAGGTTGCTTGATGTATGGACCTTTAAGTTCTATAAAGTCATGTTTGAAAACTTCACTCACTTGAACTTTCATGCTGATAGTTTTCTTTTATAATTGCTATTTGGGTAACTATGAAAATAAGAAGTTCTAACCTGTGTTTAAACAACTGTGTTTGAACAACAACAAAAAAATTATGCTGTATATAAATTTTATATAACTATACACATCCATAAACTATATTAGAAATAATGTATTTTTTATTTAGTAAAACTTCTTTTTTTTGTTTGACAGTTGATTTGAAATGGTGCAAAGGTTTTGGGTGCCAGCAGCTGATGCACCATAGAATTAGTTCAGTTTAAGGAATATCTTTTTAGACTCATTACACCATGCTCTCCCAATAACATATGCATCTATTTTACTTGTATAATGAATGGAATTGATTTCTAAGTTCTGTCTTGAATTGAATCTTATGCAGTGAAATAAAATGAAGAGCTTCGTTGGCTGATAGAATTCTTGCAGGACTATTTTAAAGCCATCATGTTTTGATATGGTTGCAGGACTGAAATCCGATTTGTGTTACTTGCATCAAGTTTTCGGTTATTTCTTCTTGCAATCCTAAGTAATAACCAGAAAGTTGATGGTAACATATAGTAAGTTTTCATTAAGTTAGAAATAATAATGGATACTTAAATTCTCTTTATGGAAGTCCAGAGCATTATCCCCTGTCAGCTTATATACGACTTGAATGTGGTTTGTTTATCCTCTCTAACATGAACCACTTGTACTAGATTCAGGAAATAACTTGCTAGAAAGTATGTGGTGTTGTATGATCAATTATATCTGCTTTCCTTGATACTACACTTTTGTATCACCTAAAAGACTACAACCAAAAATTGTTTAAAACTTAAGAAGACTTGATTTTTCAATACTTTTAATGATAAAATATTGTGAAAGAATTCTTTTAGTATACTAATTTAAAACTTTACTTTGTTTCATACAGTGAACTCCATAAAGTTTCATCCCACTGAGCAAGTGGCTCTTACAGGTATGTAAAGTTTTTTCATATGTTAAGTACGTTAATCTTGATGGAAAAGAAGTGTAATTTGCTAATTTGTTCTGGTTGTAGCCTCTCTCCCTATTGCTTTGTCAGCATCCTTGTTGATTGAATTATTTTTATATTTGAAGGCATGAAAAATCTGAGCTAGATCTTGCCATCTGTGTTTTTCATGTCATGTTGTCATTTGTGCTTCCCTGCTCCAACCAGACACTGAGAATCATACATCAGCTGAATGTTCTGGAATTCATCCCAGAATACTGAAAGAACAAGTAGGTGTTATGGCAGGATACCTCTTGATTATCTACCAAAGGTCTTGGGAGTCTGGAGAGGTCCATTCTGACTAGTGTTACTCCAGTATTCCAAGAAGGGTCTGAGGAAAGACCCATGGAACTACAGACCTGTTAATCCAATCTTGGTTCCTGAAAAAATTATGGAGATTATACTGGGTACTGCTGAAAGGCATTTAAAGAATAATGCAGTCATCAGGCGCTGTCAACATGGGTTCTCAAAGGGAAGGTCCTGTTTAACTAATTTGACATCCTTCTAGGATAAGGTGACCTGCCTAGTGGGTGAAGGGAATGTGGTGGATATAGTTTTTCTGTTTTTTAGTAAGGGTTTTGATATTGTCCTTCACAGTGTTGTTCTGGACAAGTTGTCCAGCTGTGGGATGAGCTGGTTCATGGTGTGCTGTGTGGGCAGCTGGCTGAAGGGCAGAGCTCAAAGGGTTGTAGTGAGTGGGGCTGCATCTGGCTGGAAAAGGATCACCAGTGGTGTTCCTCAGGAATCAATTCTAGAGCCAGCCCTGTTCAATAAATTTATCAATGACCTGGATGCAGGAATTGAATGCACCATTAGCAAGTTTGTTGGTGATACGAAACTGGGAGGTGCTGCTGATTCTCATGAGGGACAGGAGGCCTTTCAGAGGGATCCGAATAAGTGAGGGCATTGGGCAATCATTAATGGGATGAAATCTAACAAGTTCAAATGCCGGATGCTGTAGCTAAAGCAGAGTAATGTTGAGCACAAGTATAAATTGGGAGAGTAGTGGCTGGAGAGCAGCCCTGCAGAAAGGGCTCAGGGGGTGGTGGTTGTCAGCAGGCTTGATTTAAGTCAGTGGTATGCCTGGGCAGTCCAGAGGGCAAACCTCATCAAACACCCCACAACCAGCTGGTCAAAAGAGGTGATTCAGCGTTGGTGTGGCCTCGCCTGCAGTGCTGTGTGCAGTTCTGGGCCCCACAATTTAAGAAGGTTGTGAAGATCCTTGAATGTGTCCAGGGGAGACCCACAAAGCTGATGAAATGGTGGGAAGTTGTGTGAGAAGCAGGTAAGGACTTTGCATTTCTCTGGTTTGGAGTAAAGGAACCTGAGGGATGACCTTGTTGCTCTTTACAGCTTCCTGAGGAGGGGAATTGGAAAGGGATGTGCTGAGCTCTTTCCCCTGAGAGCCAGTGATGGGATGCATGGGAATGGCTCAAAGCTCTGCTGGGAAGTTTTAGGCTAAATATGAGGAAGCATTATTTTACCAAGAGGACAGCCAGGTCTTGCAACAGGCTCCCTAGAGAGGTGGTTGATGCTCCAGGCCTGTCAGTGTTTAAGGGGCATTTGAACAATGCCCTTAACAACATGCTTTTACTTTTGATCAGCCCTGAAGTGGTCAGAGGGTTGGAGATTTGTTGTAGGTCTTTTCCAACTGAAATAGTCTGTTCTATATATCTATCTATATATCTATATATATATATATTTATCTATAAATGATATTTCCAGAAATAAAGGAAAATAATATTGTGCTATTGAGTGTGCAGAAAAAGCAGTGTGAAAATATGACTGTTAGTGTAAAGGTGTTTTCAGGCCTGAGCGTACCACCAGTACAACTTCAGGTTTGAAAACTGTCTGATTGGTCTAATCCTGTGGTTCATATAGTCCAGCATTTAGGACATCAGCTTTGGGATTAAAGAGGTCTGGGTTCAATTTGCTGCTATTAGGTAAGTCATTGTAAAATGATGATAATTGCTGCTGAAGTTAGAAATTAAACCACTTCTGCTTTCTGCATCTACAGTGGGCACTTAAAAGGAGGGTAGGGAGTAGCAGGCCTTCTGTCTAGGATTTAAGTTTGTCTGTTTGGATTTTCCTGTTTTCATCTGCTAACTGTAGCCATTATTTTGGTACCATAAACAGTTTTACTGTGTAAACTGACTTAAAACCCAAACCAACCAAACAAAAGCTGTCTATAGGTAGATTCTTGTTCTCCCGTTATTTTTCTGAGAGATGGTTCTGCAAAATATTTCAATTGAAAGTTTTTGGGGGTCTTGTTCTTCAGTGATAATTTAGAACTGGTTTAAATAAAAAAAATCTTCCTGCTGGTCCGGAATAGTGACATCAGAAATAATATAAGGTTGAGCTTTCTTCCAGCCTTCTTGCTTGGTCTGTTAGATGAGATACATTTCCTAGTACTTTCATGTGCATTCAGTTTGCCAGAATTTTGCATACTCATTACAAACTGTTTTTCTCTATCTAAACCATTGAGCTTGGTATGCCTCAGGTATTGGAACATATTTGTTCTGACCATAGCAAGGACAATCTTGAGTTTCTCCTTAGTGAATAATGAATAAGTCCATTTTAAAAGAGATGGAGTTTAAAATCACATGGTACCTGCTGAGCTGTAAACTGCTACTAGTTAAGCTGAGTTGTAAGGCAGAAGAGGAATAGCTTCACACTTGCTGTTTTGGATTTCTCATTAAAACCACAGTAAAAACATTTAATGGAAGAAATCATTGAATAAAGAACCCCAGTATTTTGAGAAACAATAAATGAATACCCGGTGATGTATTAAATGCTTTCTTCAAATGTTACATATTGAACAGTGGTGAGACTCACGTTCTGATGTGTAGTATTCAAATGTATGTGTCACCATAGGAGTGATTAATTTGGTAGCTACTTATGTCTTGCATAGTGAGTTACATCTGTGATGTTGAGACTTGCTTACCATAAAGTTCATAATGGTGTCTGTTAGGAAAGATGCAACTTAGACAGTATTGCTAAATGCAATATTAAAGCTTGTTTTTATTGCCCATGGAAATGCTCCTATTTATTTTCTCTCTCTTTTTTTTACCTCTCTTCCCCTGTGCAGCATCTGGAGACCAGACAGCTCACATCTGGAGGTACATAGTACAGTTGCCTACACCTCAGCCAACTGCAGACTGCAATGTAAGCAATCAACCTACTGCAACTAAACTAATTGCACAGCAATTTCATCAGATACCGGTTTTATGATAAGACTGAATGTTAAATTTACACATAATTTAAAAATTACATGATTTCAGGACTGCTGAAGGTGGGATTTTAAGGTTTTAGTTGAACAGCTATATTTCAGCTTTTCTTTGAAAATAGACTCCCTTCATGTTTTCAAAGGCATTTGGTGCAGAACAGAATTTACATTTGCAAGTAGATGAATCAACTTTTTGCTCAAGGTAGTATATGTAAATGAACTGTAAAAGAATAATTAAGTGCTTTTTAAACTAGCTAAATTTTTGTAGCTAAACTTACCAATGCACCTGTATTAGCTATAGTTGCTGTGGATTGAAAACTGATGGTAAAGACTTGCAATTTTAGCATTTATTTAATTGAGTCTTTATTGATTTCTAATCAACCCTTGCCAGAACACATCACATTGCCTGATGATGTTGTCCCCAGGCCTTTATTTAGTCAGTATTTACTCTAGCCTGTCAAATGCTTATTTTACTTAAAACCACCCTTACTAAATTGTGAAGAAAGCATAGTTTATAGCATGAGGGTCACAGCAGGCTAAGTAGGGGCAAGGATTGCCTGTATAATATGAGATAGATTTCTGAATGGAAAATGTTTGATTCAGTTTATTTGGTTTGGCATTTCCATTTTGAAAGAAAATACAAATGTTATCTTTTCCACACCCAAGTAACATATAAGAAAGATGTTTTTGTCTTGTGTAAGTGAAAAAGGAGTTCAGAGAATGATGTTTAATGATGAGCAAAAGAATTTATTTTGCGCCCAGTTTACGCCAGCGCTGCATGATGACCATGTATTGACCAACAGACAAACATTGATGTAATGTTTTGATTTTAATGGATAAAAATGTCTATAAATTATTGTCTTCCCAAAGATTAATATAGTCAGTGTCCTGTTAGATGCTTCCTACCCTTAAAAATTGAAAGGAAAAAAGTCCCTTGATAATGTGCTGCAATGGAACTCTACGGTAATACACTTAGCAGATAGTAAAGGGGACACATACTCAGCGCTAAAGAGTTTGGAGGAGATTTTAAGATGAAGTAGAATCATAGAATCATTTAGATTGGAAACAAACTCTTAAGATCAAGTCCAGCTGTTAACCCAGCACTGCTAAAGCCCTAAACTATGTCCTGAAGGGCCACAATCTACACGTCGTTTAGATATCTCCAGTGATGTTGATTTCCCCACTTCCCTGGGTAGCCTGTTCTAAGGCTTGATAACCCTTTTGGTGAAGACATTTTTCCTAATATCCAGTCTAAACATTCCCTGGTGCTACTTGAGGACACTTTCTCTTGTCCTGTCACTTTCCTTGAGAGAAGAGACTGACACCCAGCTGGCTGCACTGTCCTTTCAGGGAGTTGCAGAGAGCAATGAGGTCTCCCCTGAGCCTCCTTTTCTCCAGGCTGAGCAACTCCAGTTCCCTCAGCTGCACATCAGCAAGTTGTTAAAAGGAGTTATTAAAACTGCATTTAACTCACTGGTTATAGTCCTTCAACTAGGACATAATGAGTACTGGAATAGGCTGGGTGCAGCAGAATTAATTTACCCACGTTCACATTAAGGGGATTGGGAAGCATTTACACTGCAAAATGTAACTTAAGAGACATTCCTTCACTTTTTCTCTGCATCTTTTTTTCTCTTGCATTTTACAGCAAGTGTCTGGAGAAGATGAAGTTGAATGCTCAGATAAAGATGAACCTGATGGAGATGGAGATGGTTCCAGTGATTGCCCCACTGTCAGAGCCCCATTAACTTCACTGAAAAGCCATCAAGGAGTGGTCATAGCAGCTGACTGGCTTGTTGGGGGCAAGCAAGCTGTGACAGCATCATGGGACAGGACAGCAAATCTGTATGATGTAGAGACTTCTGAACTTGTCCATTCTCTTACAGGTATTTGTTCACTCACAAAAAATTAAATAGGTGGGGGTTTTTTTATATGTGGGATTATTTGTAGCAACTAAAACATTGAGAGAAGTAAGTTGTTTCTCTGGAGCAGTATGTGAGTGTGTACTATCTGCTGCTCAGTGTTGTAACAGTTTCTAAAATTGCAATCTTGTAAATCCCCTAAGCCTGAATTTGTCTTCTTTTAAGCTTATGATTTAACCTATGAAAATAGTTGTGTTTAAATTGAATGTACCCAAATTGAATGTACCCAAATTTTAGTTCTTGCAAAACGCTTTTGCTGTGTTCATGGTGTGTTAAGCAGCAATAACCTACACTACTGAATGTGAAATAAGTAGTGTGGCTTTTGCCTTCAAATACATTCCCAAACTTTTCCAGCAGTAGCAGGATTAAAGTTCAGAATGATCGTTACTCCTTTCTGTTTGGGAAAAAGAGGAAAAAATCATCAGCATTTCGTTCCAAGTGTATGTGGAAATGAAAAGTCTGGTTTTCATTACCTTACTTGTTCTCGTGTGTGATTGTAGGGCATGACCAAGAGCTCACGCATTGTTGTACACATCCCACCCAGCGTCTCGTGGTGACATCGTCACGCGACACCACCTTCCGCCTGTGGGATTTCAGAGATCCTTCTATCCATTCTGTGAATGTCTTTCAGGGCCACACAGAGTAAGTGACAGCTCCTTCACGAGTTTTTGCAAGTTCAAAAAGTTGCAAATCTGGCCAGAACTGTTTCTGTGCTCTTTTTGAGGTACTGAGTTAATTCCTGTTTTGTGAGAGTGATTTTCACAGAAACCCCCAATTGTCATCCTTCAAATGTAGCACAGCAGTACATAATTTCCAAAACTGCAACCAGGGCTCTTGGTGTGCTATTGCTCATGTGGTAAGTCCTGATAAAACTTGTTACAATTAAAGGTGATTTAAGGTATGAGGTTCTTTTTGGCACTGGTTATGCCTGCAGTTAGGGGTTATTTCTGTGATGCAGTGGATCAAGCAGATTGCCTCTGCTTGTCTTGATACTCCCTGTGAAGAAAAGGTTACTCCTTTGAAACCAGTGGATTAAAAAAGGATTAATTTTCACTCTTAAAAGCTTCTAAGTTTTACATAAAATAAGAAATAAAAGTATGGGCCCCGATTGCCATGTTCTGTCAAAACAGTGATTCTGATGTAACATTTTTAGTTACCAGTTTAGGCTTAATGTTATTATACTGACTACTATTGAATATGGACAATATAGTCATGAGAATCTGTGTTCTGGTGTTTACTTACCTTTCTGTTTTTTGGAATTCTGATACATGGAAAATGCAGGTGTAACTTGGAAGTACTTTACCCAAAGAAGCAAATCTTTTTTTCAGACTTGTGAATGTTTGAGCTTGAATGTTTCAGAAAAAATTTCACCTCCCTACTTCAGAATAAAATATGATTGCTAATCCTAGCTCAAAATACAAACCACAAATATTTATTCACATTTCTGGTTTTTATTAATTCAGATGTGTAATTTACATTATGACGGTGTTTTAGTATCCACTTTTTCATTTTTTCAGCTATTGACTAGTCTATATATAAACTAAAACCTCTTTAACCCCCGCTGCCCCAGACTCCTGAGCTTGATAAATTACTTGGTGTTTCACAATCATCTGTATAAATAGGCATCTTCTCCTGATAGAGCAGTAAGCTTGATTTTGTGGCCTACATCCTAGAATTGTTTAATCTCATCACTCTTGTGTTCTTCTATCACTTTTCCTAGAATGTTGTATAAAGTTGGAAGGTTTTGTATCCCTTGGTCCTTGCATTTTTTCCCAAGCTGATTAACTGCTTCGTCCCAGGATATTTTTTCAGAGAAATGACCAAGATGGACCAAGTTTCTGTTTTCTTGTATGTTTGCCGAGACCAAATGATGTTGATCTTGGGTGATGGTGCATACTGTAAAAACTGTTACCTGGTGTTTTGGCTTCTATTGCTGAGACCTATAAACTAGCAGAGAGTTTATTTTTTAGGAATGGAGTAGACCTTGTGCAACCTCTTCAGTCACTCTTATTCTAGCTTTTACTTGTCTTCGTATTTGTGTTTGTCTGCTTTATCAAGTGTCTCTGTTATGTACTTTGAATGTATGAGTTTTTAGTATTGACGTAGGCTTTTTCACCAAATACACCCTAAATTTGATGGGTGACCTCAAAACTGACTTTATTTTTCAGTGGCCAGAGCTGCAGAAGTCTGATTTGTGGAAGGGGTAATTCTGTTACAGAAGGTGTTTCACTGATGAGTACAGTTAGAGCTGAGATGGGGGGGTTGGTATTTTTGCAGTTGAGACATACTTTGAGGAATTTTATTTTTGTTCCTTTATTGTACTGCCTACTGGCAAAACATTTTTAAATTGCTTTCTAGTCAACACTGTAACAATCTTCTCACGTTAAGCAGCATGGAAGAAACTGTTTTATCTGTTGACTGGAAAATACATACACACGAGACTTTTTTTTTGGCTTTTCTGCATGTCTATTTGAATAATTTACCAAGTATTTAATATTTTGATAGGCCCTTGGCATCAGTTCTGTAAATTGGATGTTACAGTTGTTAAAACTGATGGTTTAAAGTCCTCAACCGTAAGTTTAACACCCTCTGGCTGACTAGTACCTGATAAGTCTGGACCTCACAGAGCAGCTATTTTTCCCAGTGTATTTCACCCGATCAACTCCTAATGCGCTAAGCCGATATAATTAGATGCCAAACATCTCAATCATGAGGCCAGCATTCCGTGTTTTTTGTGTGGCAGCACCCAAAATCTCGCTCCATCCGATCCCTTGCTCCCGGCGGGGGATCCGCGCCGCAGCCGCTCACCAGCAGGTGGCAGCACCGCGCCGCGGCGAGCGCCCGGCCCGGCCCGAGGACAGCGGTGCGATCTCAGCTTCCTCTAATTAGCTTAATGAACGACTCTGAAGGTTTGCTCGAAATGGCTCGTTATCATGTGAAAAATAAAACTGATGCCCATGTGTTGAGAGACTAAAGAATCCTGTTATAGACAGAGTATGTATAAAGCTTTTATAGAGTTTATTGATGTCCGAGAATGAAGAGTTGCAGTGCATTGTCCTGTATGTCAAAGTGATGGTATGTCATCATCTATGAGAGATTATTTGTATCTTAAGTGGACTAAGAAATCACCTATTGTTTTGGTGTCCTGAGCATAGCTTCATTAAAAGCAGAATGTTTCTTATCATCTACTACTAAGACAATTTAAGAAAATAAAGTCTCATCCAGTAAGGCCAGAAGGAATTGTTGTGGTCAACGTGTCTGTCTTGAGCTGCTTGCATCAACACCTATTTTGAATTAGGAGGTAATTTTAGAATTGCCAACTGTATATTAGGTTGTTCCAATGATAAAAATTTCAACTTATCTCTTGGTAAATTCTGTACGTTGCTTGTTGCAGTGTTTAATTAAATTTTTGTGCTTCTCTAGTCTGAGTTTGTCTAGCTTCAGTTTCTAGCTTCTGGTTTTTTGTCTTCAAGAGCTTTGTTTCCTATATTAGTTATAAAAGTTTCCTATATTTTCTGCTCTTATTTACAAGTTACCTGTTTTGCCTCAAAGTGTGTTTCTAAGTATATTTTGACATTTATAGAGTAAGTATAGTGCATTGATAGTGCTTTTGTACTTCAACCCTGCATTCACCCGAGGTCTTTTTTGAAGTTGTATCTTCCCATGGAAGTTTCCAGTTCTGTAAACATTGCTTGTTTATGTTTTTCATATACGTGTATATATAAATATGACTGTTTCAGTTCAATACATGACTTATTTGCCTGTGCCCTGCTGACATAGCAGTTAAAGTATCTTGTCACTTATTGTTTTAGATTTGCCATGCCCCCAGTTCATCTCACTTACTTATTCTCTACTGATGAAAAAAATATGAAATGATGTGGAAATAAGACTGATGTTTCCTTAAATATAAATCCTTGTTATTATCTGGTTTTGTGTGTGCACCAATAGGAATTTGTCCTACTAGTGCTGTGAATCCTCAATCACATCCTCATATGAGGAGTTTAACAGAGCCCTGGGGAAAGGCTACATTTATTTTATAATCCAGGCACTAGCTTGTTGCCTGTTAATTAAATTGATTTCCTGAGTTAAAGCCTCCAAAAATTATACTGGTGACTGAAATTCCAGTACCTTTTTTCCAGCAGATACTGCTTTGAAATACATGATTGATAATAACAGCTGTTCTCTTATTGAGAAATTATTCAATTTAGAGGTTATTGATTAGAGCTCTTCAAATTGAACTAAGGTTGTGTTCTGAGGAACAAAATGGTTCTGGCATCTACATGGCAGTTTTCATTCCACTTCACTTGTGCTTTCCTTTGCCATCACCTGCACAGCCTATCTTGTCCCAGCTGTGAAGGCCTTACTTTTCCCAACATGGTGGCCTAGTTAAAAAGCTCTGGTGTTAACATGCTCTTGCATATCTACTTGATGAGTTTTTCTGTCCCTTTAAGCACTCTGCATGTGCTGAGGTCTGTCTTGATGTGTGGAGCTTTCTGAAATCTTAATGTTGGAAGTGTTTACCATTTGTAGCTTTAAAAAAAAAAAAATCTTAGTCTATACAGGTCTAGCCAGTACTTTACAGATTTTATACATTTGTTCCGACAATTTAGTAACATTGGAAATAAATTAATACCTTGGGGGCAACAGAATGTTTATTAGCTAGGGGATTCTTACACACTTTTTAAACTAAGCAGCACTTTTACTATACATTTGTAGTATGTTGATGCTCATATGCAGCTGAAAAATTACTTGGTAAATAATAAAGTGTTTTGTTTTCTTTAGTGACTGTCAGAGGTACACAGTGGTTGGGAACATTGGTCTTGAAATGCTTGAAAAAAAACTATGCAGGGCTTCCAAGTCTGGACTTGCAAATGCCATCCTTCAAAGAATAAAGTGGTATCTTCAGAAGCAGCTTTGGGTTGCTATCCTTGAGTGAATATCCTTTGTTAATGCTTCTTGATTGTTCAGTATATAGTTATGCACCACCTTGTCATGGCAATTAAATGCATTTTTGGCTTTAAAGACTTCATAAATTTGAGCAGGTACTTTTGTCCTAGCCCAAGAAAATGACAGAGTTTGTTTGCTACTTTTCAAACTTACCGATCTTCGTGGCTAGATTGAGCCAGTGCATCAAGCATAAATGTGTCTTAGCTTGGAATCTGTATCCTTGTGTTACTTTCTGGGGAAACTCAAGAAAAAAAATGCTGATCATGGATCTTACGTTATTTCTTACAAAGAGCTTATAGCTCTTTTGGACTGCAGCATATTCCATCTCCTTTCACTCTGCTTGTGTGGCTCTAAGACGCCAGAAGGGAAAGTTCCTGTTCATTTGCTGCCTGTATGTCTCTGAATGTGCAGCTGGATGGTGAGTTGTGCTTCATCCCGAGAACTCTGAAATTAGAGAATTGCAAATATGTTGTTTCAACTTCGTATTTTCCAACTCCTATGCTTGCTGAAGAATCTGCATTAAAAAATATAAAAATTACTAAGCAGCTGCTGATTAGGATGCTGGGCTGAATCTGACATTTAGTTGACTGAGAGTTAATGTCAAAATGGCATTCTGTTTCAAGAGCGTAATAATTGCTTTAGTTTTTGTGGACACTTGGGTTTGCCAAGGTCAGCTGTCTTTCTCAGGTTCTTGGGTCTGCAAGATTTAATTCTCATACCTTATTTGTGTCTGTCTTGAATATACTGTTCTTGAAAGAGCAAGTCATGGCAGGGGGAAGTGCCTTTTCTCCAGGCAGCGATGTCGTTGGACATCCTTGTTGGAAAGCAGTCTTATTCTAGATATGCCCAATATTACAAGGTCACTGCTAGGTATTCTTATTCAGCCACACTTTCTTGTTGAAGTTAAAGCATTTGTGGATGTAGTCCTAAAAATGCAAGCTTTGCACCTTTGACTAATTCTGTGCTTGGGCTTTTATTCAAAACCTTTTGTGCCGAACAAAATCTAACAAGTTGGATGCTATCAGTGGAGTTTGATCAGTCTAACACATCTGTTCTTTTGAAGATAGTCCTGTTCTTGCTTCAGTTATTAATGATTTTAGTGATGCTTTGTCTACCATTTTTCTGTTGTTTCTCATCAAAGAATGCCTTAGGCATTCACCATGTGTGGATATCTCAATCTAGCTTCTGTAAGAAATGCCAAATTTTTGTGATGAAACATTCAGTTTTCTCCCCAAGCCTCGCTGATTAGCTAGATGGTTGTGATATTGCTGTTAGTATTCCTACCTTGTTTCGTCTGCTGAGGGCTTTTTTTCCCTCTTGCATTTCATTGAGAAAAGGCTCCAAACTTGCATTTCACACACTGTTCTGATCCTCCATTTGCATGTTGAATATTCTTTAGATGAAGATTATGGCCTGAGCTTGAAGCCCTAGGGTTAGCTTTTTTAAATGCTTCTAGTGCTTCTGAACATGTTTACAAAACCTTTCGGTTTACACTTACTACATGCAGGTAACAGAGCATGCTAAGTAATCAACAGTTTTCTTAGACTTGTTAGCAGCCTTAATGACTGATACTGCAGGGATCCAGCTTTGAATTTGCCTCACTTCCCATGCTGAGTGCTTCTTCATAGATCTGTTTCAGGACAGACTAGGGCCAGCGTGTTTTACACGCCTTCAGCCCATCCAAGTTACCTCTCCTTGCTCTCTTGCACAGCTTGAATTCCCAGTTTTCTCTTCTAACATTCCCCCAACCTGATACTGTTGTGGAGTTATCAAAGTGCCAAAAAAAGGCAATTTGAAAGTGAATATTCTTTTGATAATTTTGTTTCCTTTTTGTCATTGAACATTTTCTGGTGTCAGATGGACTTCCTCAAGGCAAAAATTGCTTCCTAATTAATGGAGAAATACAAGAAATTTTGAATAACCTACTTTTTAAGAGTAAGTGCTTAAAATTAAAAGCTCTGTAGCAAAAAGGAAAAAAATCCTTTAAGTATTTTATTTTGGGGAATGGGATATGTAACAGTCTAAGTTTGGTTGCACTCAGTGTTAGCCTTTAGAGTTTTGTCAATTGCTTTAAAAAAGATGTAGATGATAAGTCTGTATCCAATTGGTTTTGAGTGCTTTAAGCCTCACTACAATAGATAGGAGAGAATCTTAATTCCATTCTTGAATGCATGCACTAAAGAGTGTTATGATTTTTTTTTTCAACTGACCCAGAGAGGAGGATAGTGAGAGGCCTTTTCTTTGTATCCTATCTTGAGCTCAGATAACATATGCAGCAGTGGTGCAGGAATAAATGGAACTTTTTAAATCCCATTGTAAATGTGATGGAATGGACTTAAAAATATTTGCACCTTAACTAACTTTCTAACTTAGCATTGAGTAATTCTTATAAAAGCTAGTTACTGTTTTCAGTTTTGTATAATTTTACTATTTTATGACAGTTAGTGAGAAAGGCAGATAGTGGCAATTTTCTGTAAATGTCATGAAACACTATCTCTGGAATAGACATTGTTGGTTGAAATGCTAAAGCTGTGTTAATTCCTGGAGAAGAGGAAGCTCAGGGTGGATTTTATTGCTCTCTGCAACTGCCTGACAGGAGGTTATAGCAAGGTGGGGCTTGGCCTCTTCTCCCAGGCAGCCAGTGACAGGATGAGAGGAAATGGCTGCAAGCTGTGCCCATAGAGGTTTAGGTTGGACTTCAGGAGGAATTTCTTCACAGAAGGGGTGATTAGACATTGGAATGGGCTGTCCAGGGAGGTGGTGGAGTCACTGTCCCTGGAGGTGTTCAGGAAAGACTGGACGTGACACTCAGTGCCATGGTCTGATTGACATGGTGGTGTTTGGTCATAGGTTGGACTTGATGATCTCAGAGGTCTTCTCCAACATAATTGATTCTGTGATTCCATGATTTGTTTGTTCTTACTGTTTCTCAAGTTGAAGAAAAAAAGCTCTGCTGATATTTGGAAATAAATCCACAGACAGGCTTTGGGAATTATATCTGTAGCTCTTCCTGGAATCCGAGTGCTTTTAGCATTTCTGAAACCTGAATGCACTCAGATGTGCTGTACTGGCGTGCTCCTTGCCTGGGACTCCTGTGGCCAGTGCCATCTCCTGGTGAGATGGGCAATGGGGTCATCTGCATCTGGAGGTTTTAAACACAGATCCTGGCTTCCCCTCAGGCTGCAGACTGCTTGGTGTGGGAATACGCTTTGTTCCCCTAAAAGAAAGGAAACTTGTCCAGAAAATGCAATACCAAATCGAGCTTCCTTTAGGTGTTGTTTCTGAATTTTACTACTTAAAATGAGAGCCATATTTGAGCCCTCAAATTCCGCTGCTTACATACAATTGTATGTAAATGTATGTATTCAAGTTACCTTGAATAAATTTATCTGAAAGCTCTGCTTTGGTGCATTTTCATCCCACACACATATTAATGCATGTAGATGCCTTTTCAAGGCCGTGAAAATGTGTTGTCTCCCAGTTTGATGGTAAATCCCAGTTTAGGTAGCAAATCAAAATGGAAAGAGCAGTGTTAACTTTTTTTTTTGGTGCATTGCCAGTGAGAGTTCTGCATCAGCATTTCATGGTCCAACATTTTCAATGTTTTTTCTTTCCCCCCTTCCCCTATGTGTGAAATTTAAGCCGATTGTTATGCAAAGCGGTTTTGTGTCTCAGTGTGACTGGGGAGACAGCTGTTCGGCCTAATGAGGAGTGCGAGCACCACAGCATTTCTGGTGATTGAGACCCACGGAGGGAGCAGGATGTTCGAGGCCAGGCAGTGGTGTGTGGTGAGGAAGTGCCACGCTGTCAGCTGGAAGTACACGCTCGGCTGCTCCCTATGACAAGATAAATGAGTTTTGCTGGGGTTTGGTGGAGGCTGAAGCTTTTTTGGAGAACAGTTGTAGCACACCAAACTCCCTGTGGGACCCACAGTTTGAAGTGTCATAAGACTGCTTCCTCTTCACTTGTTTCTTTTTTTTTTTTTTTAATGTCCTACAATACCTGTCATCTTTTTGAGTTATTAAAAATCTAATGTCTTCTAGCATTCAATTAACACAGAGGCTGATGATCTTTTGTTGATGCTTTTTATTAATTTAGCCAAGGGGATGTTAACCAGAGTTTTATCTGGCTTAGAACAAACTGAAGACTAATACAAACAAAATTAAATCTAGCCCCATGAAAATAGAGGGAAAAAACTTTTAATTTTTTTATATGGATGGGGTTATGGAGGCAATAGCTTTGAAAGGTTATTTTTTTATTGGCTGCTTCTATTAACTTCTTTCTTCCCACACAGACTTTACTTACCTTTCTTTCTTCTCACCATTCCCCTTTAGTTGGGCTGAAATCCTGGTTTAGTTTTTAAGTAGGTAAATGGCCTTTCTTCTTGTCGCTATTTTGTTTTAATTAAAAAAACAAATAAATACAAACCCAAGGAAAAAAATTGGTGAGATGCATCTGTCATGTTAAGAGATGCCCCAGCTGGAAATCAGAGGAGACAGAACGTGATTTGTACTGCATAAGAAGATCTATGAGAGCAGCACTTGCTCATGTTTTAAGTCAATAGTGTTGAGCATGTTTTTGAATTTAGATGCATGTGATTTTTTTTAAGCATGAACTCAATATGGTCCACTTTAAAATAAAAAAAACCAAAACCAGAAAATCACTTAGTCTTTACTCAGATGACAGTGACATGCTGATAACCCTCCCCAGAGCTGTCAGATTTGTGAGAATGATACTGTTTTGGCCTTTCTAGACTTGTTGTTAAGTTATTTAAAACTTCAAGCCTTGCAATATTATTTTGAAAATGAGATATTTTTGAGAATTGAATGTTCCCCTTAGAAGAGTCATACTTCATTTTTGTAGAAGCACAGGGAATGTTATGCAGATATCCGTATACTGTTTGCTTTGGAACCGGGACCAAAATTCTTGGTCATAAACACTGGGTTCAGTAAGAAGTGCTTTTATATTTAGCTGTTAAATTCAAAACGCTTATGTAAAAGATGGTTTTCATGGTCCCATGTGCTTGCAAATAGTGCACATTCCAGCCTGCAGGGCCTTGCAGGGCTGAGCTGAGCGTGAATGGAGGGCTAAGACCACTAAACACCTTTAGAGTTGTCACTAAAAACAGACCAGCAGCCTTCCCTTTGCCTTTCTATCACTTGCCCTATTTCCGAGAGCTGCAGCAGAATTTCATTGCATTTTTATTTTTCAAACTTTTGCTTAGTGTTCCCAGTAATATCTGAACGGTTAAGCTGAAAAGAGTAAGTTAAGCTGGAAAGGATTTTGTTATCTTTTGAGAGTTTTCGTAGGAGCAGGAAGGATTGAGCTAACCTAGGGTTGGCATTCTGTTTTCCTGGCAATAGTTTTGAATGTTTTCATTTTAAAAATGATAAATCTAAGGATTAGAGAACCTTATGTGGTCAAAGAAACTTAACCATGTTTGAAAGTGATAAATGATAAAGCAGAACCAATATGAAATCAAAGAAGCTGGAAAGCTCTTTAAAGTTTTGAAAAAAAGCACCCGAAAGTGGAGGGTTATTTTAAGACAGTTTCACAACATATTCCAGCTGTAATTGGAATAAAATGTATGATGGGAAAACAGATCAGATTTGTTTGTTGGCAGCAAAATACTAAAGTGCAGTATATTCACTCACCTGGAGATTTTCTATGACTTGAATTCCTTATGCTGTTGTGTGCTAGGAAGTCTCCCAACGTGTGTGCAAATTATGGTGATTGAACACAATTTTAAATTTATAAACATTGTTTCAAAAGTGTTGCAACAGTATAGAGTTTAGTGAAAGCCTGAAATATTTTTCTGAGGTGTTTTGCAGATTGTGTAAAGAACTAGTGAGAAGTGCAGATGTTGGTAAGTTTAAAGGAGGTTGGGCTGGTAGAAGACAAGTTTGGTGGTAAGAACATGCCAGCTTGACTACATGAGTGAGTTTTCTTCCCAAAAATGGAGGTGCCTGATGAGAGACTCAGCAGTTGTGGCCTTCATGTATGTTTTAACTTCTTGACTTTTTGTTCATGAAGTCCAGAAGATTAGTCGAAGACCTCTTGGCTCTTACTGTAATCATCTCCCTGGTGGCTTAGCTGCACTCTAATAATGTGTTAGGAAACTTGGTATCATGAATAAAGTGGGCCTTCATCCTAATTAAAACTTAATTTGGTGTCAATTTAAATTAAGAGGCTTGCATAAACTGGTCCATTGTGACCTGGCTTGTGCTAATCTCAATCAGCAGCTTGGATAGGACATGAATTCAAATTTCTGCAGAACAACTAAAGTGACAGTAACAACCGACAACTTAAATTAAAATTACTAAATTCTAAGAAATTGATGTGCATGACCCAAGTTACAAGATAGGTCATTAAATCAAATCTATAGAAACAGAATTGAGAAGCCTTCCCTAATGGTTGTAAGGAGAGACAAAAATGCTTTGTTAGTACATTATGTGGGCAGAAAGTAACTGACTTTGAGTTCGGAATTCACACAATTACAATGAAAAGTGTAGTACAAAAGCTTTTACTTGGGTAATATTAAATAAAGGTAAAATGTTTAAAAATAATGATAGAATCATCATGAAAATTGTTTGCTTGAGCCCAGAATATTGATATACTGGTACCTGAAGCTGTAAAATACAAAGATAATAAAATTCTAAAATAAAATTCTTTGTAGAATATATTCTATATGTTGCACTTTCAATTGCTAGAAATATTCTCATGAGTCTTTCTCTGGCTGCCCTTGTGCATTTCTAGGCGTAATGGGTAAAATTTGAGGAACTGTATGTTTGTGCTTCTTACTACTACTTGCCGTTTTTTATCTGACTCTCAGACTTTAGCTGCTTGTAAAGCAGGACTAGAAATCAGAATTAGAGATTGTTAGACTGCTATAGCTATTGATAGTGGAGCTATACTGGAGACTCTGTGTGTGGATTACAGCCTATTCGTGTGTGTACAGAATAGCTTTAGCTACATTTCAGGTGTTTGGGATGTCCTCACTGTCTGTGAAGTGAATGAAAATGTCTGGGATAGTTCTGCAGAAATCTTCAGATGGAAAGAAAAGAACTTGACTACTAATTTGTACTCTATGCTACTAGTTCAGCTGGGGTTGTGTGATGAGCCTACTGGACATTAATGCGGTACTTCAAAAGTGAATTAAGGTTTCAAGACTGGACATGTTTAGCTCGTATCAGGATCAGTGAAATATGAAAGATGCCTCCGAGTGAGTCTCTGCTGTTGGGCTGCTTCTCTTAGCACTTGGGCCAGTCAAGCCCTGTTCTCTTTAAGTGTCATAGCTTCTTGTAAGAATATTTTGTTTTATTCAAAAATACCTGCTTTGAATTTTAATATTTCAGATTACTTTGCTTAAAAAAAAGTAAAAATAGCAAAGGCAAGCTACATATGCTAAAGGAAACACAGGAACAGAAACTAAAAGTTTAAATCAGTTTACAGTATATGAAAAATATATTTATTTTTAGTTTAATATAGAAGCTTAGAGCTTGACATCTTTGTCTTTACTCCTCATTGTTTAGCACTGTGACATCTGCAGTTTTCACTGTGGGAGACAATGTTGTTTCTGGTAGTGATGACCGTACAGTAAAAGTCTGGGATTTGAAAAACATGAGATCTCCTATTGCAACGATCCGCACAGATTCTGCAGTCAACAGGTAAGCAGATCTCTGAGTTACTGCTTTGCTTAATTCGTGCTTTTTTAATTAATTCTTAATTTCTTTCACATGTGGGAATGGTTTAAAGTTGTACCACAGAGGTTTAGACTGGACATTTCTTTCCGGAGAGGGCGGTCAGATCCTGGAACAGGCTTCCTAGAGATGTGATTGATACCCCGAGCCTTCCAGTATTTAAAGAGTTATTTGGACAATACACTTAATAACATGCATTAAGCTTTGGTCAGGCCTGAATTGGTCAGGCAGTTGGACTGGATGATTGTTGTAGGTGCCTTTCAACTGAAATAGTCCATTCTATTAATTCACTGAATATATATTTAATTTTTGTCCCTGAAATTAAAGTTGAGATTTATAAGAATTTGAAAAAGGTCTGAAATGGTTTTATGAAGTGCAGGTGTGATTGACATTAATTTTTAGTATGTACATTGCTTTTCAGAAATCTTCTGTAAGAAAATGCAGATGTTAAGGCTGTTTGAGGATCTAGTACAATCGAAAACACTTTAATGGTTCAATGTTTTTTAATCTTTCCATTTGTGAATTCTAACCAGGAAAAATTCAGCTGTGTCCCTTCCCGTGAGCTTAAATTTGTGCTGTCAGTTTCTATTTGCCAGGCTCATTGTTTCCTACCCAGCCTGCTTTTGTCCCTTCCCTGCAGGATTAACGTGTGTGTTGGCCAGAGAATCATAGCCCTTCCCCACGACAACCGGCAGGTTCGATTGTTCGACATGTCCGGGGTGCGGCTGGCACGGCTCCCCCGCAGCAACAGACAGGTAACTGCAGAGCTACACCTGAAATGTGTCTGTCCTTCCTTGTACAAGGTTAAAAGTGGGGTTTGGTTACACCTTCAGTGTGTCTGTCCTTCCTCATGCAAGGTTAAAAGTGGGGTTTGGTCTCTGTAGCTTAAAGCTGAGCAAATGCTGAATGGCACTTGTCTGAATAAATATGCTGTTAGTTATTAAAAATAACCAACATGCCAATATGAAACATTTTAAACTTTTTTATTGGAGTTGAAAATGGTGTTTCAAGTGGATTTCATCACAATTTTCTCCTTACTAAAGTGAAACGTGTATCTGCCTTCTCTATGAAATGGAAAAAGTGTGTAAGAGCATTTCAGATGTGTTTAATGTCTTGATGTGAATTGTGTCAGAAAAATGGCTCACTATGAGGTTTAATGGTGGTTTTCTTTTTTTTTTTTTTTCTTT
>VZTI01005695.1:454325-634564 GCA_013397865.1 Struthidea cinerea | reverse complement strand
TTTTTTTTTTTTTTAATTACACAGTGTCTAATTTGTTTATATATTCTAGGCTGGATGGGGCTCTGAGTAACCTAGTGTAGTGGAAAGTGTCTCTGCCCATGGCAGGAAGGTTGGAACCAGATGATGTCTAAGGTCCCTTGCAACCCAAACCATTCTGTGATTCTATGATACAGAAACACGGAAGAAAAAAATGAGGATCAGTTTTGTGAGCTCACCTTGTATGATTTGGTGATAAATATTAATTTTTTTTTCTTCTGTGCTTATGCACATACATTCTAGATATATCATGCCATGTAATAAACCATCCTTGCTGCAGCCATCAAGTTTTGTGCAAATTTGTGCCATGGCAAGCATCACTAATGGAGCAAATCAGACTAAGTGAAATTAATTGGATTATGTCACTTAAATAGGCCTTTTTCGGTTGATTCAGCAATTCTTGACAGAATTTAGGAAGGAGTTTTAAGACCTACTTAAAAAACTTTTTAGGTTTTTTCCTAATTTAGGTGGGTTTTTTAGTTTATTGTAGTCTTGAGGGGGGTTTTTTGTGTGTGTACGTCTTTTTTTTTTCCTTCGTAGTTCCATTCAAGCTGACACTACTGAAATCGTGGCAATTTTTATTTTTTTTTTTTAACTTTAATGTTGGTCAGAACTCTATTTTAGACATTTTTGTTACTATTGAACTGTTTTCCTCAGTATGACATTCCTCCTGCTGTAGTATTATCCCTTCTGAATTATGAACATTATGGACATTTAGTTTTGCAGGCTTGTAACAAAGTAATTGCCAGCAAGTAGTTCCTTATTTTAAGATTGCTTTTATAAATAAAAATTCTAAAATCAAAATTTGGTTTGCTTTTGTAAATAAAATGTAACTAGATAGCAAACAGACCCTGGAAAACTCAAGTTTTGATGCACCTTTTTGTATGCATCTGTCCTTCTGGGTGCAGTGCTGGTGTTAAGGAGTCTCATCATTATGAAGACTTTTGCCTTGCAGATGCAGGTAACAATGACTTTCAGGATTCTCAAGGACTGTTTGCAAAGAGCAGGCTGAGCATTGGCAGGGTCGCATGCTGAGTTGCAGTTGCCCCAGCAGTTCCCAAATCCGTATCAGTAACAGTGCTGTCTCCCCGCTGTGGCAGGGGCACAGGAGGATGGTTTGCTGCTCCGCCTGGTGCGAGGACCATCCCATCTGCAACCTCTTCACGTGCGGATTTGACCGTCAGGCCATTGGCTGGAACATCAACATCCCTGCTTTGCTACAAGAGAAGTGAAATGCTGAGAGAGTTTCTGCATTTGTGTCACCGTGGACTTCTACACCTGGGCAGACTTTTCTGACCACTGGTCTGCTGTCGCTGTAAAAGCTCTTCTGTGAGGGGAGACTTGAGCAAATGTTGTTCTTGTTACCACATTGTGCACAGTTTGCATGGGTTGTACAGAGAAATGTGATTTTTTTAAAAATTAGTTTGTCTTGTGTATGAACTTTTATATTTTGGCATCCACTGGTCAATATGTTCACTGTTGCGTAGAGCACATAAATGTTCATAAGTTATTTAGCATTAATAGTTACACAGTAGGGCATTACATTTGTGACATAAATGTGAAACTTATGTAATTACTGTAGAGAGTGTATACAGTCTGTTACGTTTTTCCATGACTCTACATATCTGCCTTGTGTTAAAAGGAATCTGCAGGGCTAAAACTTTGAAATGAAGTGTGAATTTCACTAGTTGTATGATTGTAAACATTTTTCCTGTTTGCATCTGATTTGAATACTTTTTTTAGTGCTGCGGTATAGTGCAACTTCAACTCCATTTTTATTCCCGTTACTAGAGTAATAGTAGATTTGAGAAGGAAAATGCAAGCAACTTGTAGTGAGTATAGACTGCCAGGTTTATTGGTAATGCTTTTTGTACTTTTTATTTTGAAAGAAGAAAAATATTCATTCTGCCCTTCTTATATAAAGTGATTCTAAAACCTCATCACATTTCATACTAGCAAAAGTCCAGAATATTATGATTCTAATCACTGAAATCAAGTCAAGCAAATTCTGAAGCACTTTAGTTTATAGCTGTTGTTATAAACCATTTATGAAAGTTTGACTTTACCAGTGAATGTGAGCTAACCTTTGTAAGAAGGATTAATTCCTTTTGGTGATCTGCCCAGAAAGGAAATAGTTTATTTGGGGGTTGATGTTTTTGTTTATATACCTACAGTGAGCATACTTTTAATTGTGTTCACTTCCCATATTTTTATTTTGAGCCAGCAATACAAAGCAAATGAGTACTACCTCAAAAATGAATGTCAGTCAAGATGCATCAAATCTCTCTGTAGCCTAGGAAAAAGCACTTTTGGTCTCTGGCTGAAGTACTATCTCTGACAGGAGAGGAAAGACAATCATACTACATGTGATCCTTAAGGTAGTTAACACGTAAAGCTAGTGGAGTGATACACTAAGTCAACATCATTTGTCACCTTTCTGTTCTCAGCCATGACAGGGGTGCTGCAGTCCCTCTCCTGTTCCAAAAGGAGGTAATTAACATAGCTCTCCCTTCTTTCTCCCAAATGATCTTACTCTGGTTTTGCTCCTCACCGTGTTTAGCTGTTTTTGCACTGGCAGTGGGGTGTTACACTGCAGCAGCTGCTGCTGCTATCAGTAAATGCAGGTGGCAGCTGGTGTCTTTGAAAGAATGGAAAGGCTGCTTCAGGCAGACACTTGTTTTTTGCTAAAGGGAGATGCTGCCCCTGACTGTCTGACATATCACAGTATAAGATGAAGGGTGAGGGTAAGGAAAGGTGCACTCTGACAGTGGGAATCTTGGGGTTTATGGTGAGTTGGCAGAAGTATTAAGAGCTTTTTATCTCATCATCATGATTCTGTGCAACTACAGCTGTGCTCATGTCCTCTAGAGCGCTGTTGATAATGACATTAAGACATGTTAGCTGGTTCTCCTGTTAACTAACATTTATGTGGCATGGGAGTATGGTGGGATGGGATAGGATAATGAATGCATCAGTGAGAAATGGAAGGAAAACAGGGGTCCTAGACATAGTTTTGGACTGTAACATTAAGGAAACTCAAAATATTTAATGCAGAATATATCTAGTGTCTTTATAGTACACATCATCATAGTAGTTTGATCCCTTGTTTTTTTCTGTTGGGGGGTTTGGGATTTTTTCTTGAGATACAAGATACACAACTGTGCTGATGTAATCTTAAATACTAGAACTGGTGAGGTTGCAGAAAACAGCTACAGAGTTATAAGTCTTCTGGTGATAACAGTTAAGTGGTGGTGACAAAGTTTATGTTCACTTTTTTTTTTCCCTGGGTTTTTTACTCTGGGTTAAAGCCATTTGAAGTTGGGTTACAGGTTTTATTCCTTAAGAAAAGAAGACTCACTTTCTTTTAGTTGGTAACAGAGAGAACTTTACAAAGGTTTATGGTGTTTAAAAAAAGAGAAAAATGTCTGGCCAGCACAAGCAGTTTCTCCAGCACGGCCTGCATGTAGGATCTGGAGCAATGGCTCTCCTTTATTACCTGAGGCAGAGGAGAGGATCACTGGTTTTGGTCCTGTTAAACTATAGTGTCTAAGCTTCTCTCATACATATGTAATACAGGACCACTGGACTCTATGCAGTTTAATCATCATTGCTGCAAACATTTTATATCACCAGGGGGATCATCCTCTGGCACCAGGAATGAGTGATTACACCGTTTCGTTTTGAAAAAATCAACCAAACAAGGTGCTAGAGCCACGTTCTTATGAGCAGGCTAATACTTAAATCAGCTGAACACTGAGCTATCTCTTAGTTTAGTTTTCTATACTGTACTGAAGGGTAAGCCAAACTGCCATTCCCCTTGAAGCAAAACATATGAGCAGGGTTAGTGAATAATACTACATTGACTAAATACATGGAAAACATTTCATGGCTCTAAAAGTTCTAAAGAGTGTTTTTTCAGCACTGAACAATGTCCAGCATTTCATTAAATGGAGGAGAGTTGCAGTTACAGTTTCAGTATTGTGCAGAATTTCACAGAAAACTCATTACTGGGCAAAACCAACCTTGTGTGTCTTTCTCTCAAGCAATGCACATCAATTTTCACAAAGTTTGTGTATACTTTACAATCAGAAAGATCCGGAATGAAACATCGTATTTGTTGCCTAAATCTGTGAAAACTACCTTTTGGGGAAAAGAATTTATAAGTTATGTGGAACCACTTTTTATTATTCTGCTAATTTGTTTTTAGATGTAAAATGTTTTTCTTCATTACAATTCAAAATGCATTAAAACATTCAACAATTTTTTTTTTTTTTTTGAAATTTGCTGTTCTTCTGTGTTGCATTATGGTTGCTGTTGATGTCAGTATTTCAATTTTTTTGTAGTCAAAAGATCTTCCTATCCTCTTTCCACTCTTTTTTACTCAAAAAGTTTGTTTCTGAGGCATTGATGAGCACAGTTCTGGAAGAGAGGGCCAAGTCTGTTTATTACAGTAGGTCTTCTGTAGCACTAATGGTCATGCTGCCAGTAAAGTATCTAGACTGAGAAGGTGTTCAGGACTGCATTTGTACTGTCTTCTCCAGTTCTGTATGGAAAAAAAATGTGATTGCATTTTGTTATGCAGATTATGCAGAAGTTTCTATGTGACTTTTCACACCACTTTACAAACCGACATTTTAGAATTAAATTCAAACAAGTTTTTTTACGTTTAGAATACAGCCAAAGTATTGCAAAACTACTCTGGTGAGGAAAACCCACCATCAGTTTTTCTGTAGGTTAAAGTAAAGGTTGGTTGCTTGTTGCACCCATGTTCAAACCAAAGCTGTGAAGTGTTGGAATAAGAGCCAAAGCACTTGGTGTTGTAGAAAGCCTTGCCCTTGGGTTTTGGAAGCCAAGGCAGAGTCCTGGCTGTTACCTGAGTGCAGGACGTTGCTTTTATGCGCACCTTATTCTCCTTCAATGTGCTTTAGGATCCCTCATTGCCACATTTGGAATTAATCAGGATTGCTGGTGAGACGGACCAAAAATAAGAGACCAGAGTTCCAAGGCAGCACAACTGACATAAGGGCTGGCTTGAGATAGAATGCCAAACCCTGGGCTTTAGTTGATTTTAGCTGAGGGATTCAAATCAGGTCAGGCCTTACTGGCAACTGATTTAAACTTAGCATTTCTAGTATTATTCTGAACCCATGAGTAAATATCATGCGCAACTCTGGTTTCAGGAGTATGTCTGTGTTTAAACCTGAAGATGAGCTGCAGGAGAACCACTCTGTCATGCGCCATACTTTGCTCTTTAGACCGGCATAGAAATTTTATTTAATGCTCTGTTGAGACCTGAGTATGTCACTGAAAAATTACTCAGCCTTGTGATATTTTATTTTTAAGGAGTGTTGTTACCTTTTCTAATTCCCACAGATCAGAGTTTTCTGAACATAAGTAATTTGCAGGAGCTTACAGAGGAAATCCTGTTTAATTCATACTATGAATCCCGGTCAAAACATACCGTTAACTGGAGAGGTATCATACTGGAGCAATGTGGGATTTTGTCAGTGTCCTTCAAGTGAGAATATTCAGCCCTGGCAGCAGGAGCTGTTTCTCAGTGGTGCAGGGTTGAGGCTGGTGACCGTTTCCAGCATTGAACCCGAGTGCCTGAATTCACGGCTTGGATGCCTCATACACAGGTTTGGGGAGTTTCTGGCATGGTTCAGCATGCCATGTAGAAGTTGGAATTCAAGCATTGAGACTTATTGCTGGAAAATGGAAATGGTGCACAGTGTCAGTGGTGGCATGTACAATAGAAGAGAGTTAATGTAGAAAAGAAAAGTTCTGTCTTGAATTGTTTTGAAAATGGAAGCTTCAGCCTGGCTGGTGACTGCTGTGCAGTGGAATGACACCACTGTGTGTTGTGTTGCTTGACTCTACTTGGAGCTTCATTTCCATTTGCTGGAAACTGTACAGTTCTGCCTCCTTCCGCCAAAACTTGCCATACTTGGCATTTGCCAAGTATGTTTGAGTTTAACATTAATTTTGTGTGGTTCCTCTCCCACTTGCATTTGTGATCTTTTTCTTCTCCCCAAGGCAGAACAAATGTCGTTACATCTTTATTTCAAAGCCCTGTACCAAAGAAATGAGACCATCCAGCAGCCCCGTGCTGGGGGCAGAGAACTGACTGATCTCAATGTACATTTTGCCATCTTCATGATGTTTTTTTTAATTGTTCAGATGAAAACTTAAAATAATGGAAGCTTTCTGAAGGCTGTATGCATTAATGGTGTGGGGTTAGTGAAGCCTGAATCAAGTCTGTGCACCTTAACTGACGAGAGAAAATAGACTTGTGGTGATGTAGGTGACGTAAGGCTTTGAAAAGGAGCATACAGTGATTTCAAGTGCTGCAGAAGAGTTATGGAGAAAGACTTTTCCCTTAGTTTGGAGCTTCTGTACTGTATGCAAGAGTAGTGACCCAGCATTTGAGAAGGAAATAAGATTGTATGAGAAGCATGAAGAGGCACATCTGTGGTGAAAGTGTTTGGACTGCAGATGAGGAACACAGAGGAAGAATAATGAAGGGGAATGAGAAACTGGAATAAAATTGGGATGGCTGAGGGAGGCAGGCAGAAAGAAAATGCAAAGTGCTTCAGAGGAGTGCATGTCTAAAAGATGGAATTTATTGGTCAGTTGGGGATAAACTGCTGGGAAGTCAGTGTCTAGTGAATGCCCCTGACTTAGTGAGGAGAAGGGAAATGAGGGATGGGAGCAGGGCAGGGACAGCCTGCAAGGGGGAAAACAGCAGGACTGAGCTCAGTGGGAAGCATGGATATTTGGGTTTGCTTATGGCTAGAGCCTAGAATGGAAATGACTGGAAATTAAAGATTTCCTTGTCATTTTTAAAATCAGTCTTGTTGGTTTCTATATTCTTGATTTGGGGGAAAAGCTTATTGTATATATTGAATTTTCTATTTCAAGTGTTGCAATGGTGCAGAGATCACTTAACAGCTGATGCATTTCTAGGATTACAGATTACAAGGATTTGTTATTTTAGCAGAGGATTGCAGATGTTACATACAAACTCCAGGTATGGCAGCACGGCATGGGGTTAATTAGGAGTCACTCCCAGACTGGAAATTTCTTGAGTGAATAATCAATGTGGAAGAAGGAGATGATGTTTTCCACAATCCCTTTGAGAATATTTTGCCAGTCCAGAGAGAATCAGAGTGGTTTTGGTTGGAAGGGACCTTTAAAGGCCACCTAGTCCAACCACCCTGCAATGAGCAGGAACATCTCCGGCTAGACCAGGTTGCTCAGAGTCCTGTCCAACCTGACCTTGAATGTTTCCAGACATGGGGCATCCACCACTTCCTGGGCAACCTGTACCAGTGGTGAAACACTGGCATAGGTGAAGTTCTATAAAAAGCTGCTTCTGTGTTTCTAGTCTAAATTGACCCTCTTTAAAGTCATTACCCCTTGCCCTATCACAACAGGCCTTTCTAAAATTTTTGTCTCCAATTTTCTTTGAGGCCCCGTTCAAGCACTGGAAGGTTCAGTATTTTAAGCCTGAACAGTCTGAATTGACAAGGGAATGTGTCTAACTAAGCCAAAATAGAGGCATCCAAATGTATAGATTGCATCAGGGAGATACTGCTGTGTTTGCGGTAGTGTCTTATTTCTGGGAAAGGCAAAATTGACCTTTCCTTCAAATTTTCACCTTGTTAAGATGTCAAAATTTGACATTCTCCTTCACAAATCCAAGTAAAAAATGTATAGATTTTGGCTTCAGTGATCAAAATTCTGACTCCAGTTGGCCCCAATGATTTTGGTCAAAGTATATACCTTAAATACAGACAGGATCGGTCTTACACAGAGGTGGCATTTTGACAGAAAGGAGAACAAATAAGTGGCTGACTTAATATTATAAACTTACGTGGGTTTAGCATTTAATACTTTTAGTGAATCTTCCTCCTTAACCTGCTTAATTTGGATAAAGGCAGAAATCTCAGTTTTGTTAGCTTTTTTTTAAACCTTATCTAAATCTTTGCAATGTCACTGAGATCAACCTTGTACAGATGCGAAACCGAACCTATTTTGTGGAGCAGTGTATCTCCTCTGAGGCTGTAATCGCTGAGCATACAGAAAGGTGAGTAATCCTAATGATAAGAGAGAGTAAAATCTGACACAGCACACAACAAACACCACTGAAATCAGGTTGATGGTATGATAAAACTTGAAGTACAGGATTAAGTGTTAGAAGGGAGAGAGATGAAGGAAAAGCAGAACTTTTCAGCGGTGCTTTAAGGGTAGAGGGAGTAGTGATGATATCATTAATTAAGATTGTTTTTCAGTGTGGATAATTGCAGGACATGTTGTTTTGGCCTTTCGTGTTTTATGAAGCTTGTGAAAACTGTCTCTGCCAGAAGGCTGTCAGAATATTGGATGCTGTCGTTGAGTGGTGCCACCTTCAGAGGTGCTGAGCTCCCATCAGCGTTCTGCGCAGTCTGGCGGGTGGTTGGTAGCTCGGAAAATCAGATTCATGGGCCTAAATATGGATCTAGAAACTTCATTTTAGGTGCCTGTTTTTGAAAATGATACCCTAATTTTGTATATATTTTATATTGCTGCTGAATTAATGAGCTGAAAAGTTCTTGGCCACAGATGCATGGTTTACTGAAATATAAGAAAAGCAGAGAGATGATTTTCCCTCCCAAATTATATAAGGCTACTTAGAGTTTACTGTTGGGAAACTGAAGCTACATTGCGTCAGTTCCAGATATAACTACTTACTGCTCAGTGAATGAACACTTTCTTTCAGATGCTCATTTTTCATCTTGCAAAAATCTTACCAGTGCAGACATCACAGCATGAGCTTTCCATAGCAAAGGAAACTGAGGGATTAGCTGATTATATATGTGTATATATATTAAAAAAAAAAACCATTTGCCATTATCAGCAAAACTGAGGAAATCAAACCTGACTGTATGTGTATGGCTCTGACCATCCAAACCAGTGCTGTGTTTCTGTGAAAACATGGTATTTTGTTTAGATCTCTCCTGTGCTTGCTTGAGGACACCACTGAATGTCCATCTGCAGATGAGCTACCAAGGGGGACCTTTGATGTCCAGAATCCAGTGTAAAAACAGGAGGTGACAGAGGAGGTACATACTTCTGTCTCCAAATGGGTTTTGATGAGAAAAAATAATTTGCTTGAACTAAGCAAGTGCACAGCATTTACTTACCTTGGTGCAGGCACAGGAGCTTCACCTTGACCTTGCATCTGAAAAGGCATCAAGAGAAACTTGCTTGTAACTTTTTGTGCCAGCAAGGGCTGAAGCCACCTTTTAAATCCTGAAGTTTTTCTTCTTTTTTCCTTGCTCAACTGCAGCATCTTCCTTATGTCCAGGCGGGTGAATGTTTGCAGTAGTGCTTTTAATGATTTGATTTATTTTGTCAAACTAGTGTTTTGCTTTTGAAAAACATTCTGGCAAGGTCTTAAAAGAAGCAGGTATAAACAGATCAGCTGTGACCAGTGAATTAAAGGAAAGTTTAAGAACAAGAGCCCATTAGAGCATTATTCCTGTGGTGATTAGCTGTGGTCCACATAAAGCCAGCAGTCACAAGAGAAATACAAATATCAGCAGGCAAGACCATCCAAAATCCTGAAGTTTTGCTCTGCTGGAAAGAGAGACAAGCAGGTAGAGCTGCTTCTGGAGAATAAAGCACTAAGGGAGTACTGGGCAAAACCCTGCAAGCACAGTGTCACAAGGGTTGCTCCTGCTCCAGAGATGAAGCTGTTAGACAGGAAGTGGGTGCTCACAGACACACATAGATATCGGAGGCTTCTCCTTCACATTTTTCAGGCTTCTGGGAACTTTGCAAGTTCCCTCTTTCCCCTTCCACCTCTTCACACCAGCTCTTTGCGCTGTGCCAGGCTGTGTGGGAACCATGGGGACAGAAGGTGGAGATGATTGACAAGGGATTTTCAAAGAGAATTGCCAGGATGAGGCACTGGACAGAAATGTTTGCTTGGGAAGATACGGAGTGTCTGTAATTCCCAGGGACTGGTCAGTGTGGGCCTCCAAACAGTTGAGAGAGAGCTGCAAAGGGCCTTTGCAGTGAAAACAAGAATCTTGTGAGGTTGTGCAGCCTTAACAAAAAAAACCCCAAAAAAACAAACAAAAAAACCCCAACAACAACAAAACAAACAAACAAACAAACAAAAAAACCCCCCATTTGATGTTGCAGAGCTCTTAAAGAGATGTTTAGAGGAGAATGTAATTTTCAGCTGTATCAGCTGTGAGACTAAAGGAAAGGAGTTTGCAGGTAGTTGGGGTGTGACCAGAACCATCATTTTAGTTTGGCTGAAGAGGGAAAGGTTGTGATTCACTGATAGTATAAAATAACATAAATAAAAAAGTCCAGAACTAAACTCTGAAATAAAGGTAACATCTAAGAGCAAGGCAGAACTTAGGGAGAAGCAGCTCTGCTCTACTTCCATATCAGAGGAGTGTTGGGAGACATTAGGACAACAAAAATTTGGGTAGAAATAAAAGATCTGGCCAGAGGCAGCTTTGTGAGTATCTGAGCTCAGCTGGTGTTTGCGGAGAGACTAATGACAGGACCCTGTCGTGCTGGACTCCAGCATTCCCCAGGAGCTCTGTGGGAGTGTCAGGCCTGGGACTGGTGGCAGTGGGTGGCTGTGCAGGGGGCTGGGACAAGGACCCCAAGGAAGGGAACATCAGCTCCCACATGAAATCACAAGTGAGGGTGAGAGGGTGTGAAGGCGATGGGCTTGAGTCGCTGAAGTGAGCGAAGGAGTGGAGAAGATGAAAAAACTGATATAAGTCGGTGTCTGTGAGAGTAAAAAGAAGAGCAGGGAAGGTGACATCATGGTTTTGCCACTTTGCTTTTGGAGCAGCTGATGTGATTCAGGGCAGTGAGCAGGAACACTGAGTATTTGAGGATTCAGCTGAGGCGGTGGGTGCGAGTCTCTGTTCAGCCAGATCCTGACTGGTGTTGTCACAGGCTGAGAAATCAGGTTCATCTGAGTTTTATAAAAAAGACCTGCTTCCCCAAACTCCTAAAAGGTTTGCCTTATAACTGTAGCTTAAGAAAGATTGGAATAATATCTTCCTTACCAGAGAGGCCTGAGGTTGTATTACTGAATACAAGAGGCTTTGCCACAAGGTCGAGCATTCATTCCAGTAACCTCTCTGTGCACAAGGTCTCCCCAGCAAGATACTGTGTTTGCAGCAGTGCTGGGCATTGCCCCAAGTGCTCCAGGAACACAGTGTTTGGTATTATAGATACATAAGCATCCTGTTTTTGGGCTCTTGATTGTCCAAATGCACTCTGGTTCGTCCACACCCCATCCTTCTGTGCCACACTGTTGGCCTCAACGAGCCTTCAGCAATTAAGTGTTTGCAAGAGTCTCATCTGCTTGTTTGGCATTTTACCTTGGACCACCTACCACTGTCTTTGAAATATGGCTTATTTTTGCTCTCCCACTAGAGAGCCACAGCCACTGGGATGTCCCCTTCCACTGTCCTCTCTGCCTTGCTGAAAAAGGGTTTTTCCCCACCGTGTTCAGCACCTTCCTGTGTCAAAGTGACTTGAGGGGGCACAGAATGCTAAAGCCAAATGCACAAACAAAGATTTTTCCATGTCAGGCTTTTTCCTAAGCAGCTTCTATGATGCCACAACCAAGCTGCTCTGTCAATAGCCTTTATATTTGTTTTCCCCTACTGAAGGCCAAAGATTAATTTATCTGGACGTACATTCCACCTTGCAACACAGCCTTGTGTTATACTTGATAACATGTAGAGCTATTTTAATTCAGCTTAATTTGATTGTGATCTTTAGTTAATATCCTTTTGATTTTTTTCCTCTAACCTGTTTTCCTGAAATTTACAAGTATAAAATCATAGGAGAAATGGTATCTGACTTCTGATCCACTTTGTTAATTAGCTGATTACAAGTATTTAAAGTTATCTCCTCTTCTCCAGATGCAGCAGAGAAAATGACCTTTAAACACCATTAGTCTTGCCAACAAGTTTCAGAGCTCTTGCTGGAAATAAACAGTGTCAAAATGCAGATGGAGACCTTGATCTTGCAAGTTGAACCATTGTGCAATTCCAGCTGAGCTCAGTGGAGCCCTATCAAGGCATAGATTTTCAGTCCTGTAGTTCCATCAAATGTGCAGGATTTGACTTGGAGAAACTGCCAATAATGTGCATAATTTACAGGAAATATTTGGTATTATGATTTTTCTGTGAGTACAGTGGGTAGGTTGTTCCCCCTGCTGGGGTAAGAGTCAGCATAGCCCAATGCTTAGCCCAAGGATAACAAAGGTGCTGCTGCTGCCCATACTTGCCTCCTCCCTCTGTTCCTTCATGCCTTTATTTTTTTACATCCTGAGTTTTTGCACAGGGTGAACCTCATTGCATATTTGGGTGATGGCTGGTGAGCAGCAGCTTCCTATGCAGGTACTTTGCCTCTGTGGGAGCAGGGCTGTGGTTATCTGTGCTTTCCATGGTGCAGGGAGGAGAGGGATCTCTCTTGGAGGTGACCTCCAGCAGTCGGTGCAAATGTGGGTCAGCCCAGGTCTGGGGACATGGGACATGAAGACCTGGTTGGAATCCTCCTCTGAGGACCTCTGGAGTCACAGTTAGAAGATGAATGAGAGCTTTACCACCCAAGTGCTGGAAGGAAGAAAGGGAGGGAGGGAGGAAAGGGGCTTGTCCATTGTTTCTTAGGTCCACAAGTTACCTGAGAACTGCCAGACTTGCAGGTGAGCTCTGGCTATCAGAGAGCTGCAGGCACTGGGTCAGAGTTACGTGGTTGCTGAGTGATTGTCCCTTGCAGATGTGTTGGGAATAACTCTTGTCCAAGGGATTTCCATGGCAAATGTGCTCTGTGCTTAGAGTGCTCCAGGGCTGCATCATTTTTCCCTGTAAGGGAGTCCACCTCTTCTCTGGGACTGATTTTATACTTGTGTTCCTCTACTAAAAACTGCTTTGCATGGGGCATCTGAGAGCAGAGACAGATCCTTTTTCTTATTTGGGAAGAAAATATCTTTTCTTCTTCCTTAGGGATGGCTTGGCAGGGAAAAGATTGAGTTTCCTGCTTGTGTGGTCCCAGGTCCTTTCAATGTAAAAATTCAGGAGTCAACATACACTTAAAAGATATTAAACGAGGAAATCTCTGACACTGCCGCTACAGATCCATAGTTCAACAAATAATGTGCCAGAACGAATTCTTAATTTTTGTTATTTATGTTCTGTTTCTTTCCCATTTAACTGATTTTCAAAGTATAAATCAGCACCAAGCTTTGTAAAAACTTGTGTCAAGAATGAAAGAAATGTTTTGGTTGTTTAAGGACAGCAGGTATGTGCTGGATTTGTGCCAGAACATGGTCTCTACCAGTGGCTGCCAAACCATTTCTCCTACCTGTGTCAAAGACTTGCTGACAAACCGTTGGGTGGGCACGTTTGGGATGGGCACATTTGGGACCACCACCTCCAGCCACCCCACCCACCCTTCCTGGAGCCTGTGTCTTAGGAACGGGGAGAACAATTTCAATGTTCACATAATATGTGCTCTCATCTCGCAGCTCCACACAAGTTCTGCTCTATTGCTAATACACCTGCCTTAATATTCTTCTTTTTCTGTCAGAAATTTCGTATCGTGTGTGTTTACCAAAAGCTCTCCCTGAGTGAGCAGAGCGGCTGTCCCCACGTATTTCCCAGCGAGGAAGGTTTGGACGCGCGGGGATGTGTTGTTAGGAATAATTGCCAGCAGAGGGCACGCCAAGATATGCAGACGGGAAAAAAATAAAATAAGGTCTGTTCGTCTTGTCTGCGGAGTTAAGCAAAACTCTGTTGGTTCATAATTCATGTGCCTGTAGGACATTGTAAAGGAATATAATTGATCTTTCGGGGCAGTGGTGGTATTTTGCTTTTCAGAAGCAATCAGCAAAATATCTTAAAAAATCTATGAATGTAACATGATTTCAGATGTGCTGATGGAAAGAAAAGAGCCTCCCTTCCCCTGGATCACCTGGTCCCCTTCCATTAACCTTTCCCCCACCACATTTAGAGGCAATAGTGCAAGCACAGTTTTGCTTTTTTAAAGGCCCCAAAGCATTTTTGATTTTTAATAATTACATCTCTCTTATTTTGCTGTCATTTTAATTAGATTGCTTCTGTTGCATTTCAGGGCTAGGTTTATACTGCTTTGTGGTGGGCAATGTTTTCCAGCTTAGTGTGCTCATCTGGGTGGGATTGTGCATATGGAAATCATCCGAATGTGAATCTTCCTGGGGAATAGAACATCCTCAAACATTTGTCCAACAGCAGATGCAAGCAGCGATCCAGCACCAATATACAACCACCTCCAAAGGAAATATTGATGGTATCCATTGGTACTCAGCTTTAAGGACCCCATGGAAAATCACTGAGTCCAGGCTGTCCCCTGGTCTCTCAGTCCAGGGACTCCAGGCTGGTGTTTGCTGGTGAGACAAGGTGGTGGATGAGCTGCTGAATGACTCCATTGCCCAGATCCACCCAGGTGCAAGGGAGTTGATGAGGGTGGAGAGCGAATGAAAAGCCTGTAGCACTTAAAAAAGAAAACTGTAAGCTTATTCTCTCAAGTTTTTAAAGATAACAAAGTATTTTAGCTAATCAGGTAAATTGTTTAATCAAAACCTCCTACACTTTTGTTGCTCATAGATTAGGAACACAACTCTCCTTTTGGAGTCACTGAAATATGGTTTTATTTGGCAGGTGGATACAGAGATGCTGATCTTTATTTGCCCCAAGCTGACACCAGTCTGGAGCAGACACTGCATTGCTCGGGGCCGTGCTGCAAACCCGGGGAAGGGTCAGACCTGGAGATCCCTGCTGAGTCCCTGCTCACCATTGTTGGGTCACAGTGGCAGTGCCAGTCCTGCCCAGCAAAATGATCAGCAATCCCTGCCAGAGAGCACAGGTAGTGCCTGCAGCTACCCTGAGATGCCAAAATGCAGAGGCCTGAACCCAGCAGTGGATGGCCAGGGGCAGCCCTGGCGCCATGCCAGCTCCCCCTGTCTGGTGGGATGGGGTTTACTGAGGGCTTTCCTAGGGGCAATCCTCTCTCCAGGGAAAGCAAATCATGTAAAAAATTCAAATTCCCTCAAGAGAGTGAGATCCCTCCACCGAGAAAGCCAGGTGTGCTCAGATGGACGCCTGGAATCAGCTGGAGGCAGCTGGTACAACCACAAAGCTCCTGTTGAGGGGTGGTAACTCCAACACCTCTGCTGGCTCTTTTTTCTGCCACGGGCTTGAATTGAGCACTTTACTGCAGGAACTAAAGAGGTAGAGCAGTCTGTATGTAGCCTCTACCTAAGCATGGTGATGATACAAAATACACAGCAGTACCCGACTTAGGTTTTCCTGGAATTTTTTTAATTTTCAGGTGGGAGTTTACTGGCACAAGCCCATGGGTGAAAGCAGCTCCAGGGTGTTTGTCATTGTTCATTTAGGGTTTCCTTGAAGAACAGTGTGAAGTCTTTGTCTTTGCTGTGTTTTTAGGCAATATTTCTTTGAGAAATACTTTGCCACCCAAAACTACCTGTTGTGGGTAATATTGACTAACATAGTTTGCAAATACATCAAGTAATTTCTACCCCTGGAAAGTTGCATTGCTTTGAAGTAACATGGGTTTTTTCAAAGTAATTAAACAGCTTTTGATTCTTTTACCTAAGCAGCAAAAATATTCCCAAATAAAATGAGTTTGAAGTCAACCAAAACATCTTTTTCAATCCAGTCAAAAATTTGTTATTTTTCCTTTCAGTAAGGAAGTAACCTGACAGATGAATTTGGATAGCCCAAACTGCCTGTAAAAGCAATGCATAGATGAAAGGTATCATGCACTTTATAAGAAGATTTCTTCAGATACAGTAATATGTCCAATACTGCCTTTGGTATCCGATCAACCTCCCGATAGAAGCCTTCTGCTGAATTACAAGAAGCACAAAAAAAATCCTCAAAAAGCTTGCTTTGTTTGGCCAAAACATGTATAAACTCTAACAGAGAACTGGTGGAGCAATAAATAAACATGTTTAACACCTAAGGCACTGGTACCCTCCGCGGACTCCAAGAGTTCATTAAACCTTGCCCTGTAAACTTATGGACCAATTTTGTCTCATGCTGTCTGCTCTGCCAAGTTCTTGCTCCGTAATTCCCTAAACAGGATAAACTCCTGAACATTCAGCCAGCAGCGAGAGGAGCAGCAGCTGAGCGTAACCAGCAGTCCCCTCCACCTCCATTGCCGCCGTGCCCGCAGCTCGCTTCGATCCCTGCTTTACACGATCACTGCAATCAATGGAGCAGTCAGGGAACAGCCCGTGCTGCTGCCTGTGCCTTTCTGCCGTTCACTGCGTGCCCCGGGCCGTCCCTGCTGCCGGGATGCCTCTGCTCCGGCTCTGGGATCTTGCTTGGAATGACAGCACATGCCGGCGAGTTAGCTGTGCTAACAGATAATTCATCTCAGCTCTCTCCCTCCAAAAAGGAGGTGTGATAGCAATAGGTGCCTACACCCAGCTTACACCAAATGTGTGGCTTGTGGATGGCAAATGCCACAGGGGATAGATTCCCACGTACACTCCAGAGATATGTATGCAGTTTTAAGTTGGCACGTTGTTCCCAGGGAGTGAGGAAGGGAGGGCTTTATGAGACATTTGCAAAGTAACAAAGTTTAAATAAAAAACCTGTTGTATTCTTATGTCTCTTCCCATTATAGCAAAAAATTCAGAAAAGTGGCAATTCTGAAGTGTAGGAGGCTATCATGGTTTTTCTAGTGTAAGAGAAAGGTTAAAGAAGGAATGTATCTACCTATAATTGTTTCCTTTTTTTTTTTTTTTTTCATCCTTCATATACTTATTTTCTTCTCTGTGAGCTGGATCTGTGTTTATCACAACTTAGTCCCAGACTAAGTGGCAGCCACTCTATGCTATTAACCTAAGATATCCCATATTCTGTACAGATTACAGATCTCCGAAAACAGATCTTAGAAAACTTGGAATACAATAATTAGGCCTATTTGATGCACCTCTAGCTGGAAAATCATGCAAGATCCTAGAAAGAGAAAAATGTAAGTTAGCAGTCCCTTGTAAATAGATTTTCAGCCCACAGAAAGTCACACTTCAAAGTCCAGTAGCTGGTTCCCAAGGGAGATCTATGAAGGGCTGTTCTAGAATGTAGCCTCCATTCCTGCCTGTCCTGGACACCAGGTGGGTGAGGGTTTAAATGGAGTCACAGCTTGTGCTAGAAAGGCCTGAGCTGAGCAGGACCCAGCCATTCCCCTTTCAGGTTTCAGGCAGAGGAGAGGGGATGGGTAATACTGTGTGCTGAGGGTGAGCAATAATTTGACCTTTTGTTTTACAAGGATGATGCTATTCGAGGCAGTCCAGCTTTGCTGCTGGGTGTAGGGAGGTGGGAACCAGACAGCACTGTCAGCACCCAGTGGCACTTGGTGTATGTCCTCCCTTGGCTGCCATCTCTAAATGCTCATTTCTAGTCACTGGTCTATTGTAAAAAAAAGTGGCTGTAGCTCTTCTGCCCCCTCAGCTGTGTTTGCAAACACAGTGGTCACTGGAGCCCATCTGGTGGCTGTGTAAGAGGGGAGCAGCCTGGTCCTGCACCCACAGGCTCTGGCTGCCCAGATGGATGCATATGGTGCTGAGGGAACTTCAGAAAATTGCCAGGTTTGAGAAAGAGCTGTGAGAAGCTGATCCACAAGTGATGGGGTCAGGAGCTGATTGAGCTCAGTCTCTCACCCTTCATCCTAATCTGACACAATCCAAAGTTTGGCTTCTTGATTTGACTACGAACATGTCTTGTTACCTTGGACTGGCCCAGCAATTGCTGTGACAATGCCCTTATGATGGGATAGCTGCCTGCCATCCTCATCTTCAGCACTGGCTCAGGGGTCACCTTTCCTTGGGATGTAGCTGGCCCTTGTTGCTCCCAAGTTTTATTTCTTAGTTTCATCTATACTCCATGATTTTGCTGCCATAAACCATTTGAATTCATCGACCAGCATTCAATCACCAATTTAATTACATGTTAAGTTGACTTTCTCAATTTGGGGCAAAACTACTGTTGTAAGAGGACAGTGCTGAATTAAGGTTATGCGGGATTTGAATGCTTCCTATTGAAATCAACACCAGGCTCCAGGTGACTTCAGTAACAAAAGCTGTAACAAAATATAGAAGTATTTGTGTTTGTCACTAGGTGGGAATGGAGCACTTGACTGTGCTCTGGATATTGTGTACTGTTCAGAATTTTGCAATAGTTACTTTTGAGCTGACACACATTTTCAGTAAATTTAAAATAGCTGGAATAAATATATATACAGTTCTAGTAAGTGGTTAATACAAATGATATGTTCCTACGGAGAAAGAATGATAACAAGTTCAGTAATTATGAGGAACGGGGATTAAACTTGACTAACTGCATGGGCACAGTAGAATTGCAGTCATGAATTTTGCTTTTGATTGATACCAAGAACACATAGTTATTAGAAATTAATAATAATAGCACTGAAACATGCATCATCCCAAGCAGTAGTATAACTTTGTGTACTTGTGTGTCAAATTTAAGTGTCTGTCTTGAAGTATGTAGTTATTAAAGAAATATAGACTTTGGTCTGCAGTGATCAAGCATAAGTATATTGACTATATTTTGAAAAAATGTGCAGCAATCTATTTCAAACTGGACACCTGCTATAGGTAAATTAATAAATATAAATTAATTATTTTTTCAAATAATTTCTCCAAAATGTTCTTTCCTCAATTTTTGAGTTTCAGAACTTCTGGTGCAGCATCTCATACAGAGAACAATGGCAGGAGACCCTCTTAGAGCACAGAAGCAGACCATGATGAAGTTGACACTATGGCTTTTCCATGTATATTATCCAGGATCTGGTGCAGGGCCACCACAGCTCTGCCCAGCCCATGGCCACCACCCCAAGGTGACAGACTCTGTCTGAGCTTCTCTGTTGTGTATCTCAAGCAAGTGGTCACATGGGGGAAAGGTGCAGACCACTGCTCCTGAAAGCTGTCTCTGGACAGACAGCCTGTTGTCTGTCCCTAAATGTTTCTGGGTTTGTGTCTGCTCCACTCCTGCCTTGAGTGAACTGGGCTGTTCCCTTCTTTCTCAGTCCCCTGCAGCCCAAGCCCCATTTGCATGGGTGGTCTGTGCCCCAGGTCAATGGGCAGGTGGTGTGACTCGCTGGCCCAGCACATTTTGGAACTGGTTTCATACCGCGTCTTTCTTTAAAGGCTCTTTTGGAGAAGTTGCTGCTGCTAATTGATCTAGTGGAGGGCCAAGCTCACTCTTGGTCCTTAATGGTCAACAGCATTTGGTCAATTTTGTACTGATTGGTGTTGGTCATTCCTGGCTTAAAAAGGGTAACTTCTGTCTGAATCACTAATGTTTTGGGGCTGTAAAATCTCTTTTAGCCCATTAGCACTGTTTTGTAGTGTGATATTTGATGGATGAATGTGTGTGTTATCTATAACCTATTTTTTCCAAGCTCAGCCCAGAAGAGCAGCGTGCTCTACTCTCCCTGGGAATATTGCAGCGTACCTTCATTTTCAGTCATAACCACATTTAGACATAGTGCTGCTGTTTTAAATTGGGGTAATGAAATCTTGACAAGTGGTTTGGACAAACACAACACAAGCAATAACAGAGGCTTTAATAAAATGAAAGGATTTCCAGGGAATACCTTCATTTCTTCCATCCTCCAATTTAATCCTTTCTGAGAATAATCAGACCATAACATAAGACTAAATTCAAGAGATGAAGTTCAGCTGGAGAGGAAATAATGTCCATAAAATGTTTTCAAAGGTTGTTCATTTGTTCGAAATGAGTTCTGTGAGTCAGACTGATGTGCCTTAAATACTTCATAAGCAAAAATACGTTGCACTTGAAGTACATTTTCATCTGGGGATCTCAGGGCGTTTTACAGGAAGGGGGAAGAATAACTGATGTTTCTGCCTGTTTCCAGCTGACAGCAGATGCCTGAGTCTTTCAAGGCAACTCCTCCCGACCTTATTCCAGTGGGGATGAATTTGGTATGCCCATCCCATGACCTGCTGTATGCACCAGATGGACACATCTGCCTTCCATGTCCTCCTCCTCACTGCGAGTTCTCACTGCAGCTTGAATCCATGATAAGGGAAAAGTACAAAGGTTTTGTGGTGTGTTTTAGGGCATTTGGCTGGAGAGTCAGAGGTGTTGTGTCAGAATAACAACTGGCTTATTAAGGAAATCTTAGTCAGAGCAAGCTCCAGTTCAGATGATCTAAGTAACCTCCATGCAGGTCCAGAGGAACTCCAGATGCCCCCCTTCCCACACAGCTGCATGGTGAATAAATAGCAGCTGCTCTGCATCACCAGGACCACTCTGTTGTCAAACCTCTGCTCTGAAGGCACATGCTCCTCACCTGCCTTGGTCTTTGGTCATGGTAACCCTGGTGAGAACCACAGGGGTGTGTCTGTGTCACAGCTCATTTATTCAGCAGGATGGCTACGTGGTGTGACACCAGGAAACCCCCCCCCAAATTCCAGTGATGACGACTTGTCCCACCAATAACAACTACAGAGAAAAAAATCCACCTTTCTCTCTCCTGCTGCTGGGAAATCTTGAACATCAGTGGCATATAAGGGAGTGATATCTGGGGAGGGACTGGGGCATTATGCACCACCTTTTAATGTGGAAGGAATTGAGGATTATTCCATACTTCCTTCTGGCTATTGGCCCACAGTTCTGCTTGGCTGAGATGGCCAGTCTTGAGTCAGGCCCCAGTGAAGGACATTGCACCCCCAGGTGAGAGATGAGTCCCTTTGCTGGACTTCTCTGTATCCCACAGTTTCTCCTGGGCACGTAACTTTAGGCAGAGGCTTAACAAAAGTCAGTCAGGGATGATGAGACGGCGTGCTTCATTAGTACCTTTTGTGTTTCATTGGACAGTGGGGCAATTAACACAGGGCTCATTACACAAGGATTTTGATCACTTTCTCTGCTTGTTCATCATAGTATTTCCTCTGAGAATAGCAGAGACTGTGATTAAGCGCAGGAATAATTCATGTAGTTTCTTCTTTGAGATTTCTATCACCTTTTTGGGGTCTAATTGTTTTATAGCCTTCATTCCTGAGGTACTTATGGCAGATCTGCATAGAGCCCTGCACATAAACTGTGCTCTTCAGCTTCTGGTCGAGGTTATTTTCTGCTTCCAGCACAGACCAGTAGCTCCACTTGGAAAAACCTCAAAGCTACAGCCTCAAGGTCGAGCAAGGTCTAATAAAATATTATGAGAACCACAAAACAAGTCAGAGTAAGCCCAAGGGGATACCTGCTTTGGTTCTGATCATTAAGATTAATGGAAAAACATTATAGAATGTTTTTATTAGGCCAAGACCCCTCCAATTACCCCCATTGTTTCTTACTGACAACAGCAAACAGGTGCCCTTGGAGAAGAGTGTAGGAACAGGACAAGCAGGCAGTGATGTCTCTCAACAGTACTGTCCCAGCCTCCAGCAGCAGGACCTTCCTGAGATGTTTACAATGTCTGTCCATCCCATGGCTTTAGATAGAATTTTCCTGTATTAATTTGTTCAATATATACATAATGAGAGGAGTAATCCACAGTCCTTTGTGAGGCCAGGAGAGGGATCTAGAATATTCAGTTCTACAAGGAGCAATATGATGTTCTGCCCACCGTGCCAGCCTGCAGGCTGGAAGATATGGGGCCCATTTCCATCACTGTGTCAGTGGGTGGGATTGGTGTGGATCACTGCCCTGTCTGTCCTGGGGCTGCTGTTTGCCTTTCTCCCCATCTTACTCTCCCATCAGTTTCCATAAGCTTGACTGCAAAACCTCTCTGCAGAAGCTAGACCTGCTCTGCTGGAAATTTTGGGCACGGAGACATAGGTTGCCTTTGTCCAAAATGTGCCTAAGGAATACTCTAAACACAACAAAGAGGGACACACCCAGAAGAGAAAAGGACATTAAATAGCTTTAATTTTTGGGCAACTAGCTCCTCTGGGCCTCTCTTTCCTGCACCTATGAAATCCTCTCACTATGATGTCAATGGATGCTGTTGCAAAACCTCTGCCAATTGTCGTACACCACACAGGACTCTGTAAAGGGTGGTTTTGAAAATCTGAAGAGAGAAATTGCAAAGGAAACTTGTAAAAAATACTCTTCTGTTGTAAAGTTGGCTTTTAAGATATGGGTACTCTGTAGGATTTTAAAATCTGAGGAAGTGCAAAGACTTTTATTTCCAAGTGGCAGGATAATATCAGAGACAAAATATTTTGTTCATTAAAATATGAGGAATGAAACTTTGAGAGCAGTTTGCAACAGCTTTGACCAGAAATCAGTCTTGGGTTCCTAAGTCACTTAATCTTTACCTCTATTTCAAAGTATTGACAGCAGTTATTGTGTAGCTGAAGGTCTGCACTGAAGAGATATGGGTCATTCCTGCTGAAATCCATGCAAGTATTGAAGTTTTCAAACATTCAGAATAAATTAAACGAGTAACTGCTGAATATTCGCACACAGAATCTTTTATTTTTTAGGAAACTGGAAATGCATTTTGTCCACTTTTTAATGAGTACGTTAACAAATCATGTTTCCCATTATTTGATTAACATGGGCACTAATGTATTCTGCCTATGAAGCTGATGCAAAGAGGAATGCTGAGCCCAGTCAGTTCAGCGCTGGAAGAAGCAAAGATTTAATTTCCTTTTCCTGCTCAGCACCAAGCTGATACAAAGGCCTCTCAGTGAGAAAAATAATTGTGCTCAGGGCTTGGCATACGGAGACACAGGGTGTAGAGTGTGCAAACATCCCAGCTGGTGGGAGATGTTAATGCCTGGAGAGGATCCAGATTTCCAGCCTTATCCCTGCTGAGAGCAGCCACCTCCCTGCCTGCAGAGCTTTGCTTCAGCACTCTCTTGCACCTGGCTTGGACTCGTGAGCAGAACCACCAAAAGACCACCAACCACACTCACTGGGATGGCTGGTCTTGGCTCAGCAGGGAGGGACCAGCACTGCCCCTGGGCTGGGCACCTTCTCCTCAGCCCCACAGGAACAGGAGTAGGCCCCTGATGGAGAACCAGGACCCAACCATGTGCATTTAACAGCCCAGGCAAGGTCCTAAAATGATGCCCTCTGCTCTAGGGCAGACCTCTGCTTGTGTCTGCCTCTGAGCTCTGCCCTGGACCTGTGTGTGTAGCGTGGAGACACCTGGGAGTATTCAGATTGTGATGAACCAGCAGTTTCTAAGTTGAAAAACATTTGTTTCAGTGAGTGTTTCCTGGCTGGTGCTGCTGGAGTATTTTTATCTGTGCTAACAGTATCATATTGCTGGGAGGGGAAGCTCATTCCACCTAATTGTACTAAGCGTGTGGTGATGGAGATGGGAACCTAATTATCTTCATCAAATTGATTTCATTTTGGTTACCACATGGCTATTAGAGGAATGACAATAAATTTTGGTCTCTTTGATCATGACTGGAGTTTAACCAACATTTCTAAAGTCATTAATGTGTTATGCCTCCCTCAGGCTAATGATTTGATTACCATGTAAATGTACTGAAGCCAAAGAGTTCAGCTATACATTATGGATGATGGATAGAAAGTTTTGAGAAAATACATGTTGAACTAAATACACCTGAAACACAGAGGATGTCAGATAGCTACTGGCAGGCAGGGAGGGACAGAGAATTGTAGAATCATAGAATATCTCAAGTTGGAATGGTCCCATTAGGATCATCAAGTCCAGTTCCCTGCTACTTGCAGGACTACCTAGAACTAAACCATCATCCAGAATATTTATGAAAAGCTGCACAGATGCCTCTTTGTAACTTTTCTCATGACTAAATCCTTGCTCTGTAGGGCTGTTGATCTCTCTGTGAGATCAGAGAAAGCTGTCGCAGTCTCTCAGGCCCATAGTGGTGCTGTAAGCAGGTGTAGGAACAAAGTACACCCAGAAGCTTTATTTTTGATCAGTCCTGAGTTAGAAGACTTGAAGAACCATTGAGAGTCAAGTCCAGCTCCCACCACCGTGGATGCTTCCCCACGGCTTGTCTGTGTGATGGGGACTGAAGTGCTGAACTGACACCGGGGAGAAACTGGACCGTGTCTGTCCTAGCTTTTGTTCTTATGTACCTCTATATACAGTTATATAGTGCCACGAAACTCAGTGGAATTTTATCTTTGTGGGGTTTTAGTCTCTTTTTTTCTGATATGCCAAAAAATATGGGTTATACCATGATATGTTAGTATTTGAGCCTATTGTAAGATATGTGTGTGTATGTACATGTTGATAATATACTCGCTACTAATGTGCTATAGTTACCACATAACGTAACACAATAAGACAAATTCATAGATTTTGCATTTAAATATTCCATAATGTATTTTAAAGTGTTTCATCTTAAGCCCTTTCTGGCTTGCTACCATCCTTTTTTCTTTCCCAGGCTGATTTGTATTGAAAGGATGTACTTTAGTGCTGTAGGTCAGGAAACTGAGGCCAGCCGTTCAAATGATCCAATGTGTTCTTGCTGCCAGGCTGAGTCAGACATTGTGCTCCTCATAGGTTTTTGTCTGAAAGTGCTGCAAAACCAGGATTCCCCAGCCTTCCCAGGCAATTGATTCCTCAGGGCGACTAAAGAAATTATGGTACTTGAGCTGATCAGGAGCATTGCACACCATCTGTAGCTCACCAGGGCAGAGGCTTTCTCCTCACCAGGTTCCACACTGGCTGTTCAGGAAAGCTTATGGAGGAGGAAGGTGTTTGCCCAAAGGGTGCACGGCCTGTCAGAGGCACTTCTCACCTGCAGGACTTTGCTGTGGCCACCTTGGCCCTCTGTGCCTCAGTTCCCCATCAGGAAGGGATCAACATCTGTCCTGTTCACTACTCTGGTACGGACAGGGGATGCGTTAGATGTGCTACAGCTAAAATGGGTCTGTTTGGAACAGTAAACATGTGTGTTATCCCAGCATTATTTGTAAGTGCTTTTCAGTTATGTGTGTTCATAGGGAGGTGAGGGGGTGTGGTCTGAGTGTAGATAGAAGGGGACAAGGGGACCTATGCTTGCACTGTCACCATCACCGCACAGAGTGGTGCCTTTGTCTGCCTCCCTTTTAGCCCCCTCCACCATGTTGTCTACTCTGAAAGCATATCCCAGGATAAAAAAGCAAAACAAAAGGGTACCAGGTGTTCAGCAGGATCAGCTTTCCTGCTCTGCATTACTGGGCACCTGCCTGGACTCCAGTGTCAGGGGTTTGGGGGAGACCTTTTTCAGAGGCAGTCCTGGCTTAAATGGAAGTAAAGCTACTGTTTAAACAGCAGGACATACAGTTTTGTATCCCCTTTTCTGGGAGAGGAGTCATTGGCCAGCTGATGGGCCACTGAGCACCAATGTCCTGGTTCAGCACACAGAATGGAGCCCTTAAGCAAATGTATATAAATACAGGTATATAAATATGCACATATAAACATACATGCATGCCAAAGCTACCGGCCCATGGGCAGCAGAAGCTCCTTGGATACAATGAGGGTTTTTCCCTTTGGAAAGCAAACCAAAGGCCAGCCCTGCCAAGCTGGAGGCAGCTGGTTTGTTTGCTTGCTTTTCCTGGGCAGCTCCTGCCATTTCCGCGGTGCAGGCTGCTGCTGCCAGTGCTTGGGGAGAAGGATGCGAATGACTGAAGGGCTCTAGTCTGTTAATTTATATTAATGAATATAAATTAATGCAGTTTTTTTTTCTCTGGCTTGCAGATAGTAAAGGCCACTATGACTCATAAGCACAATCTATCTTATCACTGGTGGCAATAACACGTTAATCACCTCTGGTGGGGGCTCCTGTTGCAGGGTGAGGAGCTGGCACGCAGGGCTGGGTGAAGGCAAAGGATCCTGCGCAGTTCTACAGCTGCTGCAGGCACAAGACAAGCATCATGTGGCAACCCAAGTAATTTCCACACCCAGCATCTCTGCAGCAATCTGTTCCTGTGTGGCTTAGGACCCCTCTAGCAGTAAAAAAGTCAGGTTAGAGGGTAGGAAGAGTGTCAAACTATGAAACCAGTAATAAGAGTAACAGCTGAACTATTGCAAACCTCCCTGTAAAAGACACAGAGAACTGCTCTGTTTAAGCTGTATTTTTAGTTTGGTTTACAGTTTCTCCATGTGTTGTTCTACATTTATCTGTATTAGCAGCAGGCACTTGGCAGTGCTAGCAGGGGAACACAAAAACGCCTGACCTCAGTGGCACCACGGCTCTGAAAACAGTTGATTTGGGGCATCATTGTGCATCTTTCTGCCAGGTAAATTTGTAATGAGTGTTGGCAAGGAGAAAGACTCAGCAGCAAAAACTGAGCATGTTTATGGAAAATTAAGTTGATCTTATGGACCTGGTCCTGGGACAGAGGTGCTGCACTGCTGTGATGAGGAGGGGGAACCACACTAAATTGTCCTTTCTGTCTTCCCAGGAAGGTTTGTCTAATCTTACCTGCAGTGACTGAATAGAGCTTTTCCCCATGAAAACTGTGGGAAGAATGACAAAGGAGGGGAGAAATTAGCAGCAGGACTAAAGTATGGCAGTCCCTGGCCAATCCCATAAGCACTAAAATGCTTCACCAGTTTAATGTCATTTCACAAGGTAATCTTCAGGCAGCCTTGTCTGGAGACACTCGCAGGATGATTCGGCGCCCAGTGGTGCAAATCATTGAGTTGCTCTGTGAAAGCATGAGGAGAGGGAGTGATGAAATCTTTTCATGTACCTTTTTCCTCTGACCTTAACCCCCCCAGTTCCCTTCATAAACTGAATTCTGCTCTGTTGCACCACTCTAAGTCCTTTGAAGTCCTTTGCATTTAGGTGGCAGATGAACAATCCCATAGTGTACTGAGACAAAATAGTTTTTTTGCATTTCACCGACATTTTTGGGATAGAGTTATCTCCGCATCCCTCCTTAAGTGAAAAAGGGGCTATTTTCAGAATGATTCAGTCTTCACTTTTGCCACAGTTCTTCAAGAAAGACCAGCAGGTGATGAGACAAATAGATGTACAATTTAGCTACTTCTGATCTCTGCCTCACCCCTTAAGTAACTGCAAAAGAAGATAAAAGAATATTTTAGGAAAGCTGCACACAGAAAACAGAGCTGAACCTGTACAGCAAATGTTCTAAATAATGAGAAAGGTTCTTCAAATGTATTTTCACTTGTTAGAGGGTCGAAGAGGTACCAGGTCAGATGAAAAAAATAGATCTAGAAAATGCTGAGCCACCACAAGGAAACTCTAATGCAAAGGCTCAGATGGCAATGATGTATGATTTTGGTTTTCCAGTGTGTGCAGAAGTTTCAGGGCTAGGAACGAAGATTTGGCACAAAAAAAAGAATCACATGGACTTAATACTCTTATCTCTTAAGTTGAAACATGAATTTGGTATTTACCTAATTCTTGTTGCCAGCAAGGACCCTTTCAATGTTTTCAATGGCAGCAAAGTTATGTCAAGAACAAACTCCTTCACCAAATATCTAAATTGGTGCAGTATATGTTAATTTAATCAGCCATTAAAACTTACGGCTGGAACAGCTTTTTTCCAGAATTTGAAAATGTTCACACTTAACATTAAAAACAGGTCAGTCTGTTGCATATATATTGTCTCTGTGAGCAGCACTTATGGCGAGGAATGGCATGACAAGTTCAGGAGGAAAGCAGTAGTAGTTTAATTAATTATAATCATTCTTTTATAACAGGGATTTGCAAAGAGTGTGTTGAATGGCATAAGACAATTGGGTGCTTGGCCATCCACCCCTTGAGGGGATTGGTCAAGCTCTAAGACACTTGTTTCAAAATATTAGAAAGCTAGAACCATAACAATCTTGCATAACAAACCCAGGTGCAAGATAAAGAATTAGTTTACAAAAACCCATAGCAGTGTTTTTCATAGCTTCTGTGAGAACTGCAAAGTTCTCACAGAACGCTGCAGAAAGCTGAAAGATTTCTCTGCCAAAGCTTTTCAGCATCCACATATATATATATGTGTACTGCATCTTTTTCTTAAAGCCTGATAGTATTCATACTCAAAAGACATCTTTCTTTGACAAGGAATAGTCACTTCTTTTTAAAATGGAGAAACAGAAGGTCCTGTGGCTTGCAGATGCTTTGACTGGAGTCACCTCCCCATGCACAGCCCTCTGAATGCAGGAGCGTGGATTCCCTCCCGTCAGTGGACAGAGGCCAGACCCCTGAGAAGGTGAGTTCTCTACGTCTCTTTGACACTGTTTTAAATGCCGCAAATCATCTTGTGGAGTCACTTTTCTCTGTGCAGGGAGTTTAGGAAATTGATTCAAAGGTGAATTCACCTATCCTCTGGGTGGATGAAGTGGTTAGGGTGAAAACGATCCTGGAACAAAGGAGTTGTTTCCCGTGCTGTGGACTCGTTGCCTGGAGGGAAAGTGCTCCCTCTTCTGGGGGTCTTCACTTGTTCATCTCTTCCTCACTTCCGCAGGTAAAATCTAGACAAGAACCCAGGTCTGCTCTGTTCCCAGGTGAGCATCCCCAAACCAGCTATGTCATCAAGTTTTATTTTGTTCTCTCTCATGCCAAAAGGTTATTAAACTATAATAACAAATAATTTAGCTTTTTCTGTATATTGTGAAACGATATAAACATGAGACACATCCTCTGCACACAAGTGCTTAACTTTCTGGGGGTTACAATCTTTGCCTGTCCCTTTTGCCAGCAATCTGAGGGTTTATCCGTTCATAATCTGCCACTGAAAACCTGAGATTTAGGAAGCGAAGTCCCACTGTTCTATGTGATGGTCAGGATTTCAGGAGCCTGTGGTGTCAAGGGGATGCTGTTTTTATTCCTGAAAATACTTCCCTTTACCTCTGAGACCAGGACATGAACAAACCATTTGCTTTAGAAGAAACAGTTCACTTTAGAACCCACAGTAGAAATGTGTTGTCTCAGATCTAAGAGTTAACACTCTTAAGTGAGTAAAAAACTGAATTTGTTAAGATAAAATGAAATAAAATGAATTAATAGTGAACAGTGTGCCATGGAAGGTAGGGCTGGGTGTAGTTGGGCTGGTGCTGCTGGGGAGGAGGGGAACTGCACCTAAACCACTTCCTCCAGAGTATGTCAAACACAGCCTGTGCTAACACCTGAGCATGACTTTGAGTTGCAAGAGATGGAGGGCAGCAGTTAGTCTGTCAGAAGAACAGGTCAAACCTGACAATGTGTACCATTCTTCACATCTTTATTTTTCTTTGCAGGAGTTATTTTTTGGTAACATTGTGTGTAAAGGAAGGAGCTGTCTCCTCTTGGCTTGGATCATTTAACAGCATTATAGGCTGTAAAGGCATCTGTTCAGGGCTGGAGGAGAACGAACAGGACCTTTTCCTTTCTGTGGCAGAACAAGACTTTAATGGTGTGGTGGAAGTAATTCTGTATTGCAAAGGAAGTTGATAAAATAGAACATAAACTTCTATAATAGAGGATTTAATTATCAGGAAAGCCAAGCTGAATAAAGCATTTGAGCAGAACTATTTCATTGCTGAAAAGGCAGTAATTATTAATCCCCCTTTTCCTAGGCCATGCCATTTATTCAGGAGGCCTTGGAGTAGTAAGAAACCATGTGTCTATGTGTGCGTATGTCTTTGAGTTTTTGGATTTTTCTTTTTTCTCTTTGCATCCAAGAAGACTGTCACTACCCTTTAAAAAAGCTCAGATTTTCTCTGACTTTACTCAGATTTCCAACTGAACTGGTCTTTCCACATGATCAAGCTGAAACCAGCCAAACTAATCAGGTCTCAGGGCTGGACAATAGGCACAATGGTAATGAATCAAAAAGCTTAAAAAGCTCTTAGATTGCTGTTTCATTCTTCAACACACGAGTGTGGCTATCAAGGTTTAACTGCAGCAGAAGGACTTATTTATTTTATTTGAGAAACAGGCACTTCCATGAAGCCCTCTATTAGCCAATATATCAACTTGTTCATGTTTTATTCTGCTGCTTTTCTAATATAGTTGAAAAAGAAATAACTGTGCCTGGTGATGCTGGGGTGTACCCTGTAAAGTTTTAAATGCAGTTCAGGCATTTACCTTTTAAACTTAATGAGATTAAACATGGAATCCATCCGTACAGTTTGCCCTAATGACTGCTTCGTAGTTTGCGTCACGGTGTGTGCCATGGTCAGGCAGTAGCAGCTTCTTTTGGAGGAGAAGACAAGCTGGGAGCCTCCCGATGTGCTCTCAGCCATGGCCAAACTGCCCAGGAGAGGGCTGAGGGACTGCCAGGCTGTGGGAAGTCCCTGCAGGAGCCTCTTCCCCTCCACATTCCCTGTGTCTGCACTGGGGCTGGTCTCAGCACGTCCCCTCCAGGGTCCCCCTGTCAAGGACACTGATGCTGTGCTGTACAACTTTTCCCAGGGGAAGAATTTGGCTGTTCACATTTTTTAACACAAAAATAATAAGCTCATCATCTTGAGGGGGGGATAAGGGCACAGAGTGCCTTTCCACTGGGGTTCCTGTCTGTTTAGGGCAGTGTTACACTGCTGTGACCATTTCTACTGGTAGGGAAGTAACCAGTGTGTCTGGGGCTGTGGTGAGGAAGAGACTGCGGGGTTTGCTCTACCTATACCCAGTTAAAGCAGTAAAACTGGTGAGTGCAAATACACTTTGGTTGACAAATACATTTGACTGACAAATACCCAGAATCTGTGGCTTTTTTTGCTCAAGGCAAAAGTCCACCATGGCTGTGACGGAATTGGGTCAGCTCACAGTGAATTTTTTTTTCCACACAAGCAACTTCACCTTGCCAGTGCCTTCTCCCTGCTTCTCTTTATCTTGCCGCAATACCTAATAATACAGATCCAAGCTAAGGAAATGCAATTGCAGCAAAGTCTTAGCTTGAAAATAGAGCTATGCATAGCCCCTGCTGGGGAAGGAAACCCATGGGATGGTCTGTGAGGGTCTGGCACTGACTTCTCTAACATCACCAAGGAAAGAGCTGTGGGGCCAGTGAGCTGATGGGGCTTCCTGTGAGCTGTCAGGTTCAATTTCTTCTGGAACCAAATCTTCACAAGGAGACTGACAGGGAAATCTCTTTCTTGACAATTTTTGCTGTTAGTGTATTCATATTTTCACAGCGGCTACTGAAAAGCTTTGGATGTTTTGGTAACACCAGTGATCTCTATAAGGACTGGCCAAGGGAAATCATCTCAATGCACCAGGGGATGCTCACACAACAATGCTTGTTAAACATTTGTGGGGATGGTGTTGTTTGGACTCAGTGTGAGTTTAGTCTGCTGTGGCTGAATACTGATTGTCCAAAGCAAGAACAACCCAAGGCCACTCCATCAATGAAGAAGAAATCTGCAGAGATGTTCTGACCTTTTGTTCATCACTTCAGTTTTCTCAGACAGCTTTGTGCAGCAACTCCCATGCAGTGTGGGTTTGAAAAAGTTTATTAATTTTTATTAAGAAATATCTTTGAGAGTAACCTAACCTCTAATGTGAAGGATCACATTAGAGATGTATCCAGTTCACTCTTCTACCAGGAAAACACTGTGTCTCTTTACGGCTTCATCTACATGAGCAGGCACATCCCTCTCTCAATACAAACGTGTGATTCCCACAATGCATCACATCCGAACTGAATAAGAAGGTATCTGTAGATATAGAGTAGGTGTGTGTAAAAATACATACTAGCATTCTGGAGCACATTCCAACTGCTTGCTAAGTCATAGTGAAAAATGGTCAATAAACAGTGAAAGAACAATTTTACTTGGCATTTTATTCACTTAACAGAAACATTCACTTATCAGGTATCACTGAAGTGCAATTTACAGAACTTAGCAGCAAATTCACATATGTAAATTCAGGTTTATTTTCTTTTGTCGTCTTTTTTGTTTCTTTTTTTTTACAAATATTACAAATGTACATCCATTAGTACAGTATTGCCATTCACTCATGCGTGTTATGTACAGAATCTTTACTAAAGAATTACTACTGAGCAATTTTTCCTTTGCTTCAGGAAATGCTGTATGTAGGTCATGTGTGCTTCTGGGATGGGGTCCCATCATACTGTTGTTGCACGTAATGAGAAGAAGTAGATATTTCAGGTCATATTCAACCCTAGTGCCAGCAGGTGCAACTCCACTGAGATCAGCTGATGCCCAGCTTGCAGTGGGGACCCAGTTTGTTCCCCAGTACAAAACTCATCCTGGCAGCTGAATCCAGGGTTGCGTTTATGTATTTCTTGCAACAAAGGATCTTTCAATCCTGCCACACTTTTTTCTATGTCCATAAAAATAACCAGGCATGGTGCTTTGTTGTCACAGTAGCTGCAACACCAGCCTGGTGGAACTATTATGCATTAGTTGAGTTGACGTCATGCCATGGCTGGAGGAGGATGGATGAGGGCAGGGAGATATAAGGAAGAGCCATTGAGGTCTCGTGTGTGCTAGATAAGGACTAACTTGGAGACGAAAAGCAGAAGACATGCTACCCCCTGCCCTGTGGATCTCTGCATGAGAAACCTTGTCCTCCTCTCTGGCTGCCCTGTGGTTTCTCTCCCTTGGTGGGAGCAGCCACAGCCCCTGGGGCCGCCACTGCCAATGTCCTCTGCAACCTCTCCCACACCTCCAGCCGTGGGCTGGCCCCTGCCTGCTGCCCCTCGGGCACATCTGCTGCCCAGATCACACTGGAGGCCTGCAGCAACAGCTGTGTGAGAGGACAGGACCATGTGCAGGTACCTGGAAGCTCCAGAAGGTGCCGGAAGTATTCAAATGTTAATTTGACAGAAGAGCTGTCAAAATGGTCAAAGTATTGACAAAGTGGTTACCACAAAGTGTTTCCATTATTGAAAAGTCTCAGGTTTGTTTTTTTTTTTTTTTAAATTTTTTAAGCTATTTCTACTCTAAGGATGTTTTTTTAAATATTTTTGGTAGTTAATATGGAATGTACTATTTTGTTGAAAAGGTTTCTGGAAGGGGAGAGCTTTGTTTTATCTAATTTAAAAATTCTAGTTTATCACAATTGTTTTTATACAAGACACTATAGATACATCTTGTAGTTCATAATCTAAAAATAAAATCTCATCAAAATACTGTAGCTATTCTATTGTGGGCATCAATAAACAATGTATTTACTGTATATGGCTCTCCAAACATGATAAACCCTATACAAAGAGCATCTATCTTTATTGATAGGAACAGTTTCCTGTGTAAAGGAAATTACATGGAAAAATATGAGCCTTGTGTTGTTTGAAAAGTAACTCAGCTTGACAGTTCTGAGAAAATACCAAGACAATTATCACAAATCAGTAGCAGCATGTTATATACAGATTTAAAGAGAATCACAGGAATAAAAAGAAAACCATAGTTATATACCCGCAAATCCTGTCATCTAAAAACCCAGAAACTTAAGAGAAATGCACAGGGCGTTTGAAGGTTGGTTTTGCAGTGGGACTATCAAAGCTCAGTTCTCCCATGACTGTATCTTCTGCATTCTGATGAAGTTTGGGATGGTTCAAAGATGAGATTGTATCAGACCCAGCCCAGTTATGAAGAAAATATTTAAATGTTGGGTGATACTTGTCTCCTAAGTGAAAAACCCCATCTGCATTTCAGGCTGCAGATGAGCATGAGTAATAATAATAACACTTGGCATTTACACAGAGCTAGAATGTGAAAGCTCATGCATTGAGTAAGACCTTACCCAAACCTGTGGTTGCATCTGCTGTGCTTATGTCAGCTGGACTGTGTGGAGAGGTAAAACTCACTGCAAGAGAGACAAAATCTGGCTTACACTGTTGCATATGACCAGAGCATTTTGATCCTGCCAAGTTCTTTAGATGTGAAGCATTTATTATTATCCCCATTTGACAGGTGGAGAAACTGAGGCAGGGAAGAGCTGAGTATCAAATGTGCTCTCTTGTTTGGGGACGTCTTACTTGTGGGTACCCAACCCAGTGATTGTTCAGAGCTCATCCTGAGCTCATACCCACTTGATTCAGAGCTGTGGGTCATCAGAAGATTGGATATCTGAAGCTCTGGGTCCTGGCTGCAGCCTGCCTGATTTCAGGTAGCTTCCTGAAGATCCAGAGCCAGGAGCATGGTCACACTGGTCGTCACTGGCAGCCCCTGCAGAGCTGTGCACCTCCGCAGGCAGCACAGGGGTGAATTGCCCCCTTGACAAGGATCTGCATCCTGGCTGCTGTCTAAAAGGCATATGAGATGAACTGGGCCCAGGAAAGTAAAATTTGCAGCATGCAAATTGTGACTAGAGTTGAGGATTTGTTGTGAAGTGGTTTGTCCCAGGTGTCAGAGGGAATAAGTGTAAAAACCAAGGGCATCCTGATGCCTGGCTTTGTGCTCAGAGCCAGCAGTGGAAAAATCAGTTTAAAAATGCTGCATTTCTTTGAGGTCCAAATTTTTTGTCACAGATTTAGGCAGCTTACAGGATGATTTTTGCATAGAGGTTAGGAACCTTTTTTCGTGGATGATTATGGATGATCTGAGACCTGCTGTCATGCTGTGTGCCTGGGGTACTTCCATCTCTGCTCACTATTTTCCATTATTCAGTGATGACTTTTGCACTGATTGTGTGAGGGAAAACAAAGCTCTATTTTGGATCAGACAGGTGGCCCACTAACACCTCAAATCAGTAATAACCAACAGCAATAAACAATAAAAAGCAGAATCTTGGTGGGGGTGGCATTATAATTTGGGCAGGTACATTCTTGGGAAGGGATCATGAAAAAGCAGTTCTCTAAAGTTGAGTTCAGTGCATCAGACACATTTCTACTTATGTATTTCCAATACAGAATTAAAAGCAAATACTCCCATGGAGGTTGCTTATTAAATCTCAAACTGCTTCAATTCTCTCCGCTCATACGTCCTGCCTCGCCTTCTCTCCAGTTGGTTTGATCCAGTCGTGTAGAAAAGGTGTGGAGTGATTTACACAGTTAGTAGGAACTGATCTTGCTCTGGGGGTTTCTTCACCCAGGTGCCCAGGCCAGCCTTCTGAAATGCTTTAAACAGCTGCTGCTTAACAGACTGGTACGTCTGAGCCACCAGCTTTGCCTCGCTGTACACTGATGGCATCTCTCCATGGCTTGGTACTCGTGTGCTCAGCTGCAGAACAAAAATCAGGGAAGGGGAAAAAAAGTAATAAAAAACCCAACCTATGAGCCAAAAGAAACAGGAGGCTTCAGGAGCTGTATAATCTTCCTGTCTACATTTCATAAGAAGCAAACAATCACTGTGCTTTGTGTGTTTTGCTTGTGGTAAAAACCAGGGAAGCAATAAATGCTGGTGACCTGGTTTTGAGCCATTGTGAGGAAGAAAGGGGTGAACAGCTCTGCCTTGGAATGGGCATAGGCAGTAGCAAGTCTTGGTGTGCTCTACAAAGGCAGAATGCTACTTGTCAGTTAAGATGATTTTTACAGACAAAACTGAAAAAAATCCTTTCTGGAGATCTTTAAAGAATGTGCTCATTTAAAGAAGTGGAGCAGCTCAGTGCTTCCAAGTAATACCCAGAGACAGAAGAAGGAGGGTTGCCTTCCACACTCTCCCATTTTCCCTCTGTAGTCTGTTATTGTTGGGATAGTTGTGAAACATATCCAGGACAGGGCAGGAATCAGGCATCAGGGTTTGTGCTGGTTTGGGAAATCTGAGTGCTCTGTTGGAACACTGGAGCCACTCACCAGGAGCTACCTTGAGCAATGTCACCTGTCCAGTGCCCCTGGAAGGACATGCAAGAGGGAGCACCCTTTGCTCTGCAGAAGGACTAAACAAACTCCTCTGACCTGCCCAAGCCTCTAGAGTGCCAAACCAGAAGTGGGGATTTGATGTTATACAAAAGAAACCAAAATCTGAAAAATGCCTTAGAACAAGCAGTTGGGTGAATGTCCAGTGGGGACACCTGTAGGGAAAGGCACCCTCAAGGTACAGCCTGGTAAGCAAACAGCTCTCTTGTCTCTAAACAGGGAAGATGCTGAGAGGCAGATTAAAGGAGAAGATGAACATGCAGCCTGCTCCCCTCTGTGTGTGCCAGCACTCTGTGGGTCTGCACTGGCTGGAGCTTTGCTGGCCCAGTCAGCAAGGAAGGGGGACATTGCCAGCCCGGGTGTCAGTGGGCCACAAGATGGCCTGGCAGCAGTGGCTTTTCTCTGGCTGCCTCTTTGCTCCGTTTGTTCCCCAGAGGTGGAGAGTGATGACATTATCAAATCCCTTGTTTTCTCAAGGGCAAAGTGCCCTGCTCAGCCACAAGTTACTCTCTGCTGCTGACTGAAACCTCACCCCTGATGTGAGCCAGATAAAGTCCAGCTCTCCCAGCCATAGTTCACCCTAGTTTTGTTCCTGTGAGCACCCCTCCATTCTGGAGGTAGCAGGAGTGCTTCTTGCCTCACTTCCTTCCTGCTGTGCAGGAAATAGACTGGGACCTCTGTCACCACACTGTGACCAAGCCCTGGGCACAAGGCCTAGGTTGGTCTCTTCTGCTCCCCACAAGGCTCAGGGTCCCTGCTAGAACAGACAATGCCACTGCCTGGGATGGGATGAGTCCCACCAGCCTCCTTCCCTTGTGGTGTCGTGCAGAGCAGAACAATCCCTTTGGGCTTGGCTTCAAACCTGCCCACTCTGCAGGCTCCTTTGCCTGCCCTAATGACTTTGTTGGCGGAATTGTCTCCAGATTTCCCCACCATCACTCTGTCTTGTTTGTTTCCACTCGTTTCCCAATAGGAAAGAGGATTTTAAAATAATTTTTTCTTGTCTTCATCTTCTCTCACTCTCCGTGGACTGCAGGACAGCTATTGCCAAGCCTCTTAGTGCACCAGACCTACCTTGCCGTGCAGCTTTGCCCAGCGAGTGAAGAACATGTGCTTGCAGAGCCGCGAGGGACTCCCGCAGGTCCTCTTCCCCGTGGTGGCGTTGATAACCTCCAGGTCGGTGCTCCCCACGATCCAGTTCACACTGAAGCCGGGAGACTTTCCGGGCTGCCGAGCGTCAGCGTGGCTCACCCCTGAGGAGAGAGGGACACCAGTAAGCTCCAGTGCTCATTTGGAGGCTGCTCACGTGTGGTGGGGTGTTGTGGCACAGGAGACACCCTCGGAGAACTCGCTGGCATCGTGCACTGCACGTGCTCCTGTCACCACTGGTTAAACGCTACCAGACCAAGCACCCTGGAGAGACGTAGCTTGGCAATTCCTACAGATTTTTTCCACCTTGCAGGCAAACCTTCCATTAGCCTAAGGAAAGCCTTTGGATTGTAGTGTGAGCTGTTGACAGCAGTGTGACGGTGGCTGAGTGAAATCTTTCAGAAAGGCTTTAGTGGGATAACAGGTTTTTAAAAGGAACTAAGCACTACAATGCTTTGGCCATCAGTTCCTTCTGGTGAGCTTCCCACAGTCCAGCATATTTATCTGCTATTAACTCCTGGAGCCTTTGCTGTGAGGGGATGTCTAGATCCTGGGGGATAAGAAAATACAAAACAATACACTTCATCATCACAGAGAGATTATTAGATCCAAGCTAATAATGACCTTGTAGACATCACAGTCCTACACAGAACACTCTCGGTCCCCTCCTTGTGTCTGCCTGTGAGATTCCAACCTTGTACTGGAGCACCAATTTATTCAACAGCTAGTTAGTGTCCTAATGGTGATATCTTTAAGTGGAATGCATCATACGTAATTTTAGACAGCTGAAATAATGATGTTTACAGTCACCTGGCATGACTGCATGACCTTAGTGTCATTCACATGGCCAATTTTGGACATCTGAGCTACATACTGAACCACTGCCTTCATGGGTGATATCTCCCTTGGCTCTAGATGCAGACCAGGGCTACAAGGTCAGGTGTGGGTGTATACATGAGTTATTTTTAATCAGGTAAATTCCTGTCCCTTTTTAACCATTTACTGTAGCTCAACCTTTCCATGACTCCTGTCACTTTTTCATTTCTTGTACCTGAAACAGGGGAAGGATTAGTCTTTGCAAGAAAATAAGAGGAATTAAGAAAGTGGCTGTCTTATTTTCCAGCACAGTACAAATGCAAACAAGTGAGCTCTGCCTTGCCCTGCTCATTAGTGCTTTTGCAGCAAAGAATCAACACTGGGAGCTTCCAAGGCTGGAAAAGACAGAGTGACCTGAAGCAGTTTGAATATTTTTGAAAACATGGACCTTGGATAATGTGTCTGGATCCAGTTATTGTGTCCCTCTCTGCTAATTTGCTGTGTGGGCCACTAGCCTGCAAACCTGGACAACAAAAGCCACTGTGGTGAGCAGCAGGTGGGGACTGTGCTGATAGGCAGGAGCTGCCTGGCACAGCCTTCCCAGCACAGGCCAGTGCCAGGACTGGGTCTCTGTTTCCAAATGGCAGCTCCTGCCTGCAGCAGCTCCAGCAACAGCTCATGGTTTGCTCTGCTTTCATTGCTGCTGGGTGGAGGGCAGCAGAGAAAGGTCCTTTGCATTTTCTGCTGAGAGAGTTTCAAAGACCTTTTGCAGAGATTGAGAAGTACTGATATGGGCTGTTCAGAGAGAAGGAGATTAAAGAAAAGAGATCAAAGCCCTTCCCTTCCAAAGTGCCCTTCTTGCCCAGGATCTCATTTTCGAAACAGATGCACGGCATGAGCATCTGCTGGTCTGAGGCAGAATGGGAAGAGATGGGAGCTGGTGGGAATGCAGCATCCATCACTGAATGTGTTGAGCTTGGAAAGCCCCTGAGAGACACCACGGGAGAAGTGGAGGGTTGTGCAGGGTCTGTCTGGCCGGGATGCTGCTTCTCTATGCAGCTGCTGCATCCTTCCTGGAACCTTTCAGCATCATGGGAAGCAATGTCACTGAGGGACATGCCCCCTCTCTCCCCTGCCCCTTTCTCCCCTGTCCCCTCTGCCCTGGGAGGGAGCTGCTAGAGCCAAATGGAACTCAGCATGCACAGAGAGAGAATGGTGGCCATTGAAGGGAAAAAATTACATGGCAAACTCACTTTGTATTGGTGACAAAGCTGGAACAGCAGAAATCATCTCAGTCACTGGGACTGAACTCGCTACCGTGTGTAGAAGAGAATTACAGCTAAGTCATAACCTCACCCAGGATTTGTAAACACATTCATGTCATATTAATACCTCTTTCAATTTTTTTCCCCCCAGAGATAACAGATCAGTCTGCATCTAAAACTCCAGTTCACCTAGGCAACAGGATTTAAACTGAGAGCTTGAAAATCAGATAGCTCTGCAGCGCTGCTCGAACGTCTCTAACAGAACAAGATGCAAACAGATCAAAATCAGCTGTTTGACACTATGCACCACTCTCTGTCAAGATAGCACCCAAAAGCTTAGAGGATTTGAGTGCCAAAAAGCATGATAGCAAACACCCTGCCATGCAATGTTGCCACAGGACACTAAATAAATGAAAAGGTTGTGAAATCCCTGACTAGAGGAAGAGAAGGAAAGGCTGCACAAAGGGGAGAGCAGGTTGTGGGTGCCTGTTGGATGGGGGACGTGAGAATAGTCCAGGCTTGTCCCCGTGCCTGGAAACCCCTCTGGACTCCTTTGGCTTTCATGCTTTCTCTTCCCAGCTGTCACATACAAGTACATGTATTTAGGTAAATAGAAGATATTTTCACATTATTTTCTGAATACAAAAGAAGAGATTTTAAAGAAAAAAACATGAGTCATAACAGACAAATACAGAGCATGGATATATTCTCTGATTGTTGATTTTTTAATAATTTTTAAAAATTTCTTCCATATTTTTCTTTCAACAAGTAATTGTTTTGATTTATTTAGAAAGTAATACTCAGATAATCTAGGTTACTTTCTCTCCTCTATGTAAAACATCCTTCTTAAAACACATACAACAAAGAGTACAACAGAAGACAGTAGAATTTGAAAGAAAAAGAAAAGTCTTTGCACAAGTAATACGAATTTGAGTATTGTGGGATGTGAACTGAAATCTGTCCTCACTCTTCTCTCTCTCCCAGCAAAACCTCATACCCCTTCAGGATAACCTTTAGAACAGCCTCAATATTAAGAGAACAGGATATAAAAAAGGCTTTTCTTTCTTCTAAAAATTACACCCAAGAGTAATTTCAGTGGAGGAGTGGAGTTCCATCTGGCTGGGACTGGCAGAAAACTGAGTAGAAAACCTCACTGATCATTTTTCAGTGGAGCCAAGGAGTTAATCTCAGGATATCTCATCACACACCACGACTCTCCTCTCCACTGGAATGTTTGTACTGCTATGATCAAGTCGCAAAATAATTGACACCCTTATAATTTAAGAACTCCTGCAGTCCTTGGCTGGTCTGATGTCTGAGACAAGTGTGGGAGGTGGAGCTGCCTGGCTGAGATTGTGTAGGTCTGGTCTCTAATGCATTTGGAGAAGCTTTTTCTAGGTGCCCATTTCCTTAGTCACTGGATATGCTGCTGGCACAGTCTCCCAGGAAAAGAATTGCAGCATAAACCTCAGCAATATAAATTTTAACCAGCATTGGCTCCCTGGGATTTGTGGGGGGAGGGAAGATTACAAATAATGGTGTTAGAGACAAAAACAATACAGACAGAGAGAGACAGATTCCTCCCACTGCTTCTCCTGGCTGAGGAAAACCCACAAACACAACCAAAAAGCGAAGCAAATGCTTTTCCAAACAGAAGCCTCTGGGAAGGAGGAGGACAGCCCGGAAACATGCAGATATTTAAAGTGACACAAGGCCCCCTCTGATGCCTTTCTTATTCCCTTGAAATCTCTGACAACGACTCTTGGACATACATACACACACTGGCCAAGTATGACCCATTGCTTTTACTCTGCATGACCAACCCAGCAAAGCAATAGCTGTTCTGTGGTGAAAACTCTTATAAAATCCCTTTTTGTGTTTTCAATACTTCATCAGTTGAAGTGGGTTTCCCTGTACGTCCTGCAGACACAGTGAAATTGTGTGTTCCTTTGATCTTAAAGTATGGGTGCACTTAGAGTGTGGCACAGGATGAGGTCCGCTTTCCCAGTGGGAGATGCAGAGGCTTCTGGCAGCCAGGCCTGTGTTGTCAAAATAACAGCCAGATTTGGGAAATGGTGAGATATTTCCTGGCCAGCTGTGAGCTCTCTCCTCCCTACCAAAATGTCACGTGGGAAGGAAGAGGGGGCCGAGCCATGCCCATTCTGGACCAGGGCAGGAGGCTGTCTTGGGGTGACTTTATGATGTGTATCCCATATCACAGGGGGGCACAGAGTGAAGCAGAAGTGTGGATCACAGCTTCCTGCTGACTTGCATTGCAGTCTTTGGCCAGCTGCACTGATAAAGAATGGAGATAAGGTGCTCAGAAGGGGATAGGCCTTTTGACTCGTTCACCTCATAACACATATATGCACATTACACTTGCCAGATGTACTAACCCCCACAGAACCTGAGAATTTCCCCAGTGGCTAAACTATCACTTCTGCCTCAGCCAAACAAATTTTGTTACAAGGGCATATAAAAAAAAAAAAGTCCATGAAATAGATAAGGCATAAAGCAGCACTCTCCTGACTGAGGAACCCAGAGGACTTCGACAGGCAGTGAGGTACTCCACTAAAGCATCCTGACCTCTGACTCTGTGACACCGACATCATATTGATCTCAGGGAAACCTCCCAAAGAACAATTATCAAAGATTAAAATAAGGATCTAATCCGGTGCAGAACTGGTGTCCCTTAGCATTCACATGCCTCATGAGGACGTGAAGACAGTTAAACCTAAAGTTTCCTGAGAACTTCTTTCTGATTTTTAGAAATGTTTTACTTAGTCATACTTTTTTCCCCCCCACTCTGTGTGTTCAATGTACAGTGGTTGCTTTCCTAGTTAGCTTGTACCCACTAATAATCCTTTTTTATGGCCGCTGCATATGAAAAAGGACTGGATTTAAACAAACCAGTTTCTTCATTCTCCAAATTCATATTCTTCAGGAAACAAAGTACGCATGAGTTAACGGTTTACTTACAAACAAAAAGCATTCCTGTTGGTGAGCAGCACGATCAGCAATGGGAGGGGGGATTTTTTGTCTTGCAGGCAGGTGTTTGCTTACCACTGAGAAGCAGCTGATTGCGCCGGTACGAAGCTGGCAGCTGACCAATGTCTTCTATCCTATGGCTCATTACCCGGGAAAGGTGACCAGTGTGGTAGAGGCTTCCCACAATGATGCTGTGCAAGTACATGGGCTCGATGAAGGAGCTGAGGAGAGCACCTTGGAGGCCAAGGATGTTCCACCTGAAAAAAAATTCAGGAGCAATAAGACACATGCATGGAGGAATGGCCACAATAGAGCTACCCTGGAAAAATCAGCAAATGCCAGCACATGGCTTAGAGGGATGATGGATGAAACTATTCCCTTCCCTGTCCCATGATACGGGAAGCACTGTTGGGTTATTATACACCCATGGGCTGATTCCCTCTAGGAGGACTTTAGATTATTGTGGTGTCGTTCACTTAAGGGATGTACTTCTGTCTTGTATTGCTGCAAACAGAGGCTTCTTATCAGGTGTTGTTCTTTCTAAAAGCATTTTGTGTTTGATAGATGTTAATTTAGTATGTCTCTAGCAGAATTTTATTTTTCCCTGCATCTATAGTTTTTCCCTTGCAATGGTAGAGATAGAATGAGAGCTTTTGTTATTCCACCTTTATTTGCTGCTTATCATACTTAAGTACCAACCCCATGTCATATGGCCAAGCTAACACATGACTTGAATGGACAAAATTCCCACAAAATCTTTGAATGTCTCCTAGGCTGACATTTCTTTGCACAAACGACCATGAAGATATGAAGACATCCATGAGAATTAAATCCTGGTCCTGAATAGGAAAAAAAAGAGAGGACTTATATTTTAGGAAATTAATTTGTAACCTACAGCTTGACCTGCTCTAAAGTGCTCAGAGTGATGGATACCTCTCACCCTGTTGCTGTCTTAAAAGTGCAGCAGAGCAATGGTGGAAACCTTGGGACCTTCCACCTGTTGGTGACTGAGACCTCCATACTACCGGTGTTGGAGTAGTTGCCAGAACAGTTCTGCATTTTAATAGCCTATGAATTTTTACATCAAGCTAGGCACAAATATGACAGCATGATTGCCTCTAAATTCTTCAGGGGACAGCTAATTGGTTAATAAGTGGAAAAATTAAAAAGGGGAAAGAAGTCATGATGCAGTTATCTTCTTGGCAAACCTATTTAGCTGAGCTCCTCTAAGCAGTTGTTTCCCACCACGCAAACGCTAACAGGCTCTCTTACACTTGGATAATATTTTTACGTAAGTTGAACACTGTCAATCTGTCTGAATAGTTTTGAGTTCAGGAGTTCAAACTGAAAATGCTTCAGAAAATGTAGTTTGGAGAGCATATTTTGGCTCATTAAAACCCAAAACACCGGCAACATTTGGAACTCGGCAGCTGACTGAAAGAAAGGGTATGAGGTGTCTGCTATTTAAGGCATCATCCAGTGGCTGCCATGCTAAATAATGTGTTTAAAGCAGAATTTCCATCAGCAGCAAGCATTATGGTGCTAATTTCTTACATCATTGTTCTTTTCATTAATTAACATTTCTCAACCGTTAGTGCAATTATTGCAGTGCCTCCGTACTGTATGTCTCTTTTCATGATTAATAAGGAGTCATTATATTTCCCTTTCCTGAAGCAGTCAATTAACATGGAATACTTTCCATTAATTACTGAATGTTTAAAACCAGCATGCTGTACCTGGAGAGCAATCTGCTCTAGGAACCTGTGACACCAATTGCTTTTAAAAGTTCTCTTTAAATTTTATTCCAAAAACACAAGCAATTTAGCTGGCTGTATTAATTTGCCTCCGAAGCAGGGCTGTGAATGAGAAACATCTTTTAATCTCATGCAAGAAAAGGCAGCCATCTGGCTGCTGAGGATTTCAGAGTCAGACTCTCCCTGTCTCCCTCTGTAAATGCAGGCCATTAAAGTAATGTGTTCATCTACATAAAACTCAAATGAAATATAAAAGGTAATATTTATATACAAACAATTTAGTCCCACAATTTAAACAGTCATTGGTTTTATGAAACATTTACTTTAGTCGATCAGATTTGCATAACTTCATTTGGGGGGAAAAAAAGTGTGGTCATTTCTGCAAATAACATCACTTTTAAAGGAAAGAACTAGCTGCCTCTTTGAGTAAATAACTTATCATAATGCAAAATTAATAATGCAAGCTTAAGAAACAGAGCTGAATTCAGCTAACAGTACTATGCTTCCAATCTCCAGCGTCTAAGGTAAGCAAAAAAATTAGACAGATATCTTTGTCCAGATGGAAACTTGTAAGATATCAGTGCTGTTTTCAGCATTTAAAATTTCCTTAAAAAAGCCTTACATATTCGATTGAAGGAGAGAAGAAAAGAAGCTAAACAGAAAAACAACATATGTTCAACAATATTGGGATTTCAGCAATATGCACATCACAAGAAATCATCTGAGTTTTATTTACCAAAATAAGAGATTGTGTTCAGGTCATCAATTACAAGGTAATAATGATTGTGTAATTTAAATTCATTACAAGGGACCTGCCTTTTCTTTAGAGATACTTCTCTGCCTCATTCTGGACATATTCATCCTAGTGTAAAAAGGATTCGAATGTCAATGGAATTACATTATTGGAAATCACAATATAAGCACGATCAGGTCCCCCCCTATGTATTGAAAGCATTCCATAAACATGAATTAATCCTTGCACTGCTGCTCTAAGGTAAAGTCCCATTTTTGCACCCTGGGGAGTCAGGGCAGAAAGGCAGTAAGATGTGCTGAAATCTGTAAGAGCTTCTGGCTTCTGGATGCAAGAGCTGTCCCTTGAGGGAACCCTGTTTTCCCACTCCAAAAGAAGGTGTAGGGGGTGATGAAGCTTCTGTGTCAGCCATGGTGGATTTTGACTCCAGGGTAAAAGTTTGACTCCAAGACAGAATGGACAGAGAAACCAGACTGAAAAAAAAAGCCAAGAGAGAAGAAACCTATCAAAGAATATGGGCACAAGAGCAAGGCCTGCCTGATGTGTAGAATGTGGTGCAAAAAGAGACTGTCCCAGAAGCAGACAGCATCCTAAGGTAGCAAGGACTCAGAAATCAGGAAAGATGCTGACACCAAGAAGGCAATATTTGGTGGGGACCATTTGCCGGGTCTTTTTGAGCTGGTGTGAAAAGGGATGAGAGTGATGGCACTGCCACCTGTAGAGTGGCAACTTCCTGGTTCAGCATTGGTTTAGCAGCATTGAGTCAGAGAAATGGGATGAAGAAGCAAAGCAGGAGCTTTGCTTTCAAATCTAGCCCAGGTTTGTCAGAGTGTTTAGACAGTTGTTTCCCTCTGGAAAGCAGCCCTGAGCACGTGTGTGAGTCCCCCTCACTGAGCACAAGTCCTTGGAAAGGAGGGGTCCTGTACTGAGCTGGCCAAAACCAGACCCTTGCACTGCTGCTGTCCTTCAGAGCGTGGGAAAAGCACATTAAAGGTGGGGGAAATCTTCAGTTTCTCATTCTGTTGCTGCTCTGTGGATTAAAAGGCCTACGTGGGAGGGCAGCCAGCTTAGTATTGTGCAGAAACAATAGATTTTACCGACAAATATTTGGGGGTAGGTCTTTTATCCCTTGTATTGTTCATCCCTTGACCAACACACATGGCTAATGTACTGACTTGGTCCTTTGATATATGAACATCTATGGGATTATTTGTGGGTAGATGGTAGGGAAAGATCCATCTGAGCAACAGTGAAGCTATCGACAAGGTTGTTAATTTTGAGGGAGCTATTTCTCTGTAGCCTAATTTAGGTCCACAGAAGTAGCTGTGTTCCCATCTGTAACAAAGTGCTCTCTTCAAATGTGGCTTTTCAAAATAAAATTATTATTCAAAGCAATGCAGTGTTACATTTTGGCTTCTCAATATATCAAAGTGGCTTTTCTCGCTATGAGGAAATATGCTGGATCATTCTGAATTTTCCTAATTGCGCAAGATTTTAAGGGCTCTTTTCAAGGACATGCATCTCTCTAATAACTCATATGCTGTGTGCTCTGTAACCACCCTTCCAATAAAGTGAAAATCAACCCACTGGGGATTTAAAAATCCCCAAATCTTCAGCAGGCAGGATCAATAAAACAGAATGTCTCCCCTTTTCACTCAAATATGGGAGCTTTTGGAGCTCTAAATGGAAGGAAAGTATACCCTTCCTTTTGTTCAAACACCAGATATTACTGCACTGTTTACAAAGACAAAATCCTGTGTTCAGTTTTCAATATAGATAATCCTTGAACAAATATATTTTTGCCTGTTTGTCAATCACAGAAATGCCAGTGACAAGCTGGGAGGCATCCCAGAGCAGGCAGCCTTTCTTTGATTAAATGCTGTGCTCCCCCAGTCCTGGACAAGCAGAGAGCAGGGCATGATCCCGCTGCAGAGCCCCCCCAGTTCCCAGCTCGGGACCACCAGCGAGGTGTGTGGGGAAATGTGTCCCCATGTCACAACCACATCACAGCCTCCACATGCTGGAGCATCACCTCACCACACAAGTTGTTTATGGCCCCTCCCTGGGACCAACAGAAAAAGCGATGATGAAAATACTGAGGAAAGGGTTTGGGGGCAAACCCACGGGGATGCAGAGGGCTGCAGCCTTGCTCAGGTCAGTACAAGGCTCCTTGCCCCTTGCTGAGACGTGGTGTGACAGCCGGAGCCCCTTTGCTGGTGTTTCTAGCATTGATGTGGACATGGTTAGACCTGAAGGCTGACACTTGAACCCCTTTGCAACTGAGATGTTGAGAAATTCGCCTGATGCTTCAAAACATCTCAGGGAACTGTGTCCACCTGCCATGGATGCTCAGGGACTGAAGTGTCTCCTCGGGACCTTTGGAAACCTTGCCCATTAAAAAGCACTGCTGATGAGTTTAAAATCTTACTTTGATAAGGCTTTTTGTAAAGGACTTTTTTTATATTAAGAGCTTTAAGTCTTATCCACTTGGTGTGTTAACCTCCTGTACCACAGTTTCTATTACCAATATTTCCAGCTATGCTTCACACAACATAAATTGTTATTCAGGGTGGCATGGGCTCAGCAGGACACCTGTGGTGTTCCTATTTATATGACCATTTAGCTATTATTGGTTTGGAAACTGGAACTAGTGCATTAGTTTTTGATCTGTATTTTAACAGTGGGTGGTTTATATAAGTTTTCTGGAACGCACCTTGTGGTGAAAGATTGAAACTGAACTCTCAGTCACACAGAAAGGGGTTAAGAGAGAGAATTACAAATGGTGTGCACAAATCATCTCTAATTGAAGATCTAGCTGTGTTAATTGATTTTCATTTGCATTAATATGTACCCTTTGAAGTAGTTTTTCTTAAGAGTTACCTTGGCAGGCTCAGCCTTCTGTTAACAATGGCTCTGGTCGACAGGCTAACACTAAAATAGATCTAAGAATGCCAATTTCTAACACTGACTTTTAGTCTTGCATTTCTATATGCTACATTTAAATACAACTTAATGTGCTCAACTCATTTTATAAAATGCTACTTCAGACTCCCACTGCTAAATCCTGAAACAGTGCCTTAAGGCTACATTGCCTTGCAATACTCTGAACACATTCTCAATAAAGATCCCTTCCTATTCTCTAGTTTGTGGGCCCAAATAATCCACAGACCTTAGCCATAGGACATGGGTAGACTGCTCATGCTAATGCAAAGTTTGGAGGTCTTTGTTATTATTTGTGTTGTTTTGTAGGTGAGGTATAATTTAGATATTCAAGGTCTTATTTTACTTCTGGGCTTAATGTCACTATTTTGGTGAAGTTTGAGGAAGTGGACGACCATTAACCTGGTGGCAAGAAAATACACAGTCTTTTAAAGGTGACCTTTTGAGAAGTGGTAGTAAGAAAACAATTTTAAGGTCAGAGCTTATAAAACAAACACTGAATTCTGGCTTTTATGTGCTGTTTAAAGACAGTGTTTGTGAGGATTGTTCCCTGAAAATCCTGCACAACGCAAAGTACATTCCTCAGCTTGCATTCTGCAAGGGGACTTCTGAAAGAGGACAAGTGACACTGCTTGTACATTTACAAATAAGTTTATCCAATCTTTATGTGTGTAGATGCAAATTTGCTGCACAGAAGGCTGGCAACTCTCCAAAGCAACTACATCAGCTCAACATCTAGTGAGCAACAACATCCTCTGCCCTGGCCAAAGTGTGAGGTGTCCAGTCCCCTGGCTGAGGTCTATCAAGGAAGAGGGTTTGGGGAAGAGTAGCACAATGTAAAACTCTCTCCTGACACACCCAGACAACTAATTTTTGGAATAAACCTTAGTGTTGAATGCCTGCACCAAGATCCTCAAAATCATTTGCACGCATGGTATCAGAGGTGAGGTGGTGACATGGGACCTGGGAATGCGTGTTTGTGCCATGGGTCTGCTGTGCCGTGGGGTCCTGTGATGGTCTCCTCCCTGTGCTCCCAGCACCACCACCATTCCCCACCAAACCACCGGCAATGCCAAGCACCAAACCTTTCTGTGCTGCTACACCCTGCAGAACACCCTGCTATTTCGGAATGGTTGACACTGGGAGAAAGAATTTCTCTAGTTTTCTGCATGGAAGAAGAAGGGACCCAGGTGTTGGTGATGGCATAAATAAACTCGATGAGCTCAGAGCACGTAACAGGAAACTTTATACAAAAGGCAGGTGTGTGTATTGCTAAATCTGAGTTATGGTGGGCCTAGAGGATGAGCCATGGTGGAAAGAGACTGGCCTGAAGCTCAGACAGTGTTTCCATGAGTCAGAGGACAAACTGTATCAAAGAGAACGTGGTTTCTCTACTCTGTGACAGACTCTGAATTTCCCTTATAAGTCTGTCCAGAGGGGTGATGGACTTAAGAGAAGTGCATAGATCTTTGATATTTTGTCCAGACTTTCATGTTTCTTCTGCTGTAGGAATAAGAAGCAGAGACATTTGGAAATTCTGCTTTTATATATGCAATCATGTGATTGTGTGAACTGTTACCTGCAAATCTGGCACACACGTACACTCTGTGTGCTCTGGGAAGCCAGCAGCGAGGAGCGGCTCAGTGCTGGGCTGGCTTTGTGCACCTGAAGACCATGTCATCAAAGGGGACACAGACAGTGTCCCTGAGGCCCCGAGGCACCAAGGGGGTGCTGCAAATCCCACCCCTGCAGCTGGCACATATCAGCTGAGCACACATCAGTCCTGAACATTTCTGAGGGTCAGAGACAGAATGTAGCGCTGAGCCTCCCTAATGTCTGGTTGCTGTGTTTAGATCCTCAAAGAAGAGCTGAGCTCCAGAGATACCCTTGTTTCTTTTTCCCCTAAATGTGTGTGTCTGTGAGTGTGTGTGCAAGCCTGCACATGTATGTGTGTGCATATGACAATTTTCCTTCAAACATTTGTCTGCTCCCAAACAGCAACTGCAGAGACTTCCATTAGCAGCAGCATTAACCTTGCACTGACCTTGTAATAAGCAAGGTATGAGCTAGTCCTGCGTCCAGCCTTAGTGTGAGACAGGGAGAAGAAAAGGGGTTTAATTTGGCCCATTGTATGAATTTTGCTGTCACAAAAAGCCGAAATTCTCTTAGGGCTGTAATGTCTCTGTCGACATAAAGGTTTTAATACAGGTTATGATTAGCATCAAGAAAACATTAAATGACATAAATTTTTCCCCAAACAGATTATTATTTTGGAAACTATTTTTCCCATGTTATTGCTGCTTTTTTGCAAATGTATACGATGTACATTACAGAGGAGAATGAAGGTCGAAAGGTGTTATTGTAATTAATGAACTATGGGCTACAAAATGTGGTTTAATCCTAAATGCTATGGCACTGAGAGCCTGAAGTCACTCCAGCTGCACTGTGAGGCCCACAGGAGCTGTGAGTGTAAAAGCTGACACTCTCTTAGGGTGGGTTATTTGGGGATTCACAGACCCCGAACTTTAAATTTACACATATAAATGCATAGGTTTTAAAGCCAGAAGGAACCACCAAGATCTAGTGTGACCTCCTTTATAATGAAGCTGCAGAATTTCACCTTGTAATTCCCTGCCTGAGCCAAATAAAATGACTATTCATACCAGAAGAGCTTGTGCTTTAATTCAGTGAGGGAACAGGTATGATACCAGGGTGTTTATCCTGAGATCTCGACAACGCCACAGAGACCAAATAATGAATACCAAGCATCAAATTCTCTCAAACTTGTGGTGATAGTAATAAAAATGGCTAAATATCTTTGAATAACAAATAAATCTGATTAAACCACTCTATGCTTATAGCTTTCCTGTGAGCAAGAAAGAACATAAATCGTTAGATACATGATTTATAGAAGACAATTCGCTTTTCTCAGTAACTCTGCGCGTTCTTGGGTCTTTGATATTCCGATAGCAATGTCCTTTGCAAATAATGCAAAATGATGTATATTTTAGCAGCTACTGGCTAGATTCTCAAGAGGAAACATTCTCTAATAGCACAGTGCTCCTGAGGGACTTTTACAAGCAATAAAATCCAAAGCATACAAGCCAGATTTTTTTGTCAAATCTTGCTTATACAAATATGAGTTTCAGCTTCAGAGATCTCTTTTCTTCTCACTGCAAAACAAGCCCAGATAATGTGCAACTAGAATCCTGCATCCTGCAGACATTTAAAGAGTCAGCTACCTATGTGGTAGGGCAAATACTTGGAGTCTGAAACGTGGCACCAACACCACCCACTGATCTCTTCAGTGGGGCAGGAGTGGGAAAGGGCCCCCACACAGCAATCTCCTTTTCCACTGAACTCCTTTCCTGCCTCTCCTTTCTGTGATCAGACGGGAAGAAGGCAGAAAACAGTCCTATATGTGCTGAAACAAAGGACGGGTGAAGTAACCTTTGATTTCTCCTCCTTACACGTGAGGATAATAATGATAAAAAAATATCATAGATGGCATTTAATGTGGTAAACTGAAATTTGGGATAAAGTATAATGCAGATGTCCTATTCCCTTTTCTCTGCCTCTTTTTTAACTGCACCCTACTGGTGAGAGTAAACATTTGCTGTTGAAAGCAGGGAATAATGATTGCTGATTTTTTTTCAATGTTTGAAAATCCCAAGCTCCTTTGAATTACATTTCAAATAAATAATAAAAATTGCAGTTTTTCATACAATATTGAAATAATACTGTCAATTATGAGAGCTGCAAGTTTTTTTTTATCTTGGAAAAACTTTGTGGTAGATTCTTTTTTTCTTCACAGACTTCAATGCTGTTTAGATATGTGTCAACAATGAAAGGATTCACTGAAAGCGCTTAGCAGATGTGCTTGGAGAAAACCCAACTCCTGAGACTGTGCATTACTGTCAACATCCCCATCAACAGGAAATGTAATAGTGTTTGCAAAGCTGCTATTTAATTCACTGGCTAATGACATTCAAAACCATAGAGAAGTGCAGTATTTCTATTCTTGAAAATAAATTTGTTTAGTTTTTTGAGTCCATATGAGTCTGAATTTTGAAAACCCAACTGCAACTACACACAGTGCAGGAGATCCACCGAATACAGTTTGGCTTTTCTGTTACCTCCTTATGAATAATTGAAAACATTACAGCAGAAGTTCCTCTTTATCCTTCATGCAAGCACAACAGTTGTGATGATTACACTTAGCAGAGGGTGGATTTTGCGAGTCTGGTAGTATTTCCATTTGCTGGTTCACTTCTACATTTTTGTGACAAAATGGCAGGTTTTGCTAAGCTGACAGACTAATTTAGCTTTGGTAGGTCATCCAGTTAAAGCTAAGAGCAGAATTTATGCATTTGGATTAAACAAATTTTTAATGATTTTTTTGGAAAGATTCCGTCTATGTTGTCCTTTAATAACTGGGCCAAATTTTCGACTGATGTAATTTAACTGAGTTCTTAGGCATGATGTTCCAGCTGAGAATTTGATCATAGCATTCGTGTTTTTATAGCTATAATGTGATGCATTTTATGTGCAGGGCTGCATCTACAGATAATGTACATTACATATATACAAAAATAATGATGAAGTTAAATATATATACATGTATAGATACATACTAATAGTGCAATACACGTGCAACCAAGCACACACACTTTGATTTCAGTTTGTGTTAGCCATCACTTGCCATTAGTTAACACCCTAAACTGAGAATGGTGAATGTGTTTACATTTTATTTGTCACCAGGGAATAATTATGAAATATTTATTACATGGAAATTGTTCTACATAAATATATGTTGTATTTACAGGACAGAGCAGAAACCCACAGAGGGGGGCTGTGACATGAGAGTTCTTCAATGACATTCAAAAAAGTAGAAATATTTCTGGTGGCTTTTAGGGCACTTTATTCAATTGAGTGCAGATGAGCTAAGTTTATCTGTATGATAGTTGGTTTGCAAGTTTTGGGGTAAATGATCCAAGAACAGCAGAGTAGATGTATTTTATTTGCACAGTGAAATTCTACTGGCAAAAAAAGCTGCAAAGACAGTTTATATTTTTGTCACACTGTAATAAGCAACTAACGACCCACAGAGAATTTGGGAAAATGTCCTATTTACATTCCCTCCTATTTATATGGTCTGCTTTTGCATACAAAGGAGGTCTTTGTTTCCACAGGGCTTGTCAGCACCTGCTGGCTGCTTCCTACCGGTCACCGTAATCCTCTGTGGCATCGAACTTCCACATGCAAAGACTTTTGCCATGTATATCCGTCACATACCTGGCAATTTTGTCTGTGCAGGACATGGTGATGAGCTGCTCTCCCAGCAAGACGCCGTCCCACGTCTGTGCTGCGTTGTGACACCGGACAGGAATGGTCCCTTCTCCAGACTCAATCTTTGTGCGGAGATGCCCACGGTACTTCCTCACTATGTGCTTGCTGCTGTTCACTGGGCAAAATAAACACAAGGATGGCAATAACTGAGTATTTTCTGAGAGGCTGTGTTGATGCCATAGCTTGCACTTGCAGAACCACCTGTGGAGGTCCTTTAAATTGGATGCAAAATTAGATGAGGTAACAGCCCAAGAAAGCAGTGCAGTGCAGAAAAGAAGGTGCTCTAGCATGGTTGTCTTTTCACATCAATCAAAGCTAACACAAAGCACACACTGAGCTCATGTTCCTCTTCTATTTCCCTTATATGTTTAAAAAGAAGAGAGGTGCTCTGTTTTTTTAAGAACCAGTACAATTTCTCATTTTAGGATTGAATTGTGATGGATGAGTATTTGAAAAAGCTTGGTTCAATGAGTGTCACCAAAGACTCAGCTGCATGATGCAAACTAGTCCAATATTCTACTGCGATATTCAGTGACATCTCCTAAATATTTTCAGAACTGGTGTTTTAATTTGTTATCACAAAATTTCACTGTAAATTCTGAAAAGCTAAAGGTTTATACTCTGGATCAAAGTCAAATCAAAACGTGCTAGTTGTTCATTGCTGGCTGAAATTCCTTCTAAAATCTCCCCAAAGTGATGTACTCTCCTGCCTTGTGTCATACCAGGATCTTTTATCACTTCTGTGATATTATATATTTGAGTGCAAGGCAGCTGCTGCTGGGGTGGCACAGGGCAAGCAGCTAAAGCACTTGTTCTGTGCCATGATATGCAGATATGTAGTAAATACAGAAGATAATGACATTTCCAAAGCACTTCACCTTCATTTTTATGAAAAGAGAAAAACTGCAGTTCATTATCAAAATCACTCTTACACTCTTTACACTGTTACTTTACCCCTGGGCACTTTGGTTGTAAAAGAACAGGAAGAAAATCCTCTGGGTCTGCTCACTGCCTCACCCTCAGAGGGTTTCACTGGTCCTGAAACAGACCTTCCACAATTTCCCTCTAGCCCAAAGGAAAATAACAAAAGACAGTACACGACAGCCTCTGCACTCAAGGAAAAGGAGTGCTGCATTTACAGACATGAGGCTTTGGCCCATATTTCCAACTGTCCTGTGTATTTTTCCATGCCAGCTCCTCATCTGGACCAGAAGGCTTCTACTTGTGAAGGTGATGCTCCTCAGTGGGCTACGGGGCTGCCTGTGCTTCTGCCACTGAGCAACATGAGTGTGTCAGAGGTTGTGGGGCTGATGGCACCTCTGGCTGCGAGCAGCTGGCTCTGTGCATGATCCCCAGTGCTGGTGGAAGCAATGGATTGCCTGGCTGCTGCCTGTGGGTGGTTTGCAAAAAGGGAGCGGAAATATAAATCACTTCAGCCTATTGGTATTAGCAGAGGCAGCAAACACATGTAGAACAGCAAAGTCAGCTGTGACCTGCCAGCACAGGGGCAGCTGGGCCCCCAGCAATCATTGCCTCTTCTCTCCATTCCTGCTTTTTTAGAATTTAAGATGTGTGTGCATGTGCCAGCAGCGGGCTGGACCAGGTATCAAACGGATTGCTTGGCCATGACCAAAATGGGTTTTCACCCAAACTCAGTCTCCATCATATCCAAAATACTATTTGCAAATACTGTTACAGTATTGCTGCTACAGGATCTGAGTTTGGCGAGGAGTGGTTGTTGCACTGCCATCCCCACCAGCAGCCACGCCCCAGCAGCAGGGGATATGGGGGGAACATTGTGCCCAGTTGTCAGCACCTCACAAATTGAGACACTGCAGTAACCACCACTCTTGGAGTATTGTGGCTTTTCAAACTTGAGTTGTGGGAGAAACTGGGAACAGCCAATGGAGAAATAAAAAAATCCAATAAGCAAAAACTCCAGAGTCTCAGAAATGTCTCTGATCCCTCTGCTCTCAAATCTACTGGTTGTGCCAACACTGTCAGGAAACCATTTCCACGACTGTGTGTTCTGATCCCTTGTACGTCCCTCTTGTCTGGGATGCTAAGTGCAGTATCATTCAGAGGATGCTCTTTGGACAGTATTAGCTATCTGGGAACTGGTCCATATTTTTCTTGGGACTCTGCGAGGAAACATTTTTTAAAACCATGAAACAGAGCAGCATTTTTTACTATCAAACCACAGAGTCATGTGAAAGGTACCATGAAACTTCAACAACAAAGTAGAAAGTGATCACTTCTGCTTAGCAAACACATCTAGCTGAACAACAGTGAGAAATGTCTACCAAAACCACTTTTCCTTTGCCTGCACATACTGAGAAATGATGGCACGGCAGAGCGAGATCTCTGCCAGGGAAGCAGTGAAGGGTGACTCAAGAGGCTATTGCTGTTTCAGCTGGCGGAAAGTTTGAGTTTAAGCAAATCAGTTCTCTTTTCCTGAGCTTTCCCACAGGTATAATGAAGATAATGATGCTTCCTTCTTATGCAAATTAATTTAAAGGTAGTGCTCAACAACTATTTATGAAAAACAGACACTATCCTTCCAGGAAAGATCTACCACAGGAGTCCACCTGCTGGAAGTCCCTCAGGATAAAATGATTTTTTACTGTTTCCTTCTCCAACTTTTAAGAAAAATATTTTCTCTTGTTACACTTTTCCCATTTCCCATCTCTCTAGATTCTCCTCTCTTTCTCAGCTCCTGCTCTGAGCCTCCCCTCTAAGTGCCTTGATCTCTTAGATGACTCTTTTTCAGGCAATTCAGCGTGGTGATACACCCACATTTCCCATACATGCAAAGAGACATGTAACTGCTAGGGAATTTTAGTGACTGCAGTGTAAGATGAGCAGCCCATCATTTACGTGGCTTTGATTTCACTACATAAATGTTACCTCAGTGAGAGGCAAAGCATCCCACAATATGCTGACAGAGATAAGGAGCGAATTCAGGGGAAAAATCAGCAGCAGGATTGCAAACAGCTGTTGAGCAGCTGGAGAATTTAAAGCATAGACCAACAATTTTTGGGGAGAGGGATCCGAATGACTTCTGTGAGTTTGAGAGGTATGTTTATTTCATCTGTCATTTGTCTATCAGGTCTTCTCAGCACTTAAGGAAGCACAAAGGCCAAAGTAATTCACATCTGGTTGTTCTCGCAGCATCTCAACCCTGGACTGCAAGTACCAGAAACTGAACAATAAAGTTTTTAAAAGCACTTAGGAAGTGTATGCAAGTGCACTGATAGTCTCAGTCTCTGAATGCTCACATTGACTCAGCCATGTGTCCAGCTTTGCTCCCTGTCCCTGCGCCCTGCCCACGGTGCAGCCGGCGTTGGCTGATAGGATTCAGGCATCTGTGGCCAGTGTACACTCACCCCAGGACACATTGCCACAGCTCTGATAAGGGGTTTTAGCTCTGAACTGCTATTAAATTCAATGAATAGGGTGTGACTCAAACCTCGTGCCATGCTGCCTGTCTCAGGCTGCTCACATTGCTGGGGTAGTTGGGACACATGCTCCAAAAGATCATCCGTGGCATTTATATAAAATACTAATAACCCAAAGCTCTGAATGCTTTCAGATTGCCAATGATTAAATAAATCCAAATCTGCAATTGGAACACACTGAGTTCATTTTTAGCATTTCATTAAGTAGCACAGGAAGATATAAACAAAAGAAAGGATGAGGCTCTGTGAGTTTTGCACTGAAGCTGCAGACAGACTTCAGCACATAAGCTGCTTGTCAGCAGTAAAAAACGTGGTCCACTTACTGGCACAGCCTGCTACAGATCATTTTAATGCAGTCCCAGAAATATATTTATTTATGCATCTTAAAGTCACAAACTACAGCCTACTGCTGTTCTGCTGTTCAGTGTGATCAAAACATCAGTGGCTATAAGCATTTCTGATCTTTGCTGTGCTGGTTCTCCAACTGTTTAATCTCAACTAATTGCAGGGGAGAAGGAGTCTGTGGATGCCACTTCAACCAGAACAAAATGTCAATTCAAACCGGAATTGGAAGGGACAAATTTAAAAATCATTTGGAGTGGATTTATGATGTGTGCTACACTCAGATGTGGAAATTACTCCTGAGAGTTCCTAAGATAAAAAGGTGCTGGATTAATTACTGGATTAGAAATGTACACAGACAGGTGCCTTGTATTTAAAACCAGTGAAACCTGCTGATTTCAAGCCTCACCCCTTATTTTCTCCAGGACGAGTTCTAGCTCATATGGTAATGAAAAAAGCCACTCCATATTTATTATTTAGTTAAAGAGTGAAGAGGAAATGGACGGTGATTAAACAGAATCACACGAGTAAGGCTCTGTCTGAAATTTTGCATGACTGCCTTGGAGGCTCATTTTCTGTTTCCCTGCTTCAGTGGAGGCTGTTCTCTCTTCAGGAAAGAAGAAATAAAACAGCATATCTTGCATTTTATTCAGTGCTGGACACTCCCCTCCTCAGCATGGTTTATAAAGCTTCCTTAGAGCAGTGTGAGACAAAGGGGTGGAAAGAGGAGTGTTAACATCTGACTGCCTTTGTATTTTGATGGTTATTAGAGATGCACTTTCCTCTACCAGATGCTGAATAAATGTACAATATTACTATTTCAGGAAGTGTTGAAGTGAGAGTCACAGCACAGTGAATGCTTTGGATGTGTCTCCTCTGCTGGGCAGGGTGGCTGGTCAGATAAATCCCTGCTGCACTGTGCTTTGGTGACCAGCAGAGAGCCAGGCTGAAATGCCACGGGCCAGCTTTGGAAAGCAAGAAACTTTAGGAGTGTTCTGAAAGAAGTCTGGGTTTATGAAAAGAAGGGTCTACAGAGCTGCCCCTGCAGTGACTTCAGGCGTGTATCCTTCCCAGGAGGGAGCACAAGCCCCTGACTTGCACAGGTTAAACAGGATAAAAGCATGTTGAGATGAACCCCTAAAAGTCAAGATATGGCTTTTAAATATAGGCCATGAGAGCTGTTGCATCTGAAAGCAGTCCTAGGAGAGATTTTCCCAGAGCCATGTGGCCCCCACCATGTTGTAGCAGAGTTCAGTTCAGATCGATGGTTTGGACAGAATCATTAAGCCCTATATACAAATATGAATGCTGGGTATGTACTTTATCTGACAACGTTACAAAACCTGGGACACCTGTAATTTTTGGAACTGAAATTAACATTGGAGATTGAACTTCTTTACCTTTTCCCTTCTCCCTGCATCTTTTCTGGCTGAAATACTGTCTTTGGACAGTAGTCCCTAACCTGACAAAATCCATGACCTGATAAATGATGTTACCTTTGGCATATTATTCTTTCTTCTCTGCATTAATCTTCAAATAGCAATCTTCACTCTTTCTATTTCTTCCTTAATTTTTCATCTGACAATAGTTTCTAGTGATGTACTGACAAGGTGTGAAAGCAAAGTCAATTTTCCCATTCACAGGTTATCAATATGTGGCATTTAATCCAGAAGAAGGAGTGAAGAGAAAACTTGAAGTTTGAATCCACAAGAACAGAAAGGAAGTGACTGCGTTATTTTTCCTTATCTGCTTTAAGTACCTATTAATTAAACTATTATTTTTGGATTGAATTGTGGTGTTAGAGACAGTAACTATAGGAAGGGTGTAAGAATGCTATTCCAGCATATTAAAGTTTATCAGTGAGTGTTTTAATGAAAACTTTTAATTTTGGTCCATCAAAATGTCTCTAAATATGATTGCTGAGGGGAAAAATTTCATCTGTTCAGATAACACAGCACTTTTACAATGAGTTTTTATTATTTTTGTAGGTTAATATGGAATGTATTGGAAGTTCATCCTAGGGAGAGGTGCCAAAGTACCTTTATTGAACCTATGCTAGAGCAGAGAATGTAACTCTAACACATGAAACCCATCAGACCATCAGACTAACTTCTGAGTAAGCCTGGAATCTCAGCAGGCTTTAATACGCTGAGAGGAAAAAAAATCTGAGAGAAACAGCTCAAAGCCTACAAACAGGTTTTTTCTAATGTCTGTCTTCAAGGAATGCCTGGGATAAAAATGTGAGCAACTAGTTTAAATTCACTTTAAAACAATTTGTTGGCAGCAAGGTCATTCACAGCTTCCTCTGAGAGTTATAAATGACTGTTCCAGGCAATGAGGAATGAGCAGTACTGGGTCAGGTGTCAGGGAGATCCTTTGTGCCACCTGCAAACCCAGGCTGTGGACTCCAGCCTGCTCTGGAGTAGAACAGCATTAGTATGTTGAAGCCAAAAGTACAAGATTTATCAGTGGGATTAAGATTCTGTGCATGTGGCAATCAAGGAAAGTACAACTCAAGCACTTCAAGATTATTATTTTTAATTACTAATTGCTCCTCTCGTCTAAAATCAGACATGTCCCGCCGTGGGTTTGAAAGTGCAGCTGCTCCCACAGAGCAATGTCTAGAGATCTGGCAAAGGGCTGCACTGGTGCTGTGAACTCTGTGAGAAGACTTCTGCCTCTGGGGCCTCCATCAGGCTTGTCACCAGGCAGAGAGGCCACTAGCTGGTCTCCAGCAATGCACAGCTCATCTTTGACAGTGTGGAGAGATGCTGCTGGTTTCCAGGTCAGCAGCTGATCAAAGCCAGAGGCTGGAAGCTGCATGTGGACAGTGAGATGCTGCATCCATCAGAGACCAGGGAGGACCAGCTATTCACCCATGTCCTAAGCCATACATCATTGTATCTTTCATTTTTTTTTTTGTTAATGAGAAATGCTTTCTCTTAAAGCTAGGCTTTATCTTTTAAATATACTTTGTGCAAAAAGTGTATCAACATCACTGGAATCGCCTATTTGGTGACAATTCTGTCCCCTGCCATGTTTTAATCAAAAAGTTTACACAAACATAAAGAGAATGTGTTATTCATCATAACCCTCTCTCTTTTATCAACAAAACATGCTGTTATTCATGTGGCTTTGGGACTTTGTTGCTTTTGGGAAATTGAAATCTTCAAGGATGATTTAAGGAAAATGTTGTGAAAGAAGTCAGCAAAATATGAAAACAGAAAATGAACCCCATGAGACAGAAACAAGAGCAATCTGTCAATAAGGTCGACAGATTTTCAGCCACACTGTGGTTGGTACGAGTCTAGAGAGGCTGTGGTTCCTGATGCATCACCAGATATATTCTAATTCAGCTTCTGGAGCTCTGGAGTCCTATGGTCTCTGGCTAAAGAAATTAAATCTTGATCACCAGGAAATGGTTCCTGTTGGCCTTAAAAATCTGTGGATTTTAGTTGCTAAATTATTCTGAATAATTTTATAACAGTGCATAGAATCTACAGCGTTTTCCATTTTAATATTCTACTCTCAGCGTTAATTACCCTTTCTCAGAGCTGTGATTGCTGGATATCTTTTATTCCCATTTTACAGGTATAGGAATAGAAATTACCAGAGTGAGGTGAGTTGCCCAAGACTGGCTAGAGAAGGCAGCTTGCAGGATTGTGGTTAGAATTAAATTGTTTGTTACTCATACAGATGTCTTCAGATTTCTCTCCTAAGACTCCGAGAAACACCCCAGAAGTCTAAGGACTTCCAGAACTCCCACAGAGATCTTAACTGGACCTGGAGCTGCCTGATAAGCTTTCTAAAACTCAGCTTATGAGTTTTACCTGTGATTCCCACTCAGTGGAAGGGTAAATTAGACTAAATTAGATCTGAGTGGGTGTAGTTTTCACCCACAGAGATTTTTCCCAACTATGGTTTGATAGTTTCCACCAAAAAAATCCCCGTGCCTTATTTAGGTGCATATCTTTAGTAGTCTATGGGATGTTGGGGTGGAACGGGGGAGTGTCCAGGAGCATGTGGTCTCTTTTTCCCTGCTGCAGAGGGCTTTGGAGACACCACTATTCCTTAGGCTGGACAAATCTGGGGACAGGGAGCTTTTCTTGGTGAAATTTTCCACTGCTATTCTGAAAACTTCTCAGGCATGGTCTTTTGCTGATTAATGCAGCCTTTTTATCACATCTGAACATTGCATCCAAATGCAGTGTTTTACAAAGCAGCAAAACCCATAACAAAGCAGAATCAATAAATACAGTGCAATGCCCTTCGGCAATTCAAGCATTCTGTTAAAATTAGAATCTGATTATAGCTGTGGAAACCTGTTTTCCTGAATCCTAGCAAATACATTTTGCTTTACATGAAAGCTTTTCAAAGCTGTGGCCAATGCTGGCTCTGAGCAATCCATAGTTTTCAGCATATTCTTTCTCTCTTCCTGGATAGACACACACTGCACTGACACATACTTCTAAAAATCTTGTTTTCTACTTTAAACTCCCCCTGAAAAAACAAAACTCAAATAAGCAAAAGCAGCCAAGAATATCACAAGGAGAAGGAATTGGGACATTTTCAATGCATTGTCAAAGGCAGAGTTTTCTCATGATGTGTCAGTTCTGACAAAGTTTTAAAACACAGAGTTAAGAAAGGGAGCTGTCTAGCTCAGCTGATAGGGAATTCACTGATCCAGGACTTGCGAGACACAGATTCAAGTTTTTATTTGATCCTAAGTGGCCTTGAATGAAAAAGCTTACCCTGAACTAGGCATGGGAGGAAATCAAATAGGGTTTTTCTATCCGTTGTTACTGATGACCAGGAGATATGAGAAATATTAGATGCAATCCCACTTTCACACAGTTATTTTCTTTTAAATTTTGCCTGACAGGTTTTGATTTCTTTCCAGCCAGTCAGTACTTTGAGACCTGAAATTGCCCATGAAGTGAAGTTGTTATTCACCAGTCAGCTTCAGCAAAACTCTACTAAGAACGTAACTACCCAGCCTGGTGGAGATTAATAATGGAATATAAAGCAACAACAAACTTTTACAGGTTGATTAATTGCACTGAAAGCTTCAGGACTCCAGTGCAGCAAAAATGGGAGCCTCTTTCCAAGGTGCATTCTGGGCTCTAGCATGGTAATGCCAACAATAAAACCATGAGTGCTTTCACAGCTCTCCTAAGCCTGGACACCACTGGTTTCTCTGGCAGGTTTAGGGGCTAGAACTGACCTTTGGGATTGGCAAAAGGTTTAGCATGACAGGCCATGTAAGACATCAGACCTCTCCTTTGGGTTACCAAAACTGATGGGATTTCCAGAACACGTGGACCACATACTTGCAGACCCTCTGGCACTGCTGCTCTGTCTGAGCAATGGGTCCATCTGAGCATTGAGATGCAACAGCTGCTGCTGCTGCAGCTTTTCCCTCAGGTGGCATCAGAAGGGCTCAGGGTCCACAGCAAAGGGCTTGGGCTGGTCACCATCTCCATTCTGGTACCCCTGACATGAGTCTTTCCCCCCTTTTCCATTCTCTCCCTTCCCCGCAGCCTTGGATGAGCAGAGAGTGAGTAGGAGAGGCTGAGGGAGGAAAAGCTTCTTGCAGCACTGGAGATGGCTCCAACCAGTGCCTGCAGGTCCTGTGTGGGTGTTGCGCACTGGAAGAAGCAGAGGGGCTTCGCTCATCTTGAAGAGTCCCTCCACCCCTCACAGGCTTTATGTCGCTGTTTCTCGCCCACTCCCCATCATAGCTGAACACCACAGACCCACTCTGCCTCAAACTTTCCCATACTCACTGCGGCCCTCCTGTCCCAGGGTCCCACTGATTCCTCTCAGCCACACTTTCTTCTCCTGAAATCCCTTTGCCCACCTTCCCCAGAAGAAGAAAGCTCCCCCACAGTGCCAGCATGGATTTATTTTAGATGCTGGGAAGAAATCTTTGAACTGTCTACATGCAGCACCACCTCCACACCTGGAAAGCCCTGAGCTAAATCAGACCACTGCTTGTGGGGACAGAGGACCACCTGCAGTGCTTGTGGGGACAGAGGACCACCATACTTGGGCTGGGCTCTGTTGTTATCTTTGCTCATCCTGGCCACGAGCACACTTCACCTCTGCTGCTAGCCATGGGTGAAATGTGTAAGTGATGGAGAGATTTAACCAGAGGGAACTGTCCTGTGACCATGCTTTCCCTACCAAACTAAATTGAGTGAAAGCAGGCACATTGAAACATTTCAGCAGCCTGGGAAGACTGAGTTCGAAAACAGGGCAATTACATATAAACCTGATGCCTGCTAAGATTCCTGAGCAGGGACACAAGCCCCTTGACAGACCAGCTTCTAGTTAGCTGTAGAAAGTCACTGCATTTCCTCTGTGTTTACTTTGGTAAATTGAGGCTGGGTCAGTGGCACAAGCAGAAGGGGCCACTGCTTCCACGGAACTTGACCTCAGAGGAGGGTGACAAAGGGTGCTGTGCTCATATCTGAACCCAAACCTTTTGGATAAGACCCAGTCCAGTCTTAACGAAGTGAAAGGACAATTTCCTTCCACTTTCTTTAATACTAATTCCCTAGCCTGTGAAGTAATGCAAGGGCCTCTTGCTGTATCTGCAATTTCTGCAGCATCCTTTATATGACAAAGCAATCTGGACTGACCACAATAATTCACCCAGAGCTAGGATTATTTCTCCTGAGGCAGTATTCAGCACTACAGCCTACAGTGGTGCATGCATTTTTTAGTTCTGTGTTACTTCTGGGCATGGTTCCCTATGACAATTTTGTTCTGAGATCCCCCAAGGTATTGTTCTGCTCGGTCACATGAAAAATAGGAAAATAATGCACCTTCATCCCAGTTCCACAGATGGGCCATTCATCAGCATAAAATCAACTTTACAGCCTAGGAGGAAGCTGCACCATGCACCAAATAGCTACGAATTTCCAAGATGGTTTCCCAAGCTGCATCAGGCCAGCAGCCGTGACGGAGAGATGTGATACCTGGGAGCACTTGTGCAACGGGAACAAAAGACAGTGTCCAAGTCCAAGGGATGACCTATGGTTATCCTCAATTTTTGTAACGGGAAACTTTATCACTTTGTTAGAACCTGAATTTTCTTGTAGTTCCAGGTATCTGATTTCTTTTCAGATCACTGAGTTACTTAGATGGCTCTTCTTGAAGTGCTTTCCCCTTTTATCATCGACTCACAAGAACAGAATTTGCCCATTTACACAGAACATGGGATCGGTAAAAGGAAGGCAGAGGTTCCTTGCCCTTGCACATCCAGAAATGTTCACCAAACCCATTGGTTTGGGGATTGATTCTAGCCCAGTTACTGCCATAAACATCCTCATTGTATTTCCATCCTGATAGCTCCCTGCCGGACAATGAATGCTGAGCTCTGGGGCTGAGACTCTCGTGACAATTTTAGGAGATCATTTGGGTCCATGTCTTGGAGATGGACAGACTCCTTAGAGGGTCTCTGTGTGCATCTGGCCTTCTCCAGCCAGTCTGCTCAGGATATGACTTTCAGAGATCTGGTTTGGGGATGATGCAACCTGGGTCAGCCCCATCTGAACACCGAGTGCTGAGTTACTGAGCAGGGCACCCCTTCACCCCCTGGATTTGGGGGTCAACAGAGCATCTTTTTTAGAGAATGGAATGTAAAATCCAGCAGCCAGAATCACCAGCAGGGAAAGCACAGGTCTGCACAGTGAAAGCACACTTGAAGTAGAGAGCACAAACGTGTCTCTCTGCGTACTCTTCAGTTCCCCAACTCTCTGAAAACTGCAGTGCACATCTCCTGATCACATCACCTACCAAGGCAATGATCTGGCTCACGTGGCTGCAAGCGGGCCCTGCTTAGATGAGAGCTCTGTCAAATGTGTGTGCATGAGAGCTTCAGCACAGCTGTAGGTTAATAGACAAGCAGGAGAAAAACCCCATGTGGAGCAGATGCAATGGTGTGTTTCAGACCTAAAGGAAGAGTGGGATAAAACAGGAGCTGGGCTATCAAGGAGTCAATGGCACAAGGCAATACAGCATGTTAGCAAGAGATAAAAAAGCAGCCCAGGGGAGAAGAACTGAGACAAGCCCCCGGGCAGATTCTGTTTGTCTCTTTGTCAATCCATGGAGTGAAAAAGAGAGCACATCTGTAGAAAAAAGATGGACAATGAGGTAAAATACTGCCAGGGAAGGAGGAGCGGGGAAGTGGAGGATTTTTTAGATCAAATTTTCAAGCAATTCATTTTGCTTTTTAAGAGACTTAAAAAAAAAAAAAAGCCAATGAGTCAAGAAGCACTAAATTAGCTAGGATGGTGCTCTAGCAAATCAGGGGCTTGATTATTCTGTGGCTTGCCCCAGATTTAGGAGAAAGTGTAAAATATGCAACAAATACTACAGGGTGAGCTGCCCCCAGGGCTCCACCTCAGGAGCTGGAGCTGGGCCATAATGGGAACCAGCAGCCCTTCAGGAAACCCACATTAATTGATACTGTGATACTGCCCTCAGGAGCTCAGAAATCCAGGCACACCTTGCCCAGATGTACACAAAGGGAGAAGGCACCATAAGGGAGATGTCCCAGGCTCCCTGACCTGCAGCACTGAACAGAAGCAGGGGAAGAAGCTGAGTGTGTGAAGGAGCAATTAGGGTTGTGAGGACACTGGGAACATGTTGCCTTTTCACCATATAGCTGTGCTACAACCTTGAGACTGACCTTGGAAAATGATGAAAAGGGTCTTGGGAAGGAGACTGACTGGAGAGAATGAGCCAGGACAAACCCATAAAAAGCACCTGAAACATTTCCCAGTCTCATATTCTTGCAACACCACTGACCCTGGCTGGTCTCCTCTCCTGCTTTCAGCTGCTCTTGTCCCTCTCCCCTCAGCCTCTTCCCCTACTCTCAAAGACTGTACCTCCTTCCAAAGCTCCGACTTCCCTTCCTGTAAGCTCTTCCAACCTCCTGACCTACCAAAAAAGAGATAGAAAATCCCTCCATGATCAAAGCAGCCCGGTCCAACTGGGTTTTGTCTCTCTTTTAGAGCTGCCTAAGGATGTATCAACAAACAAGTCAGTTTACCTCCGATTCAAGAAGGGCATCTCTGCAAATTAACGTGAGATTTTATCTCTTTGTCCCTAATCTCTTACTTTCCTGCATGAAGCTGGCAAGGGTGTGGGCTCCCTGGACCTCTCCTCTGCATTGCAGCTGTCAGACTTTTACACACGTCACAAATTTGGTACTCTGCTCTATCCAGTAAGAAGTAAACTGGGTTTCAAAAGCATGCTAGCTTACCTCCTCCCTTACCAGAACAAAGCTCATAAGAAGGAAATGTGAGGCCTCCCTGAGGGTGCTGGAAAGACACGGTGGATAATAGGAAATTTTTGGAAGGAGATTTGAGAAGTGGATTTTACTCACTCCCTATATTGATAAAGGCTTATCATATTCCTTCTCAAAACCAGGAACCACATGGTGAGGCACCGTTTTTAAATGTTAATGCATCTTTAGAGAATAATCAGTAATGTTTGATGGCTTGTGCTAGCTCTAGGAGAGGTTTCTTTGTTGTTTAAGAAATGAAACAGCATTCATCTGGAGTTTCTTGTCATTACTGGATGAAAGAAAGGTTATTTCTCTAGGGATAAAAAGAGGAAAGAGAAGATCTGAATGATAAACATTATAAAATACTTATCTTCCCAGATGTCTCTGGGATAATGTGAGCTAAAAGGAAATGCTTATCTCACTGAAGGACAGCTTTTGGCAACACGGCTTTCTACACAGTGCTAAATTATTTTAAGAGCACAGGACAAAGGTAGAGGGATCTGTTTAAAAGAGTGAATTACGAGCCAGGTGTAGCATCTCTTCAGGTCCTGCTACTGAATCACTGTGTAACCTTGGCTAAGCCACACAAACCTTTCTGCCTCAGCTTCTGCTTGGGACAATAACTGGTGTAATAGCCAACAGGAAAATTATTTTCATGATAAGTTTACTGTTTACTGCCTGTGTCAGGTACTATGTGATTATACATTTTTAAACATAGCTGCTTGTATATCTTGTTATCTAAAGAAGCATTCCCTCATTAGCTGGGAGATTTATCTGGTCTTTGAAGAAATCCATGAGCCAAGCAGGGTTCACCTCCAGGGCTGGGTTCAGCTGCATATAAACAGGCAGCACTGGCTGTCAGCTGCCCAAAGCACCGATGTCCTCATGCAAAGAAGAGCAGAACCCAGCCTGGACAGCCTCCGGTTGCTCTTGAGAATGGACCACATTTTAAAAATAATTACAGATTTTCGTGCTTCCAATTGTGATGTCAACTAAGGGGTGCCCCAGGAAGCCTGCCTTCTGGAAAACATGAGTGCCTTTAACCAAACGTAAAGCCTTTTTAGATACCTCTTGATACACCTATAAAGTGGAAGGCCAAAGATCACTATTGTTTTTTGATATTCATAAGCAGTGCCTTTTTTATTTTTAATTTTGATTCGATTTAAGATGATGCTATATATTTTCATTTTGTTAACTCATCAGGAATTTGTCAATTTGATTTTGCGTTTTAAGCATTTACTTGCTTTTGTTCATTTTATAAACCCTGCTGGCAGAATGTAGAAATCATGTCAGGCAAGGATCCCATTTCCTTCCTGAATAGGTGCATTCTGCTTTCTCGCCCCAGCAAGCTGCTCTTTCACACATGAAAAAAAATTCTATTCCGGGCAGAATAATACCTAATCGTTAATAAATAACTTATACAAATAAGAAATCACAAAGGAGTGAAACTACCGTCTGATGGATTTGCCTGTGAGGAAGTGAGGTCGTTGTGTGACCTTGGGTGATTAATTTTACATTCCTGTGTCTATGCTTCCTCCTCCATCCATTCTTTTGCCTTGCCTGCTTCACATTCAAGGTAGTCAGGGCAAGGACTATTTCTCATTATGTGTACATTTGGCAGCCAGCACTGTGGGCTTTGCAGCACTGTTAAATGCATGTATGAGGAGCAGAACCTGGGGCAGAGGTAAGAGAGTACCTCGGGCCTTGTGTATTGGATCATGGGGCAACAGGCATGTGATACAAGCCACCGACGTCTGGAGTCCCCTGTCCCTTGCTGGGTGCATTTCATGTCCCTAGGCAGGGACAAAGCTGGTGCAGTGGGAAAGCAACAAGGACGTGCCTCGGCCACGGCAGGGAAAGGACAGGGACATGCATGTTTGGGGAGTGATGAGGTGAGAGTGCTGGGTCATGTGGTGGGGATGGGATTTGTCGTCATGGACAACAAGCTCTGCAGGTCTGTGGGTGCCACACACTGGCTCAAGACCCAATTTGTTTAGCTCATTTGCAGGATCACCTCTAGAGAAGAAATCCCTGGAAAATCATGTGTTTGCTTGAATGCCATAGGTGTGGTTCCAGGGACTCTAAGGAAGGCTGACCCGGTGGACTCCAACTAACCCACCTGCCCTGCAGTGACCATGCAGTATATTTGACATAGGCAGGATGGCTTGGGAAGGATCCTTTCCATAAGGGTCTTGCCATTATTTGCTGCAAGTGAAGGTGACATTTGGAGAGAGTCTGACAAACAATCAACACCACAGATGTGCTGTATCACATCATATCATTGCATACCATGTCATGTCACATCAGTGCTCTTCTTCAGACTCCAGATGTTGCAGCCTGGTTTAGTGTAAATGCAACCCTTCAACCCACATGTACTGTGTGAATCCTGAGTAGAGTCTATGCATCTTCAGTTAGAGCCTTGATCCTCTGGTCCAGCCTCTGGCCGTGGCTTCAAGGATCTCTTTGATCATGGGGATGCTTTCCAAAATACTTATTTACTTTTAGGGTTGTATGTAGCAAGCAGGAAATGCAGGCTTTAAGGGATGTATTCCCCAGCAGAGCCACAGAGCCCCAGGAGTGCGGAGCTGCCTTGCCAAACTCTGATTTTCCCTGCACACCTTCCCCCGGCACACGGGACCAAGCACCAGTTGCACACACACACACACACACACACACATTCTCAAGCCTGCAGTGTTTTTGCTCTCAAGTGAAACACTTTCTGCCAGCAAAGAAAGAGAGCAAGAAGAACTGATCTTAGGAAAAAAAACAAAAAAAGACAAAAGACGCACAAAGGAGAAAAAGCAGAGGGAAGATTTTTTCCTTACAGTCGGTTGTGATTTCGTAGGGGGAGTTGAGGCGTGCGTCTCCGCAGGGTGAAGTGCTCACGTACAGATGGAACAGGATGTTCTCCCGCAGCCTGTAGCCTCCTTCTTTTAATCGCACGAAGATTGATCGCTCCCAGTCTTCTCGCCGTTTGCTATGATCACAAAAGAGGTTCCAGGTCATTTGTTACACGCCAAATCAGAAACATTTCTGTGCTGTCTCTCTCTCCTTTTCTCCCTCTGCTTGTTTGTTTGTTTTTATTAGCAGCTGGCATCATATATTTTGCCTAGTGACAACAAGAGTAAAACAATAAGCTTCTCCCAGTGAAGAAATGTGTGAAGGAGGTCAAAACTGCCAAAGGGCTTTTGGCTTCCTTACCTAAGATATAGTCTAATGATAATATGCGGATTTTTGAAGGGTAACTCTCCTTCCTCACATGCACAGATGCATAAACACACTGTTTTTAAAGTGGTTCTGGTGCATGAAAAAAGGAAAAGTTCTCTTGGGCTCTCATGTGAACACATCAGCTCTGCTGATCACAATGCCTAGGCACGTGTTTGAATCCCATTAACATCAATCACCACGGCTGAGATGTGTGTTCATATGCTCCACTGAAAAGGGCCTCTAATGAAGCACCCAAATTTTATGACCACTGCCAGCCCTCCCTGATGCCCAGGTGTTCCTCTTTTCCCCCATTCAACCAGAGCCACCTACAAGTGCTCCACCTCGGCCAGCAGGGTCCTCTTGGTCACTTGGCATTTTTGGAAATCAGAAGCCATCTTAAGAAGGGTGGACAAAACTTGAGCAGGCTTTTCTCAGCCAAGTTGAAAAAGATACTTCTCAAGATGAAGCTTTTATCTTTGGAGTGGTTCAGCAGCTAGATGGGGATGCAGTGCACATATTCCATTAGCAACAGCTGCCCGGGAGGCCAAACCCTCCCAGTGCTGCTGTTTGCAGCAACAGCACAGCATTAAGGCTCTGCTGCTGTGCACTTCCTCCAATGAGTTACATTTAGGAAGATATGGGTAATTTCTCTGACAGACAGCTGCCTCTAATATGTGTATTTGGGTGATGGTCACGATTATAATTTTGAAGGTGAAAATGTGATTGGCGAAATTATGATGAGACTCCTTTCCCTTCGATGGCCTGGTCCTTCCCTCAAAACTTAAGGGTCTTTTTGTAGGAATATCTCTGAACAGAACGGCACCTGCAGGTAATGATTTTCCTATGATGCTGTTAATAAGCCGGAATCCCACCCGTTTAATTCACTACAGGACAGCCCATTAACCAAGGCGATTTCTGGCTCTCTCTCTGCCTCCTGATAGCACAAACAGGGGTGCTTTTTACTCAGCCTTTGAGTGAGTCCTTGGCTTTCATCCAAGCTGCCTCTGCCTGTTTTCTCCCAGTGCAGCCTCTGTGCTATTGAAGCTGTTTGGCTGTCACTCTTCCATGGTTTGGGTGTTTTGTCATTTTTTGATGCCAGGATGCGTTTGCTGTCAGGAGGAATTTACAGGCACATTAGCTCGCCTGTCAGGAACAGGGAGTCACACTGGCTGCCGAGCTGGGGCTGCCACATGCAGCTCCTTCATTTTCTGCTGGCTGTGGTGGAATTTCCCAACTGCACTAATTATATTATCGCCCTGATACAAGCCTCTGAAATAATAAAATCTCTGTAAGTCCTGCTGCTTGGACTTTAGAGCAATTGCAGGTAGTTTTAAATAATTCACTGCAAAATCAGCTGGGAGAATACAAAACTGTGCAGTCCAAATGCCTGCTATTATTACATTAAATCTCACCAGAGTGTGGGGGGGCAGCTTACAGTACTTGGAGACAGTTGCTATGTAGGGTTGGAGCAGTCATGCTTTGGGCTGGATTTCAGGAGTTCAGCCTCCATCCTGTTTTCACTGGTCATTGTTTTTCACTGATTAACCTTGCTCTCTTACCTCTTTCTGAGCACCAACAAGGGTCTGTGGCCAGTGTGGCTGCCAGGTTGGGTGATAGACAGCTGCTCTAAAAATAGTTGGCAGGGCTGGAGGGCAAGGCAGCTTGACTCTTTCCTCCAGGAGGCTGAGGTTCTTCATATCACACAGGGTCCTGACCTGCCTTTGGGATGGTTTTTTAGGAGCTGAACTCAAACATGAGGTTCATTCTGCACTGTGGCTGAATAGGCTTAATAACAAAACTGGAAAAGAGTTGCTGGAAAAGTTTGGGTTGCAACACCATCTGCCATGGCTTAGTAAAGATTCTTGTGCATGGGATGTTTGGGCTATTTCAAAGCCCAGGGGGACCCAGGGATCTTGTAAAAATGGTCCAGGCGAAGCATGAGATGCACTTCTGCCAAGTCACCTCTACCAGCACCAGCACCCTTGTGCCTTGCCTCTGGGACAGGCGTTTTGGATGGTGAGGGGGAAGACGACTTTGCAGTGGCAGTCCTTTACAATGTCCTTGGCACAGCCATACACAACCTGCACAAAGCAATGGAGAGAGGAGCCCACAGTGAGCCTACAGATCCCATTCATTCTGGGGGTGGCATTAAAATGTCATTTCTGCACGCTGGCAGTGGCTAAAAGAGCAGAATTCATCCCTAAACCTTTGCCTGTTAGGAATTTCTGTGGGAGTTAGGATTTGAGGCTGATTCAAGAGGAACATTTAAGAACGTGCTCAGTTGTAATCTTGTGCTTAAGTTCATTACTCAGCATAACACATGACTTGTGTTTTGAGCTGACTTCAAGAAGCACATACTTATGAAGCATTTTGGTGAAACAAAGCTGGACAAGCAGAGGAGCTGTTTTTGGCATGTAAGTGTATGTATAGGAAGTTTCTAGTAGTACATACTATAAGAGAGCATCCCAGACAGACTGACAGCAGGCTCAGTAGATGTGTAACAAGCAGCTGGTTTCCCTGGAAAAAATAACTTAACTGGACTGGATTAAGACTATTCCTTGCTTTTTATGTATAAAATAAACAGTGGTTTGCATCTGACTTGCTGAAAGAGCTTACCCTCTGGTAAAATCATCTCCCTGGCACCTGAAAGGTGCACTATAGCAGCACCACTATGGTGCTGATTTATTTTAAGGATAGTCTATTAATTTTATTTTTCTTAAAAATAAGAGAGTTGTATTTTCTTTTCTTCCCTATTGGCCAGTTGGTATAAATAATACCACTGAAAATGATGTCAATTTTCCTACCACCATTGCAAAAGAATCAGAATATGGTATTCATGTGCTTTTTGATGGTGATTCTTAGAAAAAGCTTCTCAAAAGGTCTTTCTTGTCCTTCTTTTGTACATCAGGAAATTTACGTCTTACTTCTCATCTCTTTCGTGAAAGTCTTGAGAACTGGAGGATTATGGTTGTCATAAAAATGAAATCTGGGAGGGCTAAGGGTTTTAATCAGACTGGTTAGAAGCTGACAGGTTTTAGTTGTGCTTTTAGCTTTTATTTAACTCAAGCTCTAGACAATGAATTGTTGAAAGAAAGTTTCCTTTTGAAGTATTTGTCACTCTTGCTTCTTAGAGAGGATGAAGTTCCCATTCTGGAACTCTTTCCCAAGAAAAGTCAGGGAAGTCACACCTCTAACATTTGGCAATAAGAAGAGAAGGGGAAAAAAAGGTCTATATATATTGCTGCAACATGCAACATTGGCTTGTGGATGGAATTGTTCTGCAGCTTAAATATATGAAGAAGTTGCTGTATTTTCTCTTCAGAGAAACGGAAAAAGAATTGCCCCAGTACATGGCAATTCATCTCACCCCCAACAGATATTTGAACAGGTCTGCTGAGTTCCACCTCAGTGATGCCATCTCTCTCAACTGGTGACCAAAGGAGCCTTGTGGGTCTGGGTAACACCTGACTGCCAAGAAGTAAACTCAATTCAGTGAATCCCTGTCTCCTGGCCATTAGTTTTATATCCTGGCCCGTGCTTTCTCCAACCTGCTTGCCCTTGCTCTTAGAAGCCTTCATGCTACACTCAGCCAAGTATGTGTTTTGCTTTCACCGAGATCAATGGTAGTATTTGTAAATTCTGGAAAAGAGGTTCTGTTTCAAAGACAGCATGATACAAAAGAGTATTTCTTTCACTGGAAGTTCCTGAAGTTTGAAATCCAGCTGCAGAGACCACTTTCAGTAGGTAGGCTTGGTGGGAGGAAGGTATGTGGAAAATAGGACATACTCTCCACAGAACAAACTTGCCTGTTCCATAGAGAATGATGGAAAATTTAAGCTCTTTGAGTCAAGAATGATGCTTTCATTCTGTTTTTAAGTTATAGCACCATCTTTTTGGTTTCAGTTCATTTATGACTTTGTACAACAGTTTCCTGGCCTGGGAAAGGAGTTTAATATGGGCGAGATTAATGCAAATGCATTACAACGGCTTTGTGTTTCCCCCAAGCCTGAGGAGATGGTGTGCAGGTAGTCCCAGTGGAGCTGAGTTAACATGTCTCTGTCTTAAAATACTCTGTCCTCCTAGCTGTGTGGCAGCATCCCGTGTTTTCTTTCTGAATAGATTTCTCTCTTTTTCCAGTGAAAAAGAAGTAAATGTGATTTAAATGTGCAGCAAATGCATTTTTTTATTTCATTTGGAACCCACTCCCATTTTGTCACCATATGAAAAAGCTCCCATTGATGGGAGAAAACTCTGTGTGTAGCAATAAATATTAGAATTGAAGAATATATCATAACACAGTTTTGCTTCCCCATGGACTTCAAGGAAGCAAAATCTGATTCGACAATATCTCCAGCTCTGTCTTTCAGAAGTGCTTAGCCTTGACAATTTTGGTTGAGATTTTTATGGTGGGTGCTGGTCAGGCAAGTGGTGGTGCCTGGTCTTGGCTGAACAGAGAGTGATTTGAAGTTATTGTGAACAGAGCTTGGGCTGCACTGAGGATTCTCTTAACAAAAGGCTGTTAACATTGATCCAAATAAAATAATAATATGACTGAACGTGTTAGGGAGGTGGATCAATACAATAGTTTAAGATACAGTGTTAGCACTTGTTTCCCAAGAGACCACAGCACGAAGCAAGTGCTAGGGCTGCTACACTGCTGAAAACATAATAATTTAATGTAAACTTGAAAGCAATTCAGAATGAAATAGAGAGAATATTGTTTTTGATTAAACCCTTCAATGCTCTTATCCCCCTTTGTTAGCCAAACCCATGTACTCAATATACTCTCTTGTCTTCAACTCCAGCCTGAAGTGAAAACAGCCATTATTCCTGTTATTGCTGCTTAGGTGCAACAGTATCACAGGTGCTTACAAGAACACACAATCCTGCTTAGATTAACCCTTGTGCCTGTGATCTGATGCAAAACCTTCTGAAGTAAAAGGAAGTTTCTGCACCGAGGTTAATGGCCTTCAGAAAAAGTCACACAAATATGCACACAAGAATGGAGGGCAGAAGAATGACCTACAGAGAAAGGTTTTTTGTTTTCTCTCCTTGCTGCCCTCATTCCTTGGTTCCTTCCTTATAATAAATGCCACCTCAGCTTCACTTCTGCTCAATTTTCACATCATAGGATAATTCAGGCTGTTAAAGACCTTAAATCTCTATCCCAACCTCCTTCTCAAAGTAGTTTGACAGATTGCTCAAGGCTCAATGCACTCGGATTTTGAAAATGTCCAAGACAGGAGGGAGACTACGTAGCCCTGTTGGGTGACCTGTCCCACTGCTTGCCTACTCCCATGGGGAATATTAGTCCTCCTACTCAGACTGAGCTTCTCTTCTTGCAGTATGTGCCTCTTTCCTGTCACCTCCCCACTGCACACCGGGGTAAAGATATCAGCTCCATTGTGTTACTGATGTGCTTTGCTGGCTCTGCCATCCCACCTCCAGGCTGACCAGGTCCAGATCCATCAGCCCATCCACACAGCCCGAGTGCTCTGGCCCCTGAGAACGTGGGTGGCTTCTGCTGAGCTTGTGTCAGACGGTTGATGTCTTTCCTTTGGGGCACCCAAAATTGCACGTAGTACTGTAGATGTGGTTTAATGAGTGCTGATTAGTGCTGGGTGCTCACATCCCTTGACAGAGTCTTCGTACTTCCTAGGGTCCTGCTGACCCTCTCTGCTGTCAGGCACACCACTAGCTAATATCCTTCTTCTTGTCTGCCTACAAACCCCATCCCTTCTCAGCAGAGCTGCTCCCCAGTGTGTGTGTCTTTCCTTCTTGGTGGAAAGGACAAAGGTCATTCTCTCCTCCTTGGTGTGGGACTTAGAATTTGTCCTTGCTGTATTTTCTGTCAAAGTTCCTGCTGGTCCAGCCCTCCAGCCTGCTGGGATGACAGACCAGCCCTCAAGCACAGTGACTCGTGGTCCTCCCCACATTCTGGTGTCCTCTGCAAAGTTTATAACCTAGCACTACATAACCTCTTCCACATTGCTGACAGACACGATCAGCGACCAGACATTCTGAGGTACCCCACTTATTACCATCTTCCAGTGTATGACCCATTAACCATTTAAATGGTAACAAGGTGGATTTGGCTGAAGACAGGAACAATAATTCCACTGTAATGATTCTACATGCTATAACATTTTAAAACATCATAAAGAAGGAGTGAGTGATAGCATCTTACACTTTGGCACGAAGTTTACTGTGCTGTTAACACTCATTGGTTCTCTAGTGAGTCAATGAAGACATTAATGATCAATAAATCACTTCTTTGAGATCTTTCAGCAGCAGCAAGGAAGACAGGAAAATGGCTGCATTAAGCAAAATGACTCCCCTCAAGTCTCTGGTCAGTGAATGATGCTAATAAGCCTGCACGTAAAGATTTGTACAAAATCATCAGGCTTCATAAACCCCAGCTTTATGAGTCATATCTAATCTCCACTGAAAGAGAATCAGCTGAACTAAAGCAGCTCATGACCCAACACTTTAGCCTACCTAACTTTCAATTTTTTTTTGTGTAGTATATTGTTCCTTCATCACCTAAAGACTCAGAAAAAATGACATAAAGAAACAAATAGTTCAGTTGTCTGGAGGATGGATCTGTTCCACTGAAGGCCATATAACAGCTCCCCCAAATCAACAGAATTAAATTACCTTAAGTGTAGCTCCAGCTGTGAGTAGAGGAAGTGAACAAATGCCCTTCTTGCCACAATTTCTGCATGGCAGTCGTTGACCGCAAGCCCTTGGTCATTTATGTATTCCCCATTTATACATTTGGTACCCGATGACAGCACAATAACCTGAGCTTGCCTGATGTCCAAACCTGTAGGAAGAAAAACAAGAAGGCTGTGAAATTGCTGGGGGTGAGTATGATATCATGATTGTTAAAGTCCTCACAGCACATGCTTTGATGTGGCAGTCAGACGGCCCTAATGGGATGCTGGTTAAGGTGATGATATGGCCTTTGGAATATGCAGGAATCTCACATCTCCATGTTATTAGAATAATAAGGGCTCTATTTCAGTCTTGCTGCTAATTCCAAGATAAAAGCTTGCCACGAAGTTTACTTGTTAAATCAATAACTACATCATAGGAGAGCATATGCTGTAGGGAGGTAATAAAGATCTCCTGCAGTGCTGATAAATGGCCAGGTTTTTACGAGCTGTTGAAGACATTTTCTGGTGGGAACACACTCCCTGTAATGTTAGGTTTCATTGCTGTTGCACTCCAAGTACTAAATAAAATGCTTAACTCTTCTGGGGCTGCTCTTTAAAAATCATGAAGAAAAAACACCAACAGATTTGACTTTCAGTCCAGTTTCCTTTTAGTTTCTCCAAGAGCAGCTACATCAGTGCCTTTTTCAGAGTGGTCTTAGGGATGGAGCATTTATCACTGAGACCAGCTTTGCTCATCTGTTGCCTCTCCACATAATGGTGATGGCAATTGAAAGATGTCCCTTAGTTGGTCCAGATAGACACTTTCTAGGAATAAATCCTAATTTATTTGGAGTCAGTTGCAAAATGCTTACAGACTTCAACAGGACCTGGGTTTCACTCTAAAATGTAGCTCATTCAGCTCTGTGGACAATTTCAAAGTAGAATTTAGAATGAACTGAGCCCAAAATGAAATGATGTTTTGAAAAACACATCTCAGGATTCATCTCTCTGAATACCAAAGAACAAGGGAGCAGCTCTTGGGAAAAAGAACATTTTTGGCTGATAGGTGCTTCCTCTAGAAGTGACAAAGTAGCCTCTGAGTGTTGGGCTGTGTGTGACACAATGGTTGTGTGCAGGCAAACACCTGCACAGCACAGCACAGCAGCTCAGACTATTGGTGTTGGTGTGGCCGTGCCCATTTTTGCCACCTGAGATGCCCCTGATGTTCTGCCTGACGTCTGGCTGCGGTCTGGGGAGTCCAGGAGGTTCCGCACGCTCCCCATGCGTCTCACATGGAAACCCACGAAGCGGCTCAGTGAAAACACATGCCCATGTTTGGGCAACTGAGTGAAGACCTCAAAGTGTGGCAAGTCAGTGATGAAGACAGGCGTAAGACTGCAAATACCCATAGGAGGAATGGAAACCATCTTCCCGTGGGCTGTGGTGATGCTGTTTCTGGTATTACTTTAGCTTTAGACAAGCTTTAGGAATAATGTTATAGAGTCAGCAGAAATATTTTTTTCGTCTTATGAGGTCTATTGAATAGCAGAAAAACTGAAAAATTGCAGAGATTTTTTTGGCTTGGCATGTCTGGGTCCATGTTCCCTTATAAAATCTATTGGTATTAAATGACAAAAGAGCTGAATGGAGAAGGAAATAATATTTTAAACATAAAGGATTGCCAGTGATTTCCCAGTTAGTAAATACCATCAATAGTACTTCACAATCTCCACACAGCACTGGGACTAGTAGTGGGTGACGCTGTAGCACTGTTGCCATGCTTAATGTATATAATTGCGAATGATACCGAAATTATTTCATGCCTATATCAATACAAAAGCTACAGCAGTAATCCTAAATGTTTAGTAGTAATGTGGCATTGCAGCATTTTGACATTTGTAGGAGAGGTGTGAGTATTGTGAAAAATTCAGTTAATCACATCTGAGCCCCTGGTTGTGAGAGTCTCATACAGAAGTTGTTACAGGTATTAGTTACAAAGTACACATCACTGTGCTGAGAGTTTAATCTCTATTTGTTACTATAGATGTGGCCCTAAAAAAGTGTTTTGGTTTATTTAATGGGGAAAAAAAAAAAAAAAAGAGAAAGCTGGAAATCTTGAAAACCCAAGAAGTGAAGATGGGAACACATGGGAGAAATGGAGAGGAGAAAAAGCCTATGTGTTTATTCCAGTTTTATTACTAGGTAAAAAGTTGAGGTGGAAAAATTACTCCTTCCCTACAAAGAAAAGTGTTTATAGTCTGTACATTAAAATTGCTTTGCTTTAGGGTCACTGCTGTCATGAGAAAAGTAACAGGTATCTTAGATCGTGACATGGCCATCTAGTTAACTGTGTCTTTCACATGGACTAACATCAAACATTTCATGGGCCACTGCCTGCCACCGAGGTGTTTGTGTCCCACTCAGCATCTCAAAAAGTAGTGTATATTTTCCTCAACAGTATCTAATATTTTCCTTGGTTGGAAGGTCCATGAAAAGTATCAGCTATTTTTTTTTGTTGTTCTATTTTATTTATTTACCACTGTAGATAGAGCCTTATTTACCTCAGCACAGCAGGAGAACACCAAGAGGCAATTCCCTCCTACAGAAACCCGTGAGCCTCTCTGTCTGCCCCTGAGGACCTCCATCAATACTCCTTCTCAGGGCAGTGAGACCAACTGCTTCCTTTTCCTAACATTAGCATGCCCTTGGTGTGCCTCCTCCTCTCCCCCTTCACCTTGCAGTCAAAGCACCAGGCTCTGCAAATACGGAGCAAACCACCTGGGTAAGCCCTCCTGCTCTCCTGCTCTCTGGGAGCTACACCTTCCTCACCCCCCCAGTCAGCCCAGTACACAGTGTGATGTCTTTTATTTTTTCAAACATTTTGGCCATAAATAAACTTAACTCTTTTTCTCCTCTCATATGAGAGTGAGCTGATGAATGCACTCAGGATTCTCTGTAAGGTCTGGATTTATTCACAAATGAAACAGAAAGGTACCCAACGCCTATTAGATGCAGCAATAATTTGAATCCCTCTGATGTTTACTGTCACAATGTCCACCTGCACAGCAACAGTCAGTGTGCTTGGGATGTTCATGTTTGGGTGAATTAACTCCATATGTTGGCTTTCAGTGATATGGGGCCTCAGTAGGTAGTTATGTGTGGACACAGCCTGGGGTGTTTGCCAGTCCTGGCAAGGCGCACGTGTTTGCAGAACATCACTTAGATGTTGCCTGGGGCTGGGAGGCAATGGCTTCCAAGAATTTGCAGAACCAGTCTGAGTGTTAAACATTAAAGATCTCCATGTATTTTCCATTTGCAGTGACAGAAAATAATCCATGCTCCTCTATGCTCAGAAATACCCAAGAGTTATGTCTCACTGCTGTGGCACTTGGAAACCCAGGTGTACATGACTTATGCATTAGCTCTGAAATATTTACACCTCACTGGGGAGCCAAATGGAGAAAGTGATCTGTGACCAACACAGCACTGTTCAATGCTGCCTGTGAGGGCACCCAGCATGATGAGAAATACTTCCAACAACCTGACAGTTGCCCGCTGTGTTCAGGAGCATACATGCTAACAGATTGTCCTCTTGCATGCCTTGTTTGGTACATACACAGAGTTGGAGTTTTATCCCCAGTGTAATGTTTGATATTATTTCCAGCGAACATGGGAGGAATTTTTCTCTGAGAACAAGACACGTGATGCCTAGCTGATGAAGGCAAATTTTAGCATTGACTAATCACAGTGGCATTTTAGGCAGCATTTCCAACTCTGGAGCCTAGATATTTGCTTCAGTGATTCAGAATTAATAGGCACTTCTGTACATTTGTCTATTTTGCATTAAAACTAGTAATTACTAACTCTTGTTATTAATGTTTACTTCCTGTTTTATTTTTCTTGCAGAATACTTCAAATTTCTCAACTCATTTCTATTTACAAAAGTCAAGCTCCCTCATAAGCACTGATTAATTTAACCTCAGACATGCAGCAGATCCAGACTGTGCACATCCTCAAGCCATGCCTAGGAAAGCTGTGGCTTTGTGAGTGGCAGAATCCTCCATTATCAGTAACTGGCACTACCAGCCTTATGGCACCTGCCCTGCTTAGGGCTGTACAGCAGGGTATGACCCTGGACAAAGATTGCTCTCCACAAGACCCGTGTTCTTGCTGAGAGGAGTCAGTCTCGGGTGAGAGATCCAGGAATAAAACTGCGTTCAGGTTATTTGACAAACAAGGAGAAATGCGCTACATTATCATGACCTTAACTCCTGACCCACTGATTGCAGAGTTCATGAGGCATTTCCTGCCCTCGCTGCCTCCTGCAAAGTAATGTTTGAGGAGACATTAGGTTAAAAGTAACTAGTGAACGATTTATAACAGGCACCTGTGCCACGTTTCTATTATTTGCCTAAAGACTTCTAATAGTTTTCAATTTGAAAAGGAAATGGAGCAGGGGAAAGGAAATTGGGAAGCTGTGTCAGCATAGTGGCTGCGTCCTGGCTAACACCCTGTTGCTGAGAACAGCTGAAAGAGCAGGGAGGGAGTTCACTGCATTTTGACAAATTCTGTCAATTAATTAATTACATTATAAACAAAAAAGTACACATAAATGGCACATTGTCTTTGATCACAGATTCAGTCCAATGATCCAGTGAGGTAACAAGCCTTTCTGGTGCTCTGCTGAAAGCCTGAGCCCATCCTGGGTCTAGAGGCAGGGACTCACAGGCATGCAGGGGGAACCCCGAGCCCCACGATGTTCATTGTTTGTCTGTCAGTGATAGTGCAGACTTTCACGTCGTAGCTGAGCTGTTGAAAAGAAACTGGGTTTTATTATAAGCCATTTCCAGTTTGCTGACATCAGCAGGGAGATTCATTTCAGCTGTTCTGGATAACTAGAGTTTAGATGTCCGTAGCTGAGCTAATTGCTGTAGACTCTCTTTATAGTCAAAAGAGAGGAATTTTCCTAGGAGGTGATTCATGTGGCCTAGTTTAGATATTTGCCTTTTGATAATCTGCATTACACCTCAGTATTGCCAGCTTCTCCTCATGAACTCTGAAGACTTACAGACAGCCAGCAGAAGTACAGCTTTCTACACTGTAGAGAGATGCTTTTAGTGAGATTTCTCTTCCCAGTTGAGAAATACTGATCAAAACTCCCCAAATCATGAGAGGGCAAGCAGAACAAATCTAGGGCCTGTACATTTTTTCCCCCTTATGTTTAAACTTTTTCAGGTAATTTTTTTTCCGCTTTTTTCCCCCACAACAATTAAGGGAAATTGTATCAACGTTAGTGTATTCAAGGATGATCATATTACCTTGAGCTGAACTATTACACACAGAAAGCAAATAGGGTTGTCTTCCCTATGTGACCTCCCAAAACACCAGGCCTGCAGCCACAGAGCTTGCAATAGAAATGATCCAGAAAGATGCTGACAGAAGAGAGAGTAAGCAGGGAAAAATATGAAGGTTTGCTCAGTAGATAAGCTGGATATGGAGAACTGGCTGACATCTTATGGACTACTGGCATGAGCTGGGCTTTTAAGTCAGTTGTGGCCATAAACACAAAATGCCTACACCCATCTGCTTGGAGACACAGCTCTAGCAATGAAACAAGTGAGTTTTGGCTAGTCTAGTCAACGCTTCCACTGATTTTAAAAGAGTTACTCTTCTAGTGGGCTATGATCATTAGGACCTCCCATAATAATGGATTTGTAGCCCTGCATATTTATATGTTGGAAAAGGAAAATCAAAATCACGAGGTAATCGCAAGAGGTGTGGACTGGTACCTGCAATCAGAAAACTGAATCACACTGGCTGTATTTCAGAGAACTGTGAAATTCAGTGAGCCTAATTCACATAGAACAGGATGGAGTTTACAACTGCTAATGCCAGAATACAGTGGGATCACACTTTGGTTTCTCAGCAGCAGGCACAACACGTAGAGCAGCACCAGTCAGTATGCAAGTGACTATTGCACTGCATGTTTTAGACCCTGCTAGCGGTAGTGAAATCTATCTTCTTTTTCAGCTTGACACCGTGAAGACAACTCACTGCTCAAAATATATTCATTTTAAATTAGAAAAAAATAATCAGAAAAATCAGGTTTGATTAATTAAGAAAACCCACACCTCTTTTATTGGGTAGGAGACAACTTACACAAAATGCAGCGTGGTAAAAAGGAAAGCCAGAAATAATGATAGTGTAACATCAGCCCTTGTGAATAATTCATGGGATACAATTTCATGTTATTTTAAATGGTGCTGCTTCTCTCTCTGATAAGCAATAATTTTATGCTCTTTCTTTACCTTTTTTAACAAATCAGTCAAAAGGATTGTCTATTGTTATCTGCAAAAAAGTGTATTTGGAATAATTTTCAAGGCAGCTTAATTGAGCTCTGATCACAGAGGAGGGTTGGTTTTTTTTTTTAATACCCTCTACTCATAGCTGAGTAAGTCCAGGTTTCCATTTCAGGTTTGTTTAGGGAAGGAAAATTTCTTGATGTTACATAGCACTGACAAGTCCTGCATTATTTTCTCTTATCTTCTTCCCTGGCAGCACTAGCACATTCTTAGAATGGCTTTAATTTTGCAATAAGAGATAGTCAAGACATGAAAGGGCAGTGATGCTGGAAAAGCTGCCTGCAGGGACGTGCTGTGGGCACAACCCTGAGCCCCACTGTCCCAAGGCAGATCCTTGAGCCCGTGCAGAGCCCTGTGGGCACTGTGCTGCCAGGCCCGCTGCTTGCCACCCCAGGAGGGAGCAATGGCCCTTGGAAAATATTGCTGCCAAAGAGGCGAAGAGCTCTTCTCCCTCAAAAAACACAAGAAAAGGACACATCTCTCTGGAAATTGAAACCATTGTCCCTGTATGTTAGTGCTCACATGGGGAGTAGGTCTATGGTTAGAAGTGAGGGATGTATTTACCCAGGTCCATCAGTCCACTTCCCCCACAACTTAGTGAAGCATCTACAACCCCCTCTATTCTGAGGTTTCAGGAGGAGCGAAATCAAGATGTATGTGCAAGGAGGGAGCTGAGGACTGGGAGGATGGTGTGTGGCATGGTGTACCTTGCTCTTCAGTTTTGATGTAGGATATGCACTCCTGACACAGAGAGCTCTGCTGTCCCCAGCTCTGCATGGAGAACAAAACCACACTCATGACTAAAAAATAAATAAAAATGTGTAGCCATAAGAGAAGAGCTGTGTACAGCAGGGATGATTAACAGTATGCATATATCTATTCACAGTATGCATTTATCTGACAGCCATAAAGATTGCTGCAGATCAGTTTTTTCTCTCCATTTTCTTTTGTAACCCTGGTACCAATTGTGGTAATTTCAGTGACAAACAGGAACCAGGGACTTCAGTGAGCACCTTGGCTGTAACCCCTAGATCACACTGGATGTCCCAAAGAACAGCCCTGAGGGGGATGGGATCAGCTGATGTGAAGTAGCTGACTAAAATCTGTGAAGAAAGAAGTATGTTAAGGGCTTAGGAAATGGAATAGCAGAAGTCTGAACAAAAGGCAAATACACAGCTAAGAAATAATAAAGAATAAAGAAGTGGCTAGCAGTGAGGTTACTGATATTTAGGGCTATAAATGGAACACAGTCTTTGAAATACTGGAGTTGCACAGGGATTTCTTTTCCTGACATCAAACTGTGGTTTATGTGTAACTGAATATATTGTATTTCTGTGGAAAGAGAGAGTGTAGAGGGGGCCTCTGAGAGCCTCCCATTTTCTTCCCTTGTTAATGTGTTGAGTAATCCTGCCTCTGACTGCCCTGCCTATGGACAGCTATTCTTTGCAGAGCTCTTCATCTTCATCAGTGAAGGAGCAGGGACAGAGTCACAGTCCTCTCTACCCTGCTCTCTGACCCCTCTGTGCTGGAAGCAAGAGCCAGGGTATTGTCTGAGAGTGGCCGTGGCTCTTCTTTCACAGCCAGGCATAGTAAATTTTACCCAAACCCATGGGGGGTGGGGAGAGGTGGGGGAGTGCACTTGTAAGCAAATTCCATATTCACTTCATCTGAAAGAAAAATCCCTTTCTGACACAAGCCCATTTTATACTGTTTGATCACATCATGGGATGCCTGAGAAAGAATTCTTGTGCTAATCCATTTTGCAAGATATTCTTGTGCAGGTCTTTCCATTAAACCTCATTCAAAAGGTGGATTTCCAGTGCAGAAAAGAATGGTGAGGAGGCTGCCAAAGTGGATGGGAATCAGAAAACAGAGGCAAGACTGTTGGGGCTTGCAGAGAAGAGTGACCCAGCAGGAAAGTGTACAAAAATTGAATACGCAGACTATGAACATGGTGTGTGTGTGTGTGTTTGAGTATCTGAAAGGTACAGACCCGAAGGAGAGAGGTGGGAACTAAATTTAGAACAGCAGAACTCAGGTCCTGAGATGACATCAAAGAAAATAAAAGTCAGGCTGAATAACTGGTGAAAATTATTAACAATGAGATCCATTAGGCTCGAATGGTCTCCCAAGACAGTGTTGAAAGCCCCATTGCTAATTGATTAATTTAAACCTAGACTGGAAAGAGCACTTGGGAACAATCTTGTGCTTGCAAGGAAATGGACTGGACAACTTAGTGGTCTCTCCCAGTTCTAATTTCTATGGTCCATTTCTTTCCTCCCCTCAGTGGACCAAAAGGATGAAATCCCGTCAGCTTTGCTTCTGAGGAGCGTGGAAGGAGACAGTGCTGTGCTTGTGTGCACCAGTGCCCTTTACCTTCCCTTCCTTTCCTCAAAGTGGGCTTTGGAAATCCAGAGAGGGAGGAGCATCAGTCAGCCCAGCCCCCCGCATGCTTCACCCCCATACCATATCCTTGAGGATTTTTTTAAAAAATTTAAATTGATAGTGGCAGAATGAAAGTTATTTGAGGATTCTTTCGAGTGAATTTGAATACTGTTTTTCTTCTCAGGAAGAGACCTTGCACATAATACTTCATTTTAAAGCAGGACTGAACTGCACTTTCCTGCCACGTCCTGACTGCAGATATCCGTGTTTCTCTAATAAATGCTGTGCCACTGATATCTGAGCGTTAAGTAAATTGACAGTCTTAGATGCTAGTAAGATTCTTAATTGCAGTGAGAAAGAATGAAATCCTGAACATGAATTTTGGCAGATAAGTGCAGGAGAAACTTAATTTTATGTGGGATTATTATTTTTTTAAATCTTTGGTGTACTTGCATCTAAAAACATCTTCCTTTGTGTTTTACTAGGTCAGTAAAGTGAAAGCAATGGTTGCCAAGCCTTAATTCACCAAAGAAATTTCTTCTTTTAGGATGAGATGCACTCTTGGTATTGATATTGGGACAACTTCCAATTTGCCTTATCACAGAGCAGAATGAAAGCCTGACCTTGCCAACTCCTTGCTTGACACACTTAGGAAACAGAAGTGCCTATTTTAATTTCCATTTTTTATGCTAATTATTATACCCATCCTTGTGCCCAATGCAATTATATGTGACACAGAGCCAGGGCCTTGCCTGAATCCAGGTTTTGAGAGGTGTTGCAGTCAGAAAAATACTTTGAACAGCAGGAATGGAAAACTAAATCCAGAGCCAGTAAATGTTCAGGGAGGTAAAGAGGCTCAGTGCCTGAGAAGAGATGGGAACCAGAGTAAGCAGTGGGCACGGTGCTGACGCTGCCTAGAAGCCAGCAGTACTTCACCTACAGCTTCTTCAGCTGGTGAAAAATGAGGGACTCAATTCCCTTCCCATTTGGGTCATTTTCCTGTGGAAGTGCCTAAAACTGCTGATATGAGCGGGGTGTTTTCTCCCCTTCTTTCTGAGCCACCGAACAGCTAAGAGGATGGAACTAGGTTAGACAATATTAGTAATGAGAGGCTGTGTATGTGCAGGTTTGGGTGCTCACCTCCAAAAGTGAAGCTCTGGTTCTGTACTTACTCCCAGCTGGTGCATGCATTCCTCCCTGTTTTTTTATACAAAATATATAATCTGGCCTGGAGAGTTGTCCCTGAACCTGTTTTTTTCCTACTCTGTGCAAGGCTACGGGATTGTATCCCATCTCATATTTTCTAAATAATCTATCTTCAACTACTTTCTGTTCCTTAGCACTGATTTAACAGAAACGATGAAGAAACACTCAATGCTCTCTTGTAGGGGGAGTACTCACAGTGCCTAAACCTACATTTAAAGAGAAGTGATGGCTCTGGTGGAGTCAGAGATTTAACTGCAAAACCACAAATGTCCTTTGAGTTGGAATTTGGAAACCTAAGTCTCTTGAGCTGCAGGAATATGAGATTATGCCCATTATAGGTGCACATTACAAAATCCAGGAACAGAGTTGCAGCTGTGGAAAAGGGATAGTCTTCAGGGATTCAAAATTATTTAGAGAGAATCTGAAGATTATTGGTTTAGGGTTTATAAGCAGAGGAAAACAGAGTTCTGAGAAAGAGTGATGTAGATGGTTCCTAACGACATATCTATTTACCTGTTTTAAAATATTTTGAGAAAAACCGTCATCTACCAGTGACTTGTCAACCTTGGCATACGTAAGAAGTCAATAATGTTTACAAGAATGTCAAATGACTTCGTGTCATGTCCTTAAGAGCATCAGGCAGCAGTAGGTGAAGAACCTTATGACACCAAAAGGATATCAGCAGTTTGGGCACCCAATTTTGATTTCAGAAGTTTCAATCCTCATTGAAACACTGAATCTCACTGGGATCAGGCTTTCAGAATCCATCTAACTATGCAAATGGGATCTGAGAGCCTAAATTGCTCCTGTGTGTCTCTTCTTGAAGGAATCTGCTCTGGACACTAATCTGTAAATCATTCACATTTTCTCTACTGGTTTGGCTACTTGAGTGCAGCATGGGATGGAGCTGATTGACACTCCACATATGGCCTGAATGTTCTACTGTGTTCTACTGCTTTGCAACTTTCCTATTTGTACTAAGGATTAGAAATCAAGTGGACATCAGAATTTCTGATTGTACTTAAACGTCAGGCTTTGTGAATCTTAATGTGACTGTAAAGATCCACAGAGACGTATTGTCAACTTTACTTTTTTCTGTTATTCCACTTAGCAATGATTAAGATCCATTCCATGAGATACAGATGATGATTTCCCATCTTTTATCACAGCATGAAATTGCTATTTAGGGCTCTTTTGTCCAGTTCATCTTTATTTCATACAAGATAACTGAGAAGACCTCCTAATTTGCTTTTAACATCAAAATGATTGTCAGCCTTAAAAAAAAAATAATATAGAAGAGAGAAAATTGGAGAGAGAAATCAACTCATAGCCTTTTTCTATGAATGTTACACAGCTGTGAAAAGGACTGAACTTTCTTAATGCTTCATTTTTAATAGAAAGCATGACAAAAAGTTCCTATCAGTATTTAAACTGCAAAGAATTGTCAAACACAAATGGGAAAAATTGTGTTTAAATAGCAGTTTCATTTTGTCCCTAATGATTATGGGAGGTTTTTTTTGCAAAGAGGACCTCAGCAATAATAGATCATCTCTTTACTGAGTGACAGGAATTCTTTACTGTGCCTGGTGATTTCAGGTAGAGCAAAGGCCAAACTCTCTCTGTGGTGCAAATAAACAGTGTGAATGCCACTAGATCACAGCACTCAGTGTGCAGCTCACACCTCCCACCCCGCTCTTCCCTGCCCGGGGATTTCCTATCCCCCAGCTCCGGGGGACAACCAGCACTGCCACACTCTCCCCTCAATGCCCTGTGTGCTGGGAAGGGCGGCTGCCCTGCCTGGTGACCCGTGGTGGGACCACACGGGCTCCTCCTGTCACCCCAGAACCTGTGACTCTGGGCATCGGGCCTGGAGGTAGGTGACAGTGCTGTGGTTTTGCATTTGTTGTCTTCAGAGAGAAAATAATAGCTTGCTTGCCCTTCATTTTTTCCAATGTATCAACTGACATAACAACAACAACAACAATATTAAAAACTACTTCTCCCTGAAAACTTTTCAATAGAAAGATACAGCAGACCAGTGAGTCAAAATAAGACATCCAAACTGCACCTGAGAGACAGAAGGATGGGGAGCTGGTGGGTCATCTTTCCCTGACAACAAGAAACATCAAGAAATAGCTGCTGTTGAAATGAAATATTGGTTGATCCTGGCCAAGAGCCAAACACCCACACAGCCTCTCACTTATTCCACTCTCCCGCGGGACTGGGAAGAAACAGAAGGAAGGCAAGACTAATGGATTGATATAACGATAGTTCATCGTTGCTTGGCAAGACAAACGCCATAAACCCAATTATCTCCCCCTTCCACTCTCCCCGAATTTTTACTGCTGAGCACAGTGTCCTGTGGCAAGAAACACTCCCTCCATCAGCTGAGGATGCCTGTCCTGGCTACGTCCCCTCTCAGCCTCTTGTTCACCTCCAGCTTACATGTTGGGGATGGGGATAGGAGAGAAAGATAAAGTTTTGCTACTTTGCAAGCACAGTCCAGAAATAGCCAAAGTGTTGGTGTTATCAACAGCGTTTTAGCCACAAATGCAAAACATGATGAGGGAAGTTAACTCCTTGCATCACATGCCTGTTGTGAGCTGATGGTTTGTGTTTGACATGGTGTTACCCAGAATGTCTTTTCCACAGGTGAACTGATGTTCTTAATTTACCATGTGTGAATTCATCATATCTTCAGAGAAATCAGCAGGTCTACTGTGGATAGTCAGTGTGCAGTAAAACTTAGGTCCTCATATAAATATTAGGCTACAATAACAAGTATACTTATTGTTCTACTTGAAGATACTCTCTGGATTATAGCTTGCTGTATGTGGAAGATTTGAATGCACTGTCTTACTTGTTAAACAATTTTTCTTAGAGTAAATCGAAATATTTTTGATAGAACAATCTTCTCTGAGTGTGTTTCAACAGAATTAGAATATGTTAGAGGACTGGAAGATTTCAAACACATTATAACATTATACATTATAACTATTAAATAATTGACTTAAACTCTTCAATCTTTTGAAACACTTAGTTCAAGATCAGTTATGCGAGTTTTTTAGTTATTATTATACCTAATATTATATTACATCAGATAAGATCACATCAGCTGGTATCTAGTGTGGTAAATTGCTCCTGCCTAGGTCAATATTTTCAAGATTATCTTGCTGTCTGCTAATCAGATGTTTTGAAAACTTACTTTCACAAAAATACATGGAGATTCTAACTGTCATCACAAGTCAGAGCAAAGCATTTCTAAATGCTTTGGACTGCCTGTTTCACTGGCTAGAAATGTATTACTGCAGAACATTCTCAGTCCATCAATAACATAATTTTCCACATTTTTTTCATTCTTATACATTGGAATTTGCCCTGTGTGCTCCAGCATAAGTCAATTACAGTGCCCAAATGTAACTCTCTTTGGTTTCCCTGGGAAATTGAAATGACAGAAAAAAAATGTCAAAGTTCAGAAAAAGAAAACCAATCTAGCACACTTCTTTTTTGTCTGTAGAGATCTTGCATTATCTTAACAGCAGTTATCACAGAATCACATTGTGCTTTTTACTCGCTGTGCCTGAAAACTGCACAAGCACAGATAAATCTGTTTCTAGTCAGGATGACATTAAATTGAAATGAAGGTAAAAACAAATCAGTTTTTTTCACTTATAGTACTGAATGCAACAAGACATTTCCAGATTTGTTTTTGTTGATGTCATTAGTAAATTGATTGCAGAGATTTAAGATGGCTTCTGCCAAATTTTTTGTTAAAAACACAGGGAATTGATACTCATTTGAGTGCCTGATGTGGAAAACCTGCCTGTGCCGTCTTTGAAAAGCGTGTGTTGAGGTCCTTGCTACTTCTGGGAATGATGGTGAAGAAGAAACCACAAATCTCTAACTTTAATACAGAAAATAATGACAGAAATGGCAGATGATTCATCTTGCCTTGTTTGGCTGAGATTCTAGTGCTGGAAAGAACTCAAATCTTCCTGGAGAATGTACTAAGATAAGGCTGTTTCTAGCTTTGCATCTTCTGTGAATCACCTTATATCTGCAAGTTTCTTTTCTGGGTTCCACAAAACCAGTGAGATATCGACAAATTGGATGGCTGACAGATTGAACAAATTCATGAGAGGGAATTCAGAATTGAAAAGGAAGCCTTGAGGGAAATAGTTTGTGAACATAAGTAAAATTATACTTTGTCTTAATGCTGACTAAGATGAAATACGAAACACAAATTTGTAAAATCCCCCTAAGGGCATGGGAGGCATTAAAAGAAACAAACAGCATAAGGACACTTTCAACCCTTCTCTAAAGAAGAGACATAGACAGCCCCAACTGCCCAGAAAGGCTAAGAAAGTCTGGAAGTGCCCTTTCCTTCCCCTAGCACTGCATGCACTCAGCAGCCATGACTTTGGGAATTATGACTCCTTCCAGTGGCTGTTCTCATATGGTGGGGGGCTTCGATCTGCTTCTTTGGACATGTAGAAGTAAGACTGCAGTGGTTCAATCATGCTTTATAAAGCTGGTCTAGACCTGGGCTAAAGAATGCAGGATAGCTCCTTGGCAAAGTAGAATGGGATGAAATTCCTACAGGCATTTCTTACAAATCCTACCCCCCTGTCCTCTCCCCCTAAATGTGGTTAAAGCAACAGTTCTTGGCTCCTGTAGCTTAGTTTCTTATAAAAAGTATATTTAAACATTCTTCCTTGTGCTTCTGCTTGGAAAGAGCTCCTCCAAATAAACTACAGCACCTTGTATAAATGTGATGAGAGCCACAGTCAAGAAATCTGACAATGACAAGGCAGCTGGTGTGCTGGGTCTAGTGTGCATCTTTCACATCCCGAAGTCAATCACACTTCCTTTTTATTTTCCTTCATACTGAATGTGATTACTTATTCTTTTCACATCAGAAAGGAGATGCTCAGCACAGAAATCTTATCTGCATTTAGGCTCTGTGGTTGGAAAAGTTCCATCAGAAAATCCTGTCTCCATCCTGCTGTCTCGCAATATTCACAACTGTCCCTATCGAATCTAGCTAATGCAACTGTTGAAAGGAAGGAGTAAGACAAGCCTGGATGAATTATATATGCCTTTCCCCTCTGAGCTTATCCTCTCATTTCTGCACTGGACCCACTGCTCCATGTGTCAGAGTGAGAATGAAGTTTATGGAAGCATCTCCACTGCTGACATCCTCACAAATACTGAGGTGCCCCAACTGAGGGGTGCTTGCAAAGAAAGACCATCTATGCAAGTTTCATCAAAGCACTAAAGATTTCCACATAGTGTGTGTCAATCAGTTGTCTTAACAGGAGTGAATACCAAATTTTGGCCCTGCTGGTAAATATAAATATTTCCCATGGCTAGAGAAGAGCAGAACTAAAATTACACATGCTCTGGGTTTGTTTCTTTTGACTGGAAAGGACATTTGCTTCTGTTGCCAGTCTAAAACAAAGTTTATGGTAGCCTTATACAACAAGAACTTGGTGTTTCCAGACCTAAGAAAGTATTTAATGAATTATACTAGTTTTATTGATAACTAAGTCTCTCCCCCATCTGCAAGGAAATGAAAAATCAGAGAGGTCCATGTTTTGTCCTTTAAACAAAGAAACGTAGCGACCTATTTACGAATAAATCTTCAACTCTGTTGCCAATATTTTTTGTGTGAACTTACTTGAGGTGTAAATATTTAATGCTTCTTTTCACTGCATTACTATTTATTTTTCTGTGTGGGAGTAAAGTCATCCTTTAGTATTGTGAACCAGGTAAATAATGTATTACTTAGTCATGAAAAATGCCAGAGGAAAATAAATGAGAGGATATCTTACCTTTGGTCATCACAATGCCTGCAAGAGTTTTGTGGCGTGCATGCATGGAAGTGAAATTGTCTGTCAGTTCCTGGAACTTCTGTGCAACCATTTGGTATACGGAGTCAGCAAAATCCTGAAAGAGACAGTCAGAAAGAATTTTTTGACTTCTTTGATTGAGGAACCTGGGCATTCCTGCAGATTAGTCACCTGATGTCAGCTGCTGAAAGGTCCACTTTAGAATTAAACACCATCTATCTGAGCAAAGATAAAATGAGTATCCCTCCTTTGACTTCCTACATCATCCTCAGAAATGGCAAAACTAACTGCATGAAAGCTGAGACCCATATTGACTAGGACTAGGTGTAAAGGGAGAAGATTTCAAGGCTGAACTTTTTTCCTGTCTCTTAAGACATTGGTCCAGGACCAGTTCACAGGAACTTAAAGCACTTCATTATAGTAAGCTAAAGAGGTGCACATGTGTCCTACAAAACTACTTATTTCTCTGAGCCCACTGAAAATTTCTATTAGCCCACTGAAGACTGAGAGCTGAGTTGAGGCCTGGTTTATTGGTAAAAACCACCTATTTCTGCACTCAAAGTGAGCTTTTAATGACTCACAGCTACTAAGGCAAAGCGATCAGCTCAGGAATCTGTCAGAGGAGCACCATGATCTGTCCTGCTTCTACCCTGACAGCCACTGGGATGATGGAGAATCTCTGCTTGCATATCCTACCAAAGATGTTGCTTGCAGTTCATGGGTGTGCAGTAGTCTGGGAGGGACTGGTCTGCCATGTCTCCTCCTGAGCATGGCACCTTTTTTGGAAGGTCAAATTTTCCCATGGACTGGGCACTGGAGCCTGTGTGGTCTGAACCCTCAGGTATGAGTGAGTCCAATCACCAGGGAGAGCCTTGGGAAGCTGGGTACTAAAACAGCTAAAAAGGTCTAAAAAGTGAATTCTTCAGACTGTGCATGGATGGGCATAAACCTAAACCAGCTCTAGTGCTCCTGAGAACACCACAGCTTGGAATGATTCCCTGCTGCAATGTTTGGTATCTTTTCATTTACTTAATCTCTGCACTTTGTTTTGCACTGAGCCTCTCAAGCATACATTAGAGATAAGTCAGTGGAACACTCTTTGTGAGCATGACTTGTTCTTAAAGTGCTTTGCAAGTCTGAACATAAAAAAGTAACATCCAAAGGATTTTTTTTTTCAGCCATATGATTTCTTGTAGGGAACCAAGCTGTAACTACAAATCCTTCTGGAAGCAGCTCCTGGGAGCTGGAGCTTGCTCTGGGGTGCTGACAGAGACCTGGCATTCTGAAATCTGGTTAGCCCCAAGTTGTGGTGCCTTTGTTAGGAAAAGTGGCTCAACCAAACAACAATTCCACTTTTACTTCTGGTGTTGGGATATGCTACCTGGGAGAGGTCCTGGTAAAACAGGCCCCCTTTAATTCACCTGGTTTCATTAAATGTGTTCATGGCACACATGGAGGAGAGGATGAGTCTGATACAGAACTTCCCCCATCCTGAAATATCCACAGCCACGTGGAAAGAAGGAAATGTATTTAAGAAGATCATATTTATGCTTTTCCTCTCCAAACTGTTAATGGTGATGAAAACATGTTGGTGAAAAAGAGTATTTTAAACTGGGAGAACACACAGCTATTTTTCAGAGGAAAGCAGGTTCTAACTCACAAATATCAGTAATGCTACTGCCATTAAGTGCCTCTGCAGGCTGTACACCATATGTTTCTACAGTTTGTTGTGGAAATTCAGCTTAATTTTAAGACATTATTATGGCAAGTATAAAGAAATCTAATTAAATAAAACATAACAACAATTAGGCAAACCCCTTTTCATAAAACCCAGAATATTTTTTCCTGTGTACAATCCTCGTAAGTGACTGAAATTTGCTCAAATACATAGAGGATAGGATTTCTTTGACACAATAATTTTTCTTTGTTTCGCTAAACCTAGCTTTCCAAGGTCCTGTTCTAGGAACAAACCATTTGCCCAAAACACAGTTTAATATAACATGGAATAAAATATGCTGTCTTGTTGCAGAAGAAGAAAAGAGTAATATAAAGCCTTTCTGGGAGATGCATGCAAAATTCCACACTAGAATTAGATGAAAACTAAGAAAAATTATCAAGAACAGTTTGACAGTTCCTAAATGGAATTTCACTTTCTTTGCATTTAAACCTCTTCTAATCTAATTGTCCACAATCACCATGTGAGCGAGGTACTGCTCATACAGTGCTTCTGAAGGATGAATTTTGGGTCAATTCTCATTTGTCAAGCATCAAGGCACCCTTGCGATATAAATGCAATTACAGTCACTTTACAGATGAATGAGTGAAGCCACTGAAAGGGTGAGGGACTGGTCCAGGGGAATAGCACAGAGCTGGGCACAGCCAGGTGTTCTGATTTCCTGATGCTCTGGTTAAGTGCTCAGTGCTGGAACACTGCCTGTCTTTCATAATATGAAAGTTTGTTTCTCAACTTGTTTTCCTTGCTGAAGAGTGACTTCATCCATAACAGAAAACTAAAGTGTATTTGAACAACTGATATAACTGGGCTCCATATGGTGGACCGAAAATCTGATCAGCTTTATTNAGAGTATCTCAATAAAAATATCTGCATCATAATTTAAAGAAAGAATCAAATCATAAATTTCATCTGTTGCAGTATTGCAGTCCAATCCATGCCTGCAGTTCTAGTGTACCCTCCAAATCTGCATCCCAGGGCATTTTGCGCTCATTAAGAGTTAATTAGCTCAGAGGCACATACAATTCCTAAAGGAATAATTTTAAAAATGCTAAACAGAACAAATAACTTTTAACTTTGGATTTAGAAATTCCCCATAGTCAGAGCTTTCTTTACTTCATTTGGCAGTAGGTTCCAAAGCCAGAGAGCAAAGAGACTCACTAAAGGCAAAATAACGACATGACTTCAGATAACATTTAAGGACGATAAGAAATTTGGCATTTGCTGATCTCGAGGAGTGACCTGGGACATTAAAGAACAGCAAATCCATTAAATATGAAGCCTCTTAGCTAGAATAAGTCAGGCGAACATTTTTTTGTCTTGAATCCATTGCTTAAAAGGATGCCAGTGAAACTAATGGAAGCAAAAGAGTAACACAGATGAACACATGTAGGATGCTGGAAAAACAACCAGGAAGAGTGTCTAATCTGAGAGGTCATTTCCAGGATATCATATTGCCCTAAATTTCCAAATGGATATTCCAAAGTAAAATGGAAAGGAGGAAAAGGAGTAATTTATTTTTTCAGATGGAGAAAAATAAGGAAGAGGTGCATGGCTCAGCCCTGTAAGAGATTTGATACCCTGAAGACTGATCCTTGTAGTGCAGCATCGATTTCAGGGCCCTGAATGCTCTGGCCCTGTAAGTTGGCCCAGTGGCAGAGCTGGGTATGACATTGGGTTCCTCACCTCTACCCATCCATGCAGCACCCTGCCTTCCCTCTAGCACACACCAGAGCAGCTCTTTGGCTTCACCTAGTTCTGTGAAATGAAATCAGTGACAGCATTTCTGCCTATTTGGAACCTTTAGACTGGTTCTCAATGTTTCTATGACACCTGAACTGGTTACAAACATATCTAATGCACACAGGACAGACATGGTGGAGATAAGAGTCGCTACATTTACCCCTGCTCAGTTTAGAACCACAGATTTCTTTCCAGATATTTTCTAGTTTTTATTTTAAACAATATTCCTAGACTACTAAAAGATACATATCCAGATGGTTATTCCTGAGGGGATATAAACCAGAAAAATCCAACTATTTATGGCTATTGTGAGTCTTGTTGAACTTTTAGGATCCAGGCTAGACCATATTATCTGCCATCAGAAGTAACTTATAAACCATATGCAAAAGGAACGGTTCTTTTCTTCTATCAAAACAATCTCAGAGAAAAGTCGTGTTTGGTGATACCAGAGCTCCTACTGCCAGATATGAGTGAAAATAAAAGTCTCCACCTGGAGTAAATACAAGAGCCAAATACATCTTGGCAGCTTCTGAACAGCTATCAGGTTGGTAGAAGAAAAAGGGAAAATTTCCGAAGATGAGGTAAAAATAAGAGTAGAAACTTAGCTTGTGGAAGAGAAATTCAGTGCAATTAATAGAGGTGCATGCAATTGCTCTGATCATGTAATGGCAGAGAAATTGCAGCTTGGGGCAGGGGGACAGGGGTGAAAAAAATAAAAAGATATGGACAGTCAGAACTCTGAAAATTCCTTCCAATATACATGGGAGAAGAAATGCTCAAATGCTGCTTGAGTGCTGAACCTAGGAGGGACTTATGCTTAGGGGTTTAATCCCTTTGGAGCACTGGGGTCCAGTACAAACCACGACTGAAGCCAGTGGAAGTATTCCTGACTCTTAGATGTTCCAGACAAGGCTCAAGTGGCAGGGATGGGAGCTCAAACATGCCCATACCCTGGCCAGGCAGGGTGAACTCAGTCACTCTGGCTTTGGGTGGATGTTGGGAGTAAAAAACACGACTCTGGGGAAGAATTGACCTTCAAGGTGCTGAGTTTTTTTAAAATCCTCTGCTTTGATTTGCCTGCTAACAAAATCTTTTCACAGGTCCTCACATATATACTTCTGTATAAAAAATAATTGTGTCAGAGACAAATGTCAGTCTTGTGAATACAGTGAGTGATACAAGTAAGGCAAAGAAGACTGCTTGACCCCCATCCAGGGGCAAATCTGCCCTCGGTTGCACTCTAACCTTGAACACTGACTAAATGCCCACTGTCTCTGATGGAAGCAAGTTTCTTGCTCAGGCAGCTGGCAGAAGAAAGAAAACATAATGCTAAATTGTTCACTGAGAGATCCTGCAGTACTTAATGAGCTGTATTTTAACATATACAAGGAGTCTGGAAAAATGAAAAATAGATGTCATTACTATTAAAACTGCACTGTGTTGTCTGAAGTATTCATCTGTCCTTGATTACTATATCAAATTACTTGTGTTAGTCACAAAGGAAAATCAAACTTTAGATCACACCATTACAGAACCAAAAACTTTTAGGGATTTTTCTGCACTAATATTTCAAATGGTATAAATAATTAAATGTGTTCAAGTTTGCAATGGGAGTCTTCAGGGTAAAACTGACATTCAACAGGAATAGTAAGGATATTAAAATCAATAGATTATAAAGGAGAAAGCCTTTAGTAAACATTTTCTATTGAAATCCTGTCTTAGGGTTTATAGGGTTGAAATATCAAAAAGGTTAGATTTGCATATGGATGGGAAGAAATATTCTACTATACAGATATCACTAAGGGCTCTGTTTTTGCTGTCTCCCAAGTACTTTATTTCCAGAATCTCACTGATATTTGGGGGCTAAATGTTGAACACGATGAATGGGGATCAGGTTGTTAAGTTCACAACTCTCTTCACAGATGCAAGGAGATGCACACCTAGTTCTTTTCACTGTCCGAGAGGGAAACACACACTCACTGACAGCAAGAGTTTGTTTTTCCTGCAGGCAACTCTTGCTGTCTAAATGGGAGGGGAGGAAAACACAGCACAGTGAAGATCAATCCTGAGGAGCTGCTCCTGGTCAGACTGTATAGCAAATCGCTACACAACACATTTTTTCCCCAGGCTTGTAAATAAGTTTGCTGCAGTTAGTTGGAGATTCATTGATAAGTGATTGTACCCTCGAGCCAATGAATTAGTCAGGCTCTTCCCAGGTACTACATCATCTTCAAGATGCAGCCTTGAGAAGAGAAATAGCTGAGGGTCACGCATTGCCCTCCATCATCAGTCTTTTGGCATCAATTTAGTGCCAGGGGCTCCCCCAGCACAGCGGAGAGGGCTGAACAAGGACTTAAAGGAATGGAGAGGCAGGATGACCTGTGGAAGGAAGGAAGGAGGGCAGCTGGTCACAGGCAGGGGGCTGCAAGCTGCGCCTATTCCTTGCCCTCCTTCCTGGTAGCCTTGGTGCAAACCACTTGCTTTGCCATGAGTCCTCCTTATCCAGAGGTAAAAAGGGACAATTTTTACCCACCTTTCAGGGAAACTGTGAGTCAAATGGCACTGTCAGTGATGAGACTCTCCAAGCAGAGTCATGCAAGGACTTCTGCAGCCAGAATGGAGACTGCAGTTCACAGCCCATCATAACTCAGCCTTCCTTCAGCATGTGCAGGCATTTGCAGAGTATTACTCAAAGAACAAGGCACTGCCAGGGAATTCATCATGGTTCTTTCCTTGAGATGTGCAGTAATTATTTCTCTCTGATCATAACTCCTACGGTATTGATCATTATGTCTGGCTCTGGCTCACCCCTCAGGGTCAGCATATATGGGCTTTGTTTTATCTTAGATGGCTGTGGTTTTATTTTGTCTGGCTGTATGTTTCATTTTAGCTGAACGTGCTGATATATCCTGTGTACATCCTGATTCAGAGAGGTCTTCTCAGTCATGCTTCTTACAGGGGGATAGGGGGTGTGCTGCACAGGCTGCATGTGGCAGCAGCTGGGTACACATTTCCACATTGAGCTTTTAATGAAAACTCCAATAACACACTGCTGATACTGAATATCCTCACAGTTTTCTTACCAAGATTGATGAGGAAGATCAACTGGTCCTATTGATTCAGTCAAAAGAATCACTTTCACCACCCTCCCCCATCTGTTCATAGGCCTATTACAAATGTTTTAGCTACATATGATGCTGAGCTACCTCAATGAATTCCTTATTTCTGTGAACATCAAATGTCCCAAATTTGCTCTGCACTTATGAAGGCTCCTCAGCGGCTTGGCTGACCTCGGCTGACTTGGCCAGCTTGTCCAGACTGTGCAATTGGCTCCTGGGCTCAGAGCGATTATTTGCTGTCTACTTCCCTCTCCTCCCTCACCCCGGCTGGAGGCTGATTGCTCTGCTAATTTCCCATGCCCCACAAAACATATTTGCCTCCACGCTGCTGCTTCTATCATTAGTGATCATTTACTAAATATCAGCACTGTGCTGGCTGCTGTGTGAGGCAGACTTTGAACACAGGCCCTGTGTGGCACACAGAAGAATGACAAAATGCCCCAAAAGACCCAAGAATGGGAGTAAAAAAAGAGAATTCCTTCTCTCACCCAATTTTCTTTTGTGCCTCTCAGTAAACTTAAGGCTTTATGAAAGTGATAGCACTGCCTGGGTTGGAGTTGGGAGAATACAGCATGCATGGAGAAATTAAGATCAGAAAAATATGGAATGGGAGTATTGGTTAAGGCCCATCTTTGGTAATTCTTGGCATTAGGTTTCCCAATGACTTTAGGTTTTAGATTTGACCCTCTTTTAATGAACGGGAGGTCTACTAAAAAACATGTAGTCAGATTTTGATTAATTGTTCACACACCCAGCATATGCTCCAGCAATGCTTAAGGCTGCAGTAGGTTTCTCACTTGCTATTTTTCTTGAGTGGCTAAATGCCAGCTGAAAGTCCTCCACTGCACCTGAAAATTTTTACCGGGGACCACAAAAGTCCCCTGATAAAATTTGTTTTAAATATTTTCAGTGAAATTTTTAGCCGTAACTGGCAAAGAGGTACTGTGCCAAAGTTTACAGAGATTTTTCTTAAAATGTTTAATTTTTACACACAAATATCAAGTTTGAAATGCGGGAAATACACCCCAAGTTTTATTAGGGCATTTGGGGGGGGATGGGAAACCAAAAACTACGGTGTAAGTTCTTCCATAATGAAACAGTTTCTGAATTTGTACCTGAGTACTACTATGGGATCCTGTAAATGAGATTAACCAGTGTTAAATATCTCAAAAGAAATGCGTAGCCACAGCAGGAAGACTAAAGATCAAAGTGAAATTTATTCTACAAGCTCAGTGAAAAAAATTGGTCTGTTTTCTCAATATATCCCTTGACTACAGGGAATCAATCAAACAATATAATGTATCTTTTTATTTGTTCCAGAAACCCCTGGAGTGACTGAAGGAAAACAGAACACATAAAATAAGCATACTATTGAAAAAGGAAATGCTGTCAAATCCAAATGCCTCAGCTCTTCCAAAAGGTAAGGTTTTCTATTTAGTAGGAAAACATTTTGCATGTAGGTTTAATTAGAATCTTTAAATTCACATTAGTGTGCTGATGTTAGGATGCTAACGTATGGGCCCCTCTATTTGAGGTTGATTCATTGCTGTCTGCATTCATCTTGCTCTAAAGAGATGATACCAATAGGTAGCATTTCAATGAATTTAGAGGAAACAAGCTTTTCCACTGACATGAACAGTTGTTCCCTAAAGGAGGCCGTGCTAGGTTGCCAGCTCTGCTCCTTCTGCATACAGCTCTGGTAATGAAGAATGTCCACAGCAATTTTGCAGAATCATTCCTGAAGTCGATACTGCACCTGCTAAAAAACACCAGAAAGGAGTGGTTGTTTGTTTGCCTTTTTTCTTTTCTTTTACTGACCATTAATCCAAAAGCCTTCTTCCTAGAGAGGCACACATAAGGTTGGCTGCAAGTGCTGAATAATTCAAAAAATGAAGTAGTGTTCGCTTTGCAGCCTTGTGCCTGCTGTAGGACAAGCCTCAGGTGTCAAGCTGTTGTACACTACAGATATTAAGTTAGCACCAATGGGTTTTCTTTAACTAGATAAAAGCTCTATAAAGCCACCAGTGTCTAGGAATGGCTAACTCGGTAAAAACGCTTTTATGGTCTCTATAAAAAACTAAGTTTTAGATTCATATGAGTTGCTTCTCTTTAATAAAATCAATCCTTTATCTGAGAAATGTCTTTTCAGTTTTCAGTTTCCTTGCTTTATCTTGCTGAGGTGCATTAAAATGAACATCCTTTGGAAACCGACGGGAGCAAAGCCCTTGTCACATACAATTCTCTTGGCTGTTCGAGGTCCACTCTCTTCCCAAAGCCTCACCAGTTATCAGCTCTTGGGTAAATGCTCAAAGCAGGGAGAGAACAGTGCTTGCTCAAATCCCCTGAGCATCACTTTGAAAATCTATGCCTGTGTGTTTATGGCTCTCATTAATGGTCTGTGCTATTAAGCGCCTTTCCCGTCACACATGTGCTTTGTTAGATAAAGCAGGGAGCAGCCAGTGTCCAAAACAAATTTAATCTATTCTGAACTGCTGATCCCAGCAAGGCATGGCACGACTCAACTTTCTGAATCACTGCAGAGCAAGGCATATAACACTTTGCGTGGCAATTACTATACAGACATCGGATTTTCCCCTTTCTTGTTCCTAAAGATCTTGCTGCCATTTGCTGTAATGATTCTCGAAATCTGGCTGTAACCTTGCTAATAACCCTTCCCTTGGCTGAGAGGGGTGGTAAGGGAAACTACATTTCTTGTTACCTCATCCTTCTCTCAGCTTCTTCTCAAATGTGTAATTAGCAGGGATAGTTCTTATCATCCACAGTGGCTTTGTGCTAGGAGAGGCAGAACCATTATTTCACCTGAATCCCAATTGCCACTGAGGCACTCACAGAGCTATTTGGGACTGGTGTGTGCCTGGTGTCGGAGTTAAAACAGCCCTCCCCTGATTTGCTGTCCCTTATGGGATAAACACAAGTAATTAACATAACATTGCCGAAATTAACAGGTTTTTTTTTTTAATACCTGCCAAGATCATGTATGTGAAGCTAAAAAAATCAATATTACTTTTAGCCCATGTTCTAAACCCCAAATATCACTGTCCTATCACCTTCCCCTCCATCTCCACTCAAGAAACTCCTAACCTAAGGTTCACACCTAAAACCTGAGAATGCCAATTTTAAACCTCGTGACAATACTCTAGGGCAAAACCTGTTGCCTCAGCAGACTCGCCTTTGAGCAAGAACCCAGGGCCAGGAGCATGAGGCCATGAGACTGTGGAGGGGCTGTGTGGGCTGTCCTCCACAGGATGACCTTCCCTTGTGACCGTTCCTGTGACAGAGGTGTAAAATATCTACCTACAGTTAAGTGCAATGTCACAGCTTTCAGTTAGAGCTCAGATTTCTTACAGCAAATAAAATATTTTAGAAAAAAGTGATTTATTCTCAGTGGGCAGTAAAATAAGAGCTTTGTGTGAAGAAGAAAAGGAATAAATGGATAAACCCAGTAATTAAATTAAAAATTATTATTTCTATTTATTTACATACTTACAGAAAAATATCAAAGCAATTTACCTACAAATTGACCAAACCCTATAAAATTTACGTAAGATATGTAAATACATTTATTCTCATAAATTGATCATTACATTGAGAGACAGCCTGTTCCAATATTTTGCTAAGGTAAGCCAGTGTCAAGGACAAGTAATGAAATGTACAATTCTTCCTTTACAGAAAGAAAGAAAAAGCCTAATACAAATATGAATACATTTCTTTTACCAGCACACTGTACTTGAGGAAGGATACCTCAAGATATCTCTAAGGGGTCTGGCATTACACATCTGGGCTCCTTTTCACACCTGTGGGTTAAGAAAAAATCTCCTCAAATTCAGACAGCAATTTCAGAGAGACAAGAGGAATACCAAGCTTCATACCCAGCTCTCAGAATATATAAAACTGTCTCACCAATCTGTGTTTCTAAGGTAATCGCTGGTTGTTAGCTCACTTGTTAAGCTGCACATAACCTAAAGGGCACTCCAATAAATTACTTTCAGCATGTTTCTCTCTCCTGCTCTGCTCACTGGGATCCTCAGCCAGGAGGAGCTGGCACACAAGCCTTGTGCTACCCTTTTCAGTCTATGAAACTGTCCTGCCAAAACCTGGGTGAGGGGGGGTGTAGAACACAAGGGATACACAAAATTCTTGGACTCAAGAACTGATTAATATGGACAGCAAGGTAAAATGTTCTGCTTGGAATTCCTGAAACAGATAAAAGAAAAAAAGTGAAGAATTTCAAGGCTGTCTGCCATTGCACCTTTGTCTTCCTGTCTTTCTTCCCTTCTCCTCCCGTGATTGTTGTTTAACCATTTTCTTCACTTCTTCTGTCGAGTGCATCTGTACTTTGCCTCACAGAAGCCTTGTATAGGTGGTCTGGAAACCCAGACAAACTATTCTACAAATTGAAGGCTGTCCAGTTTCTGATAACACCAAAACTAATTTATTTTTTGTTTATACTCCACTACCTTTGACAAAGCTTCCTCTAGAGATTTATATCTCCATCTTTACTGCCTTCCAACTGTTTGTCATTTTTTTTGCTTTGCAACTGACAAAAGGAAAAAAAAACACTCTGACATCAACCTTGGAAGAGGTACCGAGTACAGAAGTTTTTTTTTTCAGATGTGATAAAATCTTGCCTAAAACCATGTCCAACCTTTTCAGCAGAAAGTCCAGATGGCTTTGCAGCCTGTACAACAGACTTTATTCACTGATGCTTCTCTAAGTGTCAGCAGGGTGTTGTCTTCCAGAACCAGTAAATGTGCAATGAAAGGCAGCTCTGAGGGGAGAAATAAACACAAACAAAAAAACTCTCACTTAAATCCCCCTGCCTCCTCCCAAAAATCAAATTAATCTGAGAATTCCTACACACATCTGACTGAAAACTCCCTCTGGGTAGAAACAGGCTTTGCAAACAACTGGAGGTGTAAGGGATGGGGTCGTGGTTCAGGCGGCTCCGGGGTGAGTAGTGATTTACATTCTCACTGCTGGCCTGGTCACCCTTGCCTGCATTGCAAGTATTTCATCTACAGGATCAGGACCCTTCCTGACTGTGTATAGAAGTTTCAAACTGCAACATCTCATAATGCTGTTTTTCTGTGGTCAAATTAGCACAAGAAAGCATTTATGAGTCTGAATGGCAGGCAGGGAAGGGGGTGGGTGAAGGCTCAGGGTTGTGGGATGAGTTTCTGCCCCTGTGCCTGGATCCCCTGTAGCCTGATGATGCCAGACATATCATCAGCCCCTGCCTCAATTTCCAGTCTGTAAAATGGGAACACTTTCAAGAAGTCATGCATCTGACTTCTTTGATGCAGGTGAGAGTCAAAGCACTGTTTTACTTCAGTTTATGGCCCAGATCTGTCCTGCCCACCCCTCCACTCTGCATAGCACCTAGCTTTAGATGTAGGCAATAGGGAAAAGCTGCAGAAAAGCAGCTCTGCCACAGCCTGCACTGTGGCCTTGCCACACTGGCTGTGTGGCCTGGCCAAGCACTGAGAGCAGCTAGATCCTGCACTCAGCAACACGAAGGTGTCTACACGTGGAGAAGAACTGCCAGTACTTAGTACCGCTTCTGAGTCCTCCAAGGGAATCAGGAGAATTAAAAGTTCCAACCAGAAGCTCATGCAGCTATTGTCATTTTACCCACCACCTGTGTGATATGGTTGACACTGCAGCCACTTCACTGGTATTCCTGGTTCTGTTAGAATTGTGTGGCTTTGTGGTTGGCAGCAATCTTGCTCCACGTCTGAGCAGAGTTTATCCCAACACAGGCATGTTCCAGTGCACCTTGCTATGACAGTAAGGCAAATAATAAGTGATAGCAATAGTGGGGGAATTCTCAGAAGAAAAAAGAAAAAAAAAGGAAAAAGAAAAGAAAAAACCCGGTGTACAAAAAGCCCTTCCAGCATGTCTCCAGTTTTGTTTCTCGTTGACACACTGTTCTTGTTCTGAGCTGACAGCTGCAGTCCAGCCTTTGTCAGGTAATTAATCTGGGTAGTTCATTTCCACAGGTGAGTAGCAGGTTGGCGCAGTCTCCTCTAGCACTGGTTTGTGGGTTTGTTTTTTTTTGTCTTTTCAGAACAGTGTGGGTATGAAAGCGTGCAGGTATGTGTGTGAGTATGGCACACAACACACTGACCTGGCCAGTCATTTGCTCCTTTCGCACTGCAGAGTTATGTGCTGCAGGTCTAACTCCTGTGCTTTGCAAGATGAATGGAAGGAAACCTCAGACAGGAATTTAAAAGCATCAGACTTGGTCTCATTTATTATAACTGACAAAACATCAAAAACCCCTGGGTTTCTTTGCAAGCTTGAGCACCGCTGGTCTGACTCACACAACAACTTCTGTGTCTGTTTAGAAATGAAAATGATTAAAAATAAGAAAAAGAGACCGTGAGAGACAGAGAGAAAAGCCGTATCTCTTGGCAGGAAAATGGTGGTTGATCTACAGCACTTTAACATTTGGTTAGTTGTGAAGTAATGCAGTAATAATAATATATAAGCACATTTTCTTTTTTGCAATACAGACAGTGCACTGCAAGGTCACTGAGCTGGGAAACATGACTCTATGGGTCCAGTGTCAGTACCAAAATATCCTTTCACCAAAGCCATACGCCTTCAAGCCTTCTTCTGTTTCATGGTTTCTCACCACTTCCACGTTGTGCCCCAAGATATCTATCTTGACAAATGGTTGGGTAATACATGATTGGGCAACACAATTGTATCTCAGTCTCTCTGTCCCCCATGGCCAGCACAGGCTTTCTTTATGTCTTCTTCCTTACATTCCTTCTCCCCTAGATTTCTTCTTCCTTGTTATAACCCAGCATGTTCTTAAAACCTAACCTGTACATTAGTCTGTTTTACCTGCACACCCCTCTGTTTCCATGGGCAATCAAGAGATGGTTCAATTCAGATTGTGCTCTGAAAGGATGCAATTTATGTCACAAATTTTTGTCTCCTTGATTAGTAATACAAACAGCATGGTGAACTGTAACACATCTCTGTCAAGGATAACAAGCTTTAGTCCAGAGGGGCAGAGTGCCCCGATGGAAAGCAGTCCAATGATCCCTAGGGAGAAGGCTAGGCTGGGACGAGCTTGTTAGGAGGGGTGGATTTAGGAAACTGAGCATTCTTCACCTTTCCTTGAATGTTTGGGGTTGTTATTTCTAGGTGTACATTCATGAGCTACCCTCATCTCCAGTGGTCAGTCCACAGAATCATGCAAGACCCCTGAGTGATGGCCATATTTTGGTCATTTCTTCTCGTAAGAGATTATTTCTCCCACTGCCTGTATGGAGAGCCCTGATCTACTGGCTCAGCAGCAGATTAAATTGGTTGTCTACCCCTTCAGTTTGAGCGCTGCAGTAATAGTGAACAGGTACCAGTAGTAAGAGATCAGAATAAAGTGATTTCCTCACACCTGGAAATGGAATAAAATCCCCTCACCTAAGCAGCATTTAACTCTGCATTCATCACATCACCATGCTTTTGTAGTGACATGTTCAGATCCTGTTGCAATGTCCTAGATATTAATTTTCATTGCCAATAACAGGAGTCCTGTGCACTTAACACTGTCCTTGGAACACAGTAAAAATATGTTCCAGCAGCTAATGAAATTATCACAGACCCTCTGACCTGAAAAACAAACAGAATAAGAAAGGCTTACCCTTTCTGGCTAAAATGATGTGGTGCAGCTGTATTTTGTCACATACTCTATATATATGTGCATATATATATATCTATATGTATGTATATATGCATATGTCATGCCAAATTGTAGATTGCCATTTTATATATATTAAGGTGGTTAAGGAGGCTTTTTATAGATGACATTTCCATCACATCTCAGCAAATGTTTTGCTAAAATCTATGCCATGTATCATGTATTTTATGGTTTCTTTAGCACATACAGGGTTTAACTGTTGGCAGACTAACACCAGCTTCTAACAGAGATATAGCAGTGTTAATTTTTTCTCTATCTGAACTTTAACATCTCAGACTTTACTATTTGTATTTTGTCCTTAATGTTTTTTGTCTATCTAGAACTGAAAAAAACCCCAGAACAAACCCTCATCAAAGAGGTAGAGAAAAGTTTTTCAAGGCAAGGATGATGGCAAACCTCTCAGAGTCCAACTGGGAGACTTGAGGGGAATTACTGTAATTGCAAAATGTATTGTCCTACCACAGAAAATTACACTATTAGTAAGAAGAGGGTGAGTTACATTCATTTTCATGTAGCAAGCCCAACTGTACGTGGCTGAGATTGCCATCCAACATACCTTAATTTTAGTGGTAAAGCACTTGTAAAACCAACTTTTAAATCCACTATCACTGGTAATTTCAGACATTTTTTCTTTCCCCTCCCTCAAAGCCTTTCTGCTGGACTGTAGTCATGTTACTAAGGAAAGAATTCAGAACCTGAGCCAAACTTTGGAGAAATCTATAGAGACTTTTACCTTTGCTTAAGCAGGTTTAGACTTCCTGTGTCTTTAAAAATGGAACACTTCTGCTGTTTTGTGAGTTCAGCTTTTTATGTAAAGCTTTTAAAAATTGTTCTTGTGCATTTAATTTCAGTTTACAGCTGCAGAAATTTGGAATAGCTAGTGGCTATTAGTGATGCCTACCGATACATTTTTTTCAGGCCAACTAGCGTTGATAAATACCTGTAGCATGTCTTTTGCTAACTAGTACTACTTCTAAAAATCTCAGTGACTAAAAATCTGTGACTCAGAACTTACTGCAGGGGATTGCAATAGCAACTCTCGATTATGGATTGCAGAGAGACTAGAAACCACCATATGAAACAAGGGGTGGGGTATTGAAACAGACTCACTCAAGAAGAAAAGACTTCACAAAAGTCTCTTGAAAAAAGCAAGAGGAGGTGACAGCCAACAGTCCTTGTCCCCTACCTTTCCTCACAGATTTTTTCCTTCTTCCTCATGCACTACTTGCTTGTTTACCATATTTTTCCTCTTCAGCTTCTCACTGCTTCTTCTGAATAACACTGAGGCTCTTTACAAAGGTTTATCTTGTTATCACACACAAGCTCCTTCCCCTCTTACCCTTCAGATGTGTTTTCATTTCTTTTTTCTCCTGCTACCATTTTTAGTCTGCTTGGAGTAGAGGAGGATCTTGAGTACTGCCAGTACATGACATAAGGGAACGAGAGGGGAATACTGTGATGCAGGATCTGGGTGGTACAACCTGGTGGTGGACAGAGATAAACCTGCCACACATGGAGCCAAGGATGATACTCAGAACACACACTGGAGAATGTGATCATCCCTGTTATCAGCCATGAGACATTTCCAAACAGATGAATATCATGGGTATCATTGGTCCTCAGAGGAGGTCTACCTGTTAGCAAGCCCTGGCTTTGGATCAGGTACTGGATGAGGACAGACAGCACATAACAGGAATTAAGCACATTTCCTTCAGTGACTTTTCAGCTTTACCCCAATTTCAGAGCCTGCTCACAGTTCCTCACCACTACTCATTGATGGAATAAGAGAGCAGAAAAATAGACCAGCAACAGGAAAGTCCTTGGCTCTTTTTTTTTCATACTAGAGAAAGCTGGCTAGAAACTAGGAAATCACTGCTCTGTAATTTACAAAAATTGCAAAATTCTGTCCTAAATCCTCCCTGTCATGCCTTTTGTGGGACACAAGGAAAAACTTTCAGCCATATCTGAAAATTAATAAGAATGAAAAGTCCTGAAGTCCAAGATAAGTGATGTGTATGTGGGTTAAATAGATGGATGGAGGCAAAGGGGCATTTTTGGTCAGAAATGCTGCAAAAAAGTATCTAAGACTGCTTTACCAATTCTACTGTGTTTTTAGCTTCTTAAGACCGTCCTTCTACTTTGCCCAGAGGAGTGCTTAGTTAGGCAGCAGAAGGGGCTGCTGTACCAACTCCAGAGTGAATCAAGATGCTCAGATTCCCAGTATGGACATACCAATTGCACAGGCAGACGGGTAACACGCGTTTGGCAGCGGCTGGGAAATGGCCCTGCTCTGCTGCATGGATGCTCTTGGATCCGTAGGCACATCCCACCCCACAGGCACTGTTCTCCGACCCCTTCCCACAGATCGGGGCACGCACCGAGGCTGGGTCAGTGCAAAGCAGCCAGGTGTCACCTCTGGCAGGGCCAGCGTTTCCAGCTCCTCCCAGCAAGCCATACATCATCAAATATTGACACGGTTCCACCCGACTGCCACTCCTGACATTTGATGTATAGCTTTAGGTGCTCTTGCTTTAATTCTAAACAGTCAATGAGGGATTGAAGGAAACGTATTTGTCCCGTGAAGGTGCCGTGCGACATGCCACGAACTGGCCAGGCAGGAGCTACAGGGCAGCCAAATTCCCACCAGCTCTTTCCTTGGTATCACCCAGTTAAGAGGACGAAGGCCAGGATTTTAGTCAGCAAGTGAATTCTGCTGCCTGCCCTCCAACATTTCAAATATTTATCATGTTAAGTATCAATTTTGAGAATATTGCGTTCATTTAAGCTTTTCACGTTCCAATGATTTTTTATTATTTCCATCGACCAAAATAAATGAAGAGAATGTTTCAGACTATACATGAAAGCATGTAAAAATCAGTAACTGGATTTTAAAAGATCTAGAATGTCTTGAATACATTCATTTTTCAAACATTTTTCTCTGATCTTTAAATAGCTTTTCTTGGAGCATAACATTTTTTTTGAAAAGTCAAATACAGAGCATTAAGGGTATAATTACCATTTTAATTATAACTCAATCATCCTATCTACTTTGCATAGAAATTACAGCTTTTATGTCAGGATTTTGGGTACTCACAAACATTCAGGAGTAATTAATGCCAGAGATTTTCACTGTATATGAACTTTACTTTGTAGCACTTATTTCAACTGGGCTTCATCCAGAATGTGTAAATATACTGAATTTTATATTCATGATTTCCAAGCAAAAGAATCTTTCTCCACACATATGTGTAAAGCTAAGACAAAAAAATCAAAACTTGATAATCCTGAAAACCAAATGTATTTGTCTCCCTCTTCAAATGTGATCGATACATACAAATATGGCCAGATGAAATTCAAGTGAAAGAAATGAAAAAATTCCCTCTAATCACTCTCTGACTAGACTCAAGGAACATTTCTGATAATTTTACAAATATTTCTGGAAGGTTTTTAAAATTTAAAATTTTATTTCCAGACAGATCTAACATCTATTTTTCCTGTTTGATATTTTATAAAAAAAAAAACAACTGTTTTAAAAGATTTATTTTAGAAAATGAATTTACCTAACAAATTTGCCTGTTGCATTCCCTTGCATTTACAAGCATATGTATGGGTGTGGGTGTATATATGAAATTCAGCAAAATCGGTTACAACAAAGCTGCTTTTCATACAGTTAACACCACGATATCAGATTTAACCTACTTCTCCCTTTCAGTGTCAAAACAGAAAATAAAGTATTTTATGGATACAAATACAGGGAAATAATATGATCCTCCATTTACAAATGGGCACTGTTTCTTACTTTACTGACTTTTTGTCCATTCCACACCTCACGAAAGACTATTCCGTACTTTTGCATCATCCTCCACGTTTTGTTTTGCAGTGTGCTGGAGCAGTAGATGCCTTTTTTTCTTTCCTTTAAAAGCATGATAAAGCCATACAAATTTTACAGAGGAGTCTCACAGAACGTCCTCTGTCTTTGTTTGGACATTAATGCTATCATGACTCTTAAACATTTCTTGGCTCCAGCATTTTTGGGGAGAAAAAAGACTATTCTCACAACAAGAAAGCTCTGGCTCAAGCCGCAGTGCTTCATCCCCCAGAAGTCGCTGTCTTTGTGTAGTGCAGTGGGCTCTTCTGCACGTGGAATTGCTTTTGCCTTCAGTGAAAGCTTTGCATGAAAGCCCAGGCCAAATCAAACCTGTCGTCTGGGAAGTGCTGCAGGATCTGGAGGGAAGATTCATGATGCTTATTATCAGCCGGCACTTAAGACAGATGTCTCACACTCTCAGTTGTGAAGCTACGAGTAGGTTACATCTGAAATGCATGTGATTAAAGCATTTATGCCAAATCACACTGGGCATTCTGCATATATATGTGTAAATAGCTCTAACTTTTTTGATGGATGAATGAAAAATATTTTATTATACCCATCAACAGCATAAAGTGAAGGTGAATAGGTTTCACACTTGGACTGTTCCGTGTTCTTGACAGTTTTGCAAACAGCCCTCTCAATCTCTCTCTCTGTCCCTAATCTTTGCCAGATAAAACTAGGATCCTGAAGTAATTTTAATACCGGTATCTGAAAATGAAATAAAAAGAGAGGGGATGTGAAATGGGAGGAAGAAAATAGATTTTATAAGAATCATCCAGCTGGCCTGACTCGGTGTTGACCTGCACCTTGTATAGTCACTTACCCCAGGGCTACAGAATTTCGTACTGCCTGGCACCAGGGAAGAATTCAGAAATATCTAAACTCATTGATTTCCTATCAGCTTGAGTCTCGTCCACACAGAAAACTTGCACCTGCTGAATTTAAACCAGCTGTTAATCTCTGTATGAAGCTAAAGCAGTGTAAGTCCATGTGCAGCTGTGTTATTGTCATGTACTTACAAACCAGCAGGGAGACAGGAATGGGAGCTCTTTTGTCCCCTCCCTTTCTAATTTTTTAAGCAAGAGTCAATAGTAATTTCACCTTCAGGCTCAGGAAAGCAGGAATTGGGCTGACAAGGCTCAGTTATCCTAGAGGATGACTCCAGTTACGCTGCTGGGCAGGTTTGTCTGTGTGTGAGCACTAATGTGACGGGTGAAGCAGAGCCCACTGCCCAGTGGGAGCTCTCCCAGTGCACAGGGACTGGGCACCCTCCAGGTACAAAACTGCTTCCTGTCCCATTCCCGTCCCTGCACAGAGATGCTGCTGATCCAGCACACCATGGGCAATAGAAACAAGCCCTGACTAAATCCAGATGGCTTACACCATCCAGAACAGCCTTGGCTAGGACATTCTGCTCAGTAAGACAGAGGGATAGACTAAGCCAGGGCCCTGCCAGAGCCTCTCCAACATGTATCCCTGTCCTGATGGGAGTGGGCTGGGCTGGAGCCTGGTTTAGCTAGTGTTTGTGGTAGGAGCCTGCTCCTGTCTGCTGCCAGGGTCCCCACACACAGTTCCATGGTGACACTTGGCCAGGACCTGCTGGGCACAGGGACACAGAGGGGCCTGCAGCCCCTCTCAGTTGCCACAGAGCTGCTGGGCAAATGCTGGACTCTGTTGGAAATAGGCTTAAAAGCACATTTTTCCTCCCTGGAGCTACACAGTGTGGGCCGTAACATGAGCTGGAGTGATGGTCAGGCCTCCTCGACCAGAGCCAGCCACGCTGGCTGGAGATGTCCCCAGCAGCTCCTCAGCAGTGCCAGCTCTGCTGGCAGCAGGACTGGTCCTTGTCCCAAAGAACAGGCTTCAGTCACCTCTACGGTGGGCACTTGGTGCACTCCTGCTGTGTGTCTCAGCAGGAACAAGATGTGTTTTCTATTTTCCCTTTTTCAGTGGACACTGTTTTGTTAATCTATTGCATCTGTACTGGGTTTGAAGTAGGCAGATCTACTCATCTGCATTACCGGACTGCTGCTGATCTCCTAATGAAACAAAACACCTTGCAGTCAGTCTTGGGAGTACCAGGGGTACCTGAGTTTTCGTATTGTATTCATAAAGTTTCTGAATATTCATGCCTTATCAAAAAATAGGCCCTTTTCTAAATAAATTAAGATATTCATCTTAATGGGTTGATTGTGGTCATTCAGACCCATAGTAATTTCCCATCAAATTTTAGCAAAATCTCAGCTTCAAACTGAAATCTAGGTTCTTTGCTACAGGAACAAAAGGGCAAGACTAGAAAACATCTGAAATAATTAATTTTTATTTTTATGTCACTTTCTTGAAAATTTTAAAAGGTCCAGGCTCAGCCCTCAAAATGCATTAAAAAATATTTTCCCTCAAACAAGCCTGGACTGCAAATGAACCCTGGTCTCAAGACTCATGTGGAAAACAGGATTTATAGTGAAAATACTAGGTCAGCATAAACTGTAATGGTGCTGTAACGATGCTGAGGGCTGGATTGGTTCTTTCAGTTTGTTTCTAATAGAAAGAAAAAAAAAAGAAGCTTATATCCTTACCTAAAGAAAAATGACCACAGAACAAGCAATAATTCTTGCATTCTGTTTTGGTAATACCTTCAATTTAACAACTGTCTGTGAGAAGGAGTTTCTCACAATGAGTTATTTAGTCACTGGGCCATCTAGGGTATAACTGTCATTCTGAAGGGAACATCCATGCTATGATTTGCTGTCAGTCTGTTGTACACTGTAAGTCCATTCATTTTTTCCCCTAACAGGTGAAGATAATGATGTGATACACAGTAAAAGATAGATGATAAAAACAATTCTTTAAGGGGAAAAAAAAAAAAACCAGAAGGGGTTTGGCAGGAAAATATAAAATGTTCCATTCTTCCTTTTAAAGTACCATAATAAAACATGTCTGAAGTGAAGTACAGATAACAAAACAGCAGAGCACGGGCCTGCAGTCCCAGCATGATATCGCATAAGGAGCAATCATGAAGCATCCCCATCACAGTTGCCTGTCACACATTATTAACAAGAGTGTTTAGGACTACTGAATAACCATGCTGAAGGGACATGATCAACTTACAGAAAAGGTGCTGTATTTTTATCAGTTGTATTTGACTTGACAGTATTATGAGTAATTTCAAACCCAAAGATTTCAAAGTCAGAGAGGGCTGTTTTGATCTCCTCGACCAGCTTCCAGCACAGCACTGACAAGTGTTGTAATGTTTTTTCCTGAAAGTAGCTAACTTGCCACTCAGAGGAAAACCAAATCGAAATTACCCTGCTCTCTCCTGCTCCTGCTCATGGCAACTGATAGAGTTTCCTGAAGACTAGAGAAGAGCAAATGTCACTCCTATCTTCAAAATGGACAAGAAAGAAGAACCTGGGAACTGCAAGCCTAGCAGTCTCACCTCCACCCCGAAGGAGGTGGGGGACAAAATCCTCCTCCAAGTTTTTCCAAACACAAAGGACAAGAAGAAGGCTGAGGAACAGTATGCATTGATTTATGACGGGGAAATTGTGCTTAAGAAACCTTGATAGCCTTCTATAATGAAGTGACTGGCTTGGAGGATGAGGGGACAGTAGTGGATGTTGCTTGCCTTGGCTTTATTAAAGCCTTTGACACCATCTCCCACAGCAGCATAATGCACAAGCTGACAACATATGGGTTAGATGGTTAGTGGGCAGTGAACTGGATTGAAAACTGGCTGAAAGACTGGTACCAGAGGGGTAGGAACAGTGCCACAAAGTCCACTTGTAGGCATGTCACTAATGGTGTACCCCAGGGTCAACACTGGGTCCAATGCTATTAACCTCTTCATAAACGATCTGGATGATGGGGCAGAGGTACCCTCAGCAAGTTTGCTGGTGATGTAACATTGGGAGGAGTGGCTGATACATCAGAGGGTCATGCTGCCATCCAGAGGGATCTCAACAGGCTGGAGAAATGGCCTGACAACGACCTCATGAATTTCACAAGGAGATATGTCAAGTCCTGCACCTGGGGAACAACAGCCCCAGGCAAGCAGATGGGCTGGGGCTCACCACGTTAAGAGCAGATTTGCTGAGAAGGGCCTTGGGGTCCTGGTGGATAACAAGCTGGCCATGAGCCAGCAGTGTGACTTCATGGCAAAGAAGGCAAACAGCCTCCTGAGCCGCATTAGAAAGAGCACTGCCAGCAGGTCAGGGGGAGATGATCCTCTCCCACTGCTCAGCATTGGTGAGACACACTGGGAGTGCTGGGTCCGGTGCTGGCTGCCCAGTAAAAGTCGGACAGAGAGATGGACATACTGGACTGAGTCCAGCAAAGGGCCATGATCAAGAGACTGGAGCATCTCTCCTAGGAGGAGAGGCTGCAAGAGGTGGATTGTCCAGCCTGGAGAAGAGAAGGCTCCATGGGATATCACTGATGTATAGAAATAACCTGATGGGAAGGAATGAAGACAAGAGAGCCAGACTCTTCTTGGTAGTGCCCAGTGACAGGACAAGAGGCAACGGGCACAAATTAAAACCTTAAATTCAATCTGAATGCAAGAAGGCTGCACCGAGAAGTTTTGGAGTCTCCATCTGTTGTCATACTCAAAACCACAAGTGGTCAACTGGCTGTAGCTGGTCCTGCTTGATCAAGGACTGGACTAGAGGACCTCCAGAGATTCCTTCCAACCTCAGCTGTTCTGTGATGCTATTTATGAAAACCTTTAACAACCAACTTCATACTTTCAACAAATTCCAAAATAAGTGATCATGTTTCTTTTCTTTTTCTTTCTTTCTTTTTTTTTTTTTTTTTAATTTGAATCTTCCAATAGCAACCAGGGAGAAAAGAAAGCTAAAATAAATGAAACAATCACAGGCTGCATCACCAATATGCAAAGTGCTGTATTTAGAGCTACACTAAGTTCTGTGCCTACGTTTCCTGTTGACAATATCCCTTTAAATTAAAAAAAGCAAAACTAGCTGGTGACACAGTTACTTTTTTTGTCACCCTGTCTTTAGGCCACTCAGAGATATCTGCATTGACATTAAAAAAAAGCCATTATAAGCAATTTAAACTCTGAATTGATCCTGACAGATACATTCAGGTCTTCTTCATATGCCCTTTCAATAGTTCTCGATTCAAACTGGGAACAAGCATCACCCTATAAACAGAGGAGATAATTTTGCTTTATTGATTAGCCCCTCAAGGTATGAATGGAAACCAGGCAGCTTTCTGAGAACAGCCATCAATATGGGTTTTAAGCTGCACTATCTCAGCATTTTCTTGTACAAATATTTCCTAAGTGTGGTTTTCTAACATGGGACCTGCACCAAACAAAATTTTCCCACTGGCTTCAGTGAAGCCAGCATGTCAGTGTAGATCTACAAATGGTGACTTTACATACCTCCCACAGCTGTGTCCCCGTGCTACTGTTATGGGTTTACCCTGGTGAGAAGCAGAGAAGCCTTGATGCTGTGTAAGTCCTGCCTAGCCACAGGTAAGACATTGGTGTTTTGTCAACACTCTTTTGTTCACAAATTCAAAACACAGCACCATACAAGCTGCTGCGAAGAAAATTAAGTCTATTCCAGCCAAAAGCAGGCACCTACTCAGCTTCCTTCTAACACTGGCTCATTCATCTCATGATACATGGCTCATAATCCCACAGATGCATTGTGGACTGCCCCCTTTCTCTAATGAAGTCCAACCCCCTTTGCAGCTGCCAAATGAAACAAATACTCCTGTTTAATCCAGCATCAACATTGATTGGCTTCAATTTCGCTAAATAGGATTTTAGCACCTGCCCCATCTATCCTACAACAAATGTACCACAGCAGATTCATCAACGGACATCTGACTTCGGATATTTCCAGGTTACAGCTGAACCTCTAATCAACCATTTCTCAACCTTTCTGCTTCTTGCTAATAAAGCCTGTCAGCAATCAGAACTAGACACGTTAGAAAAAAAGGATAATGTAACCGTTCTATGTCTGAGTTTATCTTACAGTCTGAGAGAAGGAGAAATAGCTTTGCTAGGATTACTGACGGTCTTTTGAACGGGCAACACACTGCATGGAGAAACGGGGAAATTGTTCACAGCTGTTACTACAATACATTTAAACTCTGATGATCACTTTTGGGTTACCTACATAGGTACAAATAAAAGAAACAATCTTGTTTATTTTTTGCCTGCTCCCTTGGCCCCACCAAGCAAGCACTGAGATGACTGCCCTCATATTTGCACTTTCAGGTTTTGTCCCACACCAGCACATGGGCTCAGCCTCTCCATCCACCAGGAACCCATCACCCTCTGTGATTCTTCAGGCTCAAATTGACTCATACCTCTAAAAAAGAGGGTGCACAGGCCCCTTGCACTAAGAAGAGAAGAAACAGGAGGAGATGGACACACCATAATATCTCGGTGTGTCTTGCCAATATGCTGCCTGGCTTGCTTGCTGCTGCCTTCGGGGTGACTGCATTGCCCCCTGTGCAGGACTTGTTTGGGTTGCTCCTGCTCCTTTGAAGTCCTTATTTTTAACCTGTATGGATGATTGAATGCCTTATCTTCTGCTATCAAATATGGTTTATTTTTAACCTGTATGGATGATTGAATGCCTTATCTTCTGCTATCAAATATGGTTGAACAGTCTCAAGGATTGCTAAGAGCAGCAGACAGCTGATCGTAAAAAGCTAATTTTGTTAGGAAAGCAGCCTGAAAACATGCACAGAAATCTCTTCTGCCGAAATATTCACATCATATTAATAACTGCTATCATGAAAGGAGATAAAAGGATGGGCACACTTCTCTCATTGCTTCATTGGCCCTTCTAGATTCTGCACTGCAGCAGCTGTAAAAACTGTATGGAAAAATGTGGAAAAATATTTTACTGATAGCTCCATACCCTAAACAAACCACAAAGTTCCCACGTATTTCACTAAACTTACGTAAAGAAGCCTAACTTTGGACTTGCAGAGCAAATGGTCCCTCTGCAATTGTTTTTAGTTGTTTTAAAAGCTTTCTGTTCATGAAATACAAGACAAAAAAAAAAACATGAACATTTTGTTGCACCTAGAATTATCCCACTAACTAAATGTATGAAAAAGCTGTGATATACAGGGCACATTTTCCCCAGTGATAAAATAAGGACGACCTCTGTGACTTCATTTAGGTTCCACCTCTCCTGAGTTATGAGCCACTCCTCACTTATAAGGTATATCCCATATCTCACTCAAACCCTCAGTGGACCACAAAACTCCCTTCCAGAAAAAATTATGCTTCCCTCAGTCTGTGGAGGATTACCTGTGTCAGGCAAAGTTATATTATTGTTTTAATACTGCTAGGAATTACATGCAGGATGTTTCAGCTCATTACCTCAAGTTTTCATCAGCTATTTTCTGAGCGTGGTAACCTTTGTGATGCAGGTACTGTATATATCTACAGTATTGATTCTGCTTCTCCTGCTACATTACATGCAATACATGTAAACAGAAGAGTGTTTCACTACCTGCTGGTAAGGTGCAAAATGGTAGCTGATCTTGCAGCTACAAAACACAGATAAAACCTTGAAGTAATCAGCTGAACTGTCATGGAACTAATTCCATGATATAGTGGAAGCAATTATTTGCACTTATGTGTCTTATTGGAAAATACAATCAGTGCTAAACCAATCCTGTTAGTGTTGTCAAGGTCACGTTTAGCTCCAAATGCTCCCCTTTTAATCAGTAACCAGTTATTAATTAATTAGGTAGCGATCATGTTGCTTTTCATACATGTGTATTATTATTGCACTGGATATTGTGCCTCTGCACCGATCGCTGTTAATTTGCAGCAAGTGCAATTGTGTTAATGTGCTCTAATGCCAGCGATTATCACAAGGACGGGGCAGCTGACATTTAACCTAAAATCGCACTGAATTGTTCTCACAGCTGCTTCCTTCCAGCTCCAGCCTGCTCCTGCCTGGATGGGGCGTGCTGGGAGAGAGGAGATCGCTTCTGAGAGTGGGAAGTGTCAGAAAACAGAAACCAGCAGCGGGACAGTCAGAGCTAGGAAGGGGAAATAAGGCTGAGTACTTAGGGAGACACGTGTGAGCTGTGCCGTGGGAGATGTGCCCTGGCAGGGGCAGAGCTGCCCACTCCCTGCCTGCAGCCAGATCTCTGCCTGACACCAGCAGGGAAAGAGGCAGCTCCTGCAGCAGAGGAGCAGGTAAACAGAATATGCAGCAAATCGACGGTGTCTCATAGCTCTTGCTTGTCAGCTGTGCTTCAGGGAAAGACGTGGTCCCTTTTTGCCTTTTTGGTCACAGCTCTGCAAAATCACCAGTTTCAATGGCAGGGCTGAGGCTGCCCGTGGAGAGCAGTGTATTTGTTAACAGCTAACACAGAAGAAATCCTCTGTCCTCCTAGTGTTAGAGATGCTTAGTTATGCTTAATAATTAACATATTTTTCACATTTTTCTTCCAGTCTGAAAGCTTTTAGCGGGACCTGATACCAGCTGTGTCAAGAGAGAAACAAATACTAGTAGAAAACAGAATTTATCTGAATTGCATTTAATAGAGGCCAGAAGCAGTGAACTAAGGATATTCAGCTGAAGGAGTTCAGTCAGAGATAGCTAAACTTTTTAGTGGGCTTATTTAAATAGAGAGGCCTGAACTGTAGATTAGCTATTTATCAGCTGCATGATGGAATGAGAAACAGCTGCAATGTATTTCAGGGTAAATTTTATTTGCTGTAATTCCACAGGTTGAAATTCTGCTTTGGTTTATGCCTGTGGGAATATGGAATAAAGGTATTATCTTCCCACATTGTTTTGTGGCTTCATGCTAATGTATATCAGAGAAAATTTAGTTTATGTTGGTTCAGTTATTCACCATAATTTCCCAACCACAAAAAGGACTTTTAATATTTGTAATGGTAGCAAGCATATGTGCAAAAAAATAGGCTCCCAGAATACAGTACATGGCATAGGTATCGAAACACAGCTCAAATTACTGTCAAAGCATTTCCCTATGCCTGCCTTCGCAAGGATTTCACTTCAAGACTGTGCTGTAACTCCAACAGTTTCCTTCCCAGACTTGCGGGTTTTGCCTGATTGTCACCAAAGAGGTCAGTTCCATCCCTCACTCCATAAAAGCTGTTCCCAGGTTCTCAGTGGAGTAGTTTTTGTATTTTAAGCTTCTATTCCTGACTCCAGCAAGTGCCCTCATATCTGTAGCTGGGAGCAGCCCTGCTCCTGCACACCACATACCACTGCCTAGGAGAGGCAAGTGGCCTGTGCTGATCCCCCTGCTGGCATCTCACGTTTTGAAAGGGAGAAGAAAAACCCAACTGCTGCTAACCACTACAGTACGAGTGTTTAGTTTGTTTGGATCAATTTCAGTCAAAGGCAGCCTGGAAGCATTTCCCCCTCCCACCCAGCTTGTCTTTGCAAAGTTTCTTTCTCTGTCCCTGCTCAGTTCAGCCTCATTGGTGTTTATCTGGTGACCTATTGTTATCAAGAGCTCCCCAACAGATCCCTTGGATTTGCACAAGTTGCTCCTGGTCTGCCAGGGGAAGCTTTGCTCAGATATCTGCTAGATTCTAGCTCTGTTTCATGGCAAGGATGTTAGTCTGCCCGTAAGGACTATCTACTTTGGCTTGCTTGATTGATTTTTGTTATATAAAGGAGAATGCTATTTTAAAACTTTTTTTCTTTTGGAGAGAGGAGGGCTTAAGATCTCTCCAAGTTCACAAATGTCCAAGAAGAGATGCAGGCAAAGATATAAATTTAGGCTCCTGCCTATTCATAGAGGGAAAAATTTTAAAATATCTATATCAAAGACTAGTAAATTTGAGTCTTGTTACTTTTTTCCTTTTTTTTTTTTAAATGAACATAGCATTTAAAAGGAAAATCTACACATTGTAGCTTGTCAGTGTTTTGGGGAATGCTATTAATTTCTTCCCATCACTGTTCTCCAAAGCATATAACAGCAGTAGCCTATCCCTCTTGTACTTTGATCTCTCTCAAAGTCAAAATATAAAATATGCAGCTGAAGGCTCTTGCCCTGTAAAGGCAGAGGGCATCTCCTATCCGTAGTATTATGATTGTGACCAAAAATATCATACATTTAAACAAAAAAAAGGGAAGGGAAAAATAATTTCTACTTGACAGTTCATATGGCAATACTTTGTGGCTTTGTTTTTCAGATTTTTTGTGACTTTAATAGTCAGTTTATTTAGCATATAAATAAATTTTAAAATGTCTTGTTATCTTCTCTAATTAGTAGCCAGCACCAGGTGGAAGGGCACATACAGACCACAGATTCCTCCAGCCATGCTGGGACTCTTGCCAGAGTAAATGTTGATGGTTTAGGCCATGCCCAAACCATCAGAGAGCCGGACAGATGTGTATGAATTATGATCAGCAGGAATGTGCTGCAGCACTGAAGGTGCATTTTTGAAGAAGTCAGGTACAGAACGTACAGAGATACCTTTGTGTCAATTACTCATGCCCCCTGTTCTGGTAATGTCCATGTAACTCCATACAGGAAAAAGTCCTGACTGGATTTAGTTGAGCACTGAAGGGAGAACATGCAATGCCACAAAAGGCAGCAAAATATGACAGTGTTTTAATGTGTTGCTAGTCCTTGCTGGGAATTGCAAAACCCTTGGGCTGAGTTGCAAGCCAGGAATCCATAGGATCCATAAGTAGTGTGCCAAGGCTTTTTTTGGTTGTCTTGGGTAAGAGCTGATAACTACCGTTAGCATCTCTGAAGGTGTTTTCCAGACTGGTGATCCTCATGGGCAATTCCTCTTCTCTCCATGTGATTGTGTTATGAGCAGCTATAAACATTATTATAGGACACTATTTTCATGCTGCTTTCCAAGTGGTGCCTGCTAAGTTTTGGCTCAGACCACAATTTTAACAGCTATGTGATGTATTTCCCTTTTTGTGCAAATTGCTGATACTCAGACACAAAAACTTCAGTGTGTCTCTGGTTTGTGTCCTGTAGTGTGCATCAATCAGCACATCTGCCCCTTACTGCTGCCATAACCACGAGCCTTCAGGAAACCTGACTGCTGTGTTATCAACCACTGCTCCCTACTTTTTTCTAGCCAGCTTTTTTTTGGCTGCTTCATGTTGATGGCCACTGGCTTGGTTTGCAGGGGGTTTCTGTGTAGCTGGGTCAGGATTAAACAAGCATTTCTACTCCTCTCTTGGACACTCCTTCTGTGCAAAGACCAGGACAACCAAGCCCTAACAGTATCTTTGCGGTGCTGTTCTGAGCTGTTCTGCATATGATGGATGTACAAGGGTCATTAGGCACGGGGGGTTAGAATGACTTGTGTGTATTTCAAGGAGAGTAGAAGAAAAGAGGGGTCTCATTCAGGAGTAATGAGTTTGTTCTCCAATATCCCTGTGAGGATTATTCCTTAGAAGTATAGGGCAAAGTTGATTTGGATAAGAACTAATTACCAAACAAGAAATGAAGGCAGTGTAGCTGTCTCCACCCTCCCCACCAGACCTTGGGGACACACATTATTCCTCGTGTTTAACCTATTAAAGCAATGACCCACATAAGAGGGAAGGAGTTGATTATAATTATTTCTGTGAGCATTATTGCCCAGTTCATAGAATATGGCCTAAAAATAGGAACTCAATAAGAAGTCAAAAAGAACAGAAAACTTAGAAATCAAGGGAGGCTTAGACTATTTTTCTGAACAAACCAAACCACATTCATTTTGTTAATTGGCTATGTTTGCTCAGGGAATGTACTCTTTCCACCTTTAGTTTTAAAGATGAACTGGATAAAGAGAGCAAGAAGAGACAGCACAAAAGAAATTGCAAATTAGCATGGCTTCAGTAGCATGGGCTCATTTGGATGACATCTCCTTGTAGCACTGATTTTATGGTACCATTGTCTGAATTCAGGTCTGATTGTGAGGCTGGTGTCTGCAGCAGATGTGATGACAAGTAGGTTAAGAGCAGTCATGCTTAGGCATTTTCACATCAAATGTCTACCCCAGTCCAGAAGACAAATAGGAAGTAACAGCTCGCTTGGAAGTAGACTCTGACTTGTCAATTAGAAAACTGGACAGGATGAAACAGCAACATGAATTTGTCTAAACACAATAATATTGCAGTATTAAAGAGAGGAGAAAAGTTTAATGGACACATTAATATTTTATGTGTCTTAGAATACAGTCTAAGAAGGGGTATCCTGAGCCATAGACAATGCTGATTGCTTTGATTGAATAAAATGTGATGAAAAAGGTGATTAGTTTACCCACTTTCCCAATGATTACTTGTATGTAGCTCCCATTTCTATTTCTCAGAAGGTTGCAAAAATATTTTATCTTAACAAAAGTTCACATCATGCATCATGTATGTGCAAAGAGAAAGAAACCAACACCCTTGCTCTAAAATTTTGCTCCCACTAAAAATCCAAACTCACTTGTAAGATGTTCATATAAAGAAAGCACTGTGTAAACAACAAAGGATTTTACTATCTCAAAGAAACTGAGCCACTTCTCTCTGGTTGTATAAATGTCTAAACACATGAATCACATTTTACATCCAGTATAACAAGTCCAAAGTCTGTTCTGTCCATTACTTCTCCACAATCCTAAGATTAAACCCTAAAAACATTTCCCCTATTGAATTTTATGACCTGCATACTATTCTGTGTGTATGTGTGTATGTACACAATCCTTTCACAATGCAGTATGCATGGACATTTTAGCTGAGATAAAGGGGCAGGAGAAATGTTGATTTTCTCCATGACTACTACGCAGATTCACTATTTAAAGGCTAACACTTGCAAGAAAAATAAATTGGGCAGAGATGTTCCCTCTTCAGCGGAAGGGAGTGGTCCCTCTGCTGCATGTGGCACTGGGATTCCCAGCAGCATCACTGGGAGGCTCTGGACCACTGCCCTCCAAAGTGTGTTGGCATTTTGTGTTGTTAGATTTCCCCTCACACGACGATGATCTGCCTGCCACAGGGCTGGCACAAGGACCACAAGAGGGAGGTAGTCATCACAGAATAAATGCTAGGAGCTTGCTTCTGGTACTCTGTACATAGAAGGAAAAATCTGCTGGAATAATTAAGGCTTCCTAGATGTGAGTACAGATAAAAATAGATAAAGAACGTGGTTTTGGCATGACTGTAACACTCCAGCTCAAACACAAAAGGCTTTTCATGGAAGTCAACCAAAGAAAAATTCACTCTGGACGCTTGTATTACAGCTCCATTTAGCAGAGCAGAACGATCATGGCTTGTATTTAGTAGGTAATAATGAAGCATCATAAACAAAGTCAGGATGCAAGTCCAAGATTAAGTGGGAGCTTTAACGAGGTCCAGCTTGCCGGGAGCTTTTTGAAGTGTCCCTAGCTCACTTCCAAAGCCAGAAAACAACAGAAGCAACTCTGACAGCTGCGAGAGTGTCTGGTTTAGAAGAAGGTTTTATGTCTGGATGACACCAGACTGGGATTCAGCTTTCATGTGCTAACTAGGTCTGCTGGTTGCTGGAGCCCTAATCATTCTGCACAAACTGTCTCACCCTAATGGGTCGCACAAATAATAATTCTTCACAAATCAGATCCACATCATCAGCTTCACAGATAGACAAGACTGGTTTATTGAGGTGAATAGCACAAGTCAGCAGAGTCCACGCTGCGTCTCACTAGCCACGTTTAATAAGCAATCTAGAATCTGAAGGGAAGAAATCAAATGCTGTTTCCGTGGATGCATGGATGGTATGAAGTATTTTCAACTACTAAAGAGCTAAAAGAGCACCTAGCAGCCAAGTTAGATGGTTAAATCAGATTTAACCTACTCCAAATGCACTGTAATCACCGTGGACCCTTACAGTCTTTATAAGGAAAAATCAGATAATTTTGATTTTCCTTTCTTTTCAGAGGAAGAAGAGTTTTGGATTGCTTATAAACTTAAATTATGTAGAAAAATACCTTTCAGCCTTATAGATTTTTTCTTGAAGACATTACAATTATTTTTTCACTTCTGTAAATTAAGATTGACCATTCATTAACTAATTACCACGATTATTGCAGTTCTTCTAAGTATTAATAATTAGGTGAGTGGTACATTGAGAATTTAACATCTCCATTAGGAGAGTTTTGTTTAGCATACCTAATGCTCTGAAAGCCCTGAGCATGCTCTATATCACATAGGACTTAAAGACGAGTGCAGGGGAATCATTTGGGGATTGGAGTTATCTATGGCTGGGAGTTACACAGAACTGCAACTGAGGAGTAAAAGAGAGAGGTAAGGAGTGTGGAAATGGATACACCAACTTCTTTCTGCAGCAGAGAACTGCAGCATTATTGGAGCCCAGCTGATGCTAAGTAGTCTGTTGTGTTGCAGTGATGACTGGTTTTCATGTGCAAACCCCTTAATGTGTCTACATATATGTGCTGATGCTGTGAGAGCAAGTGACCAGAGTCCTTTCTACCCTGTTAATTTGTTTCCTGTAATTCCATGTAGGTAGCCATTCTGCATCTCTGTTTGATCTTGCATGCATTATATACATTAAACCAAAGTAATTTCTCCATCTGAGACTCAAACTGGGGATTATTATATTCTTTTATATTGGACTTGTACGAAGGGTGAGGAGGTGGTCCTGGTTCCTCAACTGTGAGCCTAAAAGTGACTGCAATCTAATTAGCAGCCAAGATAATAATAATAGTATCCAGTAAACTAATGCTGTGCCTCTAAATTGGTTCTTTTGCCATTGTTTTGCTTAAGAAACTGTAATCCTATAAATTTCTTGATTGCCTGTAGCTCTGATTATAAAAGCAACTTTCCCCACCTACAGAGTAAGAAATAGATGGTTGAAAATCAAACGTTATTTGCATTGCAGAGGCATCTCTCTGGTCCCCACCATTTCTCTTTCTTGCATCCCCCTGTCAGGAGCTACACACACCTATCAGCTGTTTCTCCTTGCGCAGGAGAAAACAGACTAGGTTATAAACAATGTACCTGCTTGGTCGACCAGACAAAGCTTTTCACAGAAACCTGCTGGAACAGCTTCTCAAAGCTCACTGCCTACCCCATGTGCTGCTGCTCTTCACACTGGAGTCAAATATATCACTGCCAACCTCAGCCCTGGCTTAACTGCAACACAGGCGAGAGACCACAGTTGCCAGGGAGTTGGCAAATGAGGATAGTGAGAGAAATAAAGTTAAGGAGGCAGAAACAACTGACACTGCATGAAAATGAACCAGTTTCGCAACACAGGGAAACAGGTTTCTGGAGGGAAGAGGATGAGAGGTGTGGGGTATGTGGCTTTCTCTAACATGGTGGTTGTTATTCCCATGATGATGCCACCTTCTCACCAAGGTGACACTGAAGTTAACTGGCAGGAATCCCTTGAGCTCCTCAAAGTAAAGAATCACTGCAATCTAGGATTGAGGTTGCTTTAGCCTGCAAATGAAGCTTTTGGCAAATAGGGGATTTAACTGTATCCAAAAGGTTAGCTGTATTTGCCAAAGAGAGAAACCCTGCTTCTTTTTGAGGATACACACACAAAACACAATGAGGTTTTGTTAAAATAAATAGACAACCACTGCTCTGAAGGCTCTGGATGTGAACCAGCAACAGCAGTGTTAAGCCATTTCAAAGCAGAGTGAATGCGATTTTCACACCTATTCTTTTCTAATTTAGGTCCATTTGAAATCCAAGCACTCCTCTTTTACTAATTTGTTATGGCAGTATTAATGGTATTACTCTACAGCAGTAAGAATGCCACTTAGACTAAAACAGGTTAGAAGGACTACAAGATTAGAAAAACAATTGCAAGTTGGTCAGATGCAGTTGAGGGCCACCTTGATCTCCTGAATTGAACACACTGCACTTGGAAAGCCTGGGAGTGTGTGGATGAATTTCTACCAGTGCACTCATTAGGGCTGGTTAGGTCAGCATTCTCTGATGTTGCCTCCTGCATTGGAATGTAAAAACATGAGCTTCCAAAGGGGGAAGAAACAATTGTCAGACTTCCATGAAAGCTGATAATTGAAGAAATTACATTTTATTTGATGGAGAATATGAGTTCAGACCAAGTATGCCAGGAAACAAGGAGTAATATTTAGTGCCTTCTACAAGGTGCAGCGAAGACTTGTAATTTCCTTTCTCCTGATTCACTTTATCTCTGCCATGGGTTTAGCAGATCTCCAGGCTCCTACCTTGGCTACTCTGATCAACATCGTGTGCCCAATCTCTGACCATCAATAGTATTTATCTTGCACTTCAGTGCCTAGCACAGATCAAACATCTGGTTGAGGAAGAACTGGCAAATTGATGGGCAAATCTTGTGAACATTTCAGGTGGTTCTTGGGTTATCTCAGCTACCTTCTCTTCATCCTATACACGGGCAAGTGCACAGGTATTCCAGCCACTATTGTACCTGTATGAGGCTCACAGAAGTGGATTAATGCACTGCGGATGGCAGTAAAGAAGGCATAATCTCAATCACCTTGTCTTTAAATTATTAGATTAATTTTTTTTTCTGGTGTAAATTGTGAGGTGCTTTTGTTTACCTTTTGTGCATAATTTTGCAGTTAGCCCAAACACATTGTGCAGCAATCACAGGAAAGAAGTCAGAGGCACAGCAATGTTCTTTCAAGAAAGCTCTGGTCTTGTAAAGTGCTCAGAATTTCATGGTGTGTTTTCAGTAAGTGTTTTTATGGTGAGAGGCACCTGAAGAAGCAAGTTGGATTGAAGATGACCCAGGGAGTTTATCTATTTCTGGCTTTGCTGTTCTTGTAGCCCTTTGTTTCACCTGAATCAGAAGAGATCGAGGTGACAGGGTTTTACATCCATGCTGTGCATTTCCTGGTGGTTCAGGAAGCCTCCTGTGTAGACAGCACCTCTCCGGACAAACTGGACGATACAGAATCACAAAGTCACAGAATCATTAAGGTTGGAAAAGATTTCCAACATCATCAAGTCCAACCTTTGAGTGAACATCACCATGCCAACTAAACGACATTACTAAGTGTCATGTCCAATCGTTTCTTGAGCACTTCCAGGGTTGGTGACTCCACCACCTCCCTCAGCAGTCCACTCCAATGCTAAACCACCCTGTCAGGGAAGAAATTCTTCCTGATGTCCAAACAGAACCACCCTGGCACAGCTTGAGACCACATCCTCTTGTCCTGTCACTGGCTGCTTGGGAGTAGAGGCCAACCCCACCTGGCTACACCCTCCTTTAGGTAGCTCCTCTTATTGTGCCTCTTTTGACATTTTACATTGAATTTCCTGAATTCAGGAAATTCAATGTAAAACAGCTGCACAGAAAAAGCAGAATAGTGTCTGTCCATCCAAGAGCACACCCGAGCCCCAGGCTGAGGGACACCAGGTCCCCTGGGACCGCTGATGAGCAAGGCAGAAATGTCAATGATTTGGAGGCCCATCATGTAAGTACAACTGCTTTTTTTGAAAATTTCTTGGACTTCGTGAAATCCAAAAGCTCAGGATAACTGGAGTACTGGTGTTTTTGGCCATTTCCTGTTTCCAGTCAGGCTGTAACCACAAAAAGCCAAATTGTGGCCTCCTAACACCACTGATAATAGCAAGGGGAACAGGAGCATAGACATGAAAAGTTGGAACTCTCTTTGTAAAGGACAAACAGAGATAAACACACTCTTGGATTATACAAAATACTCAAAACAGGGGTGAAACTCTTACAGCTGATCTTGTTTGCCTGTCCCCACTGCCAGTGAGTTAGCTGTTTGATATTCTAACAAATAAAATGAAGCACATGAAAAGAGTGCATGGTTGTATAGGACAATAGTTGCTCCTTATTCTGTGAAGAAATCAATCCCTCCTAATATTTCAAATTCTACTCCTAAGATATTTGGGTTTCAGGGTGCTCTCCTGCTTTTAAACACTTATGGACAGAAACCAAGACTACTAAGTAGGAAGAGTTTTGAAAACTTGGCTTGAAGCATGTCTTTGAAAATGTGGTTGCCACAAGATCAAGGAGACAAGAAGGAGCTGAAACAGCGCTTGGAGCAGCCGCCTCTGACCACAGATACTGAGAGCTGCACTCCCCCCAGTACGGTTACACTGCTTCGACTGACCAAACACCAGACGGGCTGACTGAGCAAAGGCAGTCACTTGATGAGGTATTGCATAACCCAGTGAGAACAAGAAAAGATGCTTCTGGATTTAATGCTTAAGCTGAAGTCAGTGGAGATATGTCTGTTGGTTTCTGTGGAATTTGAATTATGACTTAGCGAGTAACACAAACTCAGGTTTTGTGTCACAGCTGCTAAATCTGTTGATGAGAGCAGCTTGTAAGGAGGTCAGCAGAAATCAGTGTTGAGGCTTATCTCTCAATTAATGTGCTGAATGCTGGCATTAAAAGTAATCTTCTGGTTGGACAATGCATAACCACTCAAAAAATACTGACAGAGAAAGTTCAGTGACACCTTTTCACTGACATTTATACTTCCAGAACAGTGAAGGGAAGAAGATAAGGAGGGCAGCAGTCTACAGAAAGGAGAAAAGGCCATTAAAAAGGGAACATACACTGGAGAATATGTCACTTAATGAACAGTTGGAGACTGAAGTAAAATGTGATATTCAGGCAGAAGGTGAGCATGAAGCCTAGAAACCAGGGAATATTTCAAAGAGCTCAGGAACTGAGGCAATGATCCTTGTGGTGCAGTTTCAGAACATGACAAACCAGACGTTAATAAATACATGTATTTACATGCTGACACACCCAGCGAAGTTCACTGGGGCAACAAAGCAACCAGCAGAATGGGATTACTTATAACCAGAATTAATTTGGGTAGGAAACATTAGCGGTATCTCATTTAAAACTGTGTGCTCCTTTGAAGGAGCACTGGAAAGGTGAAACTGCCATCTTGGCTAAGGTTTCCAAAATGCCTGCAAAGCACTTTGTGAAGATCACTGCTATTATTGAACTATGTTATTATGTCACAGGTTCATGGAGTTTGCAAACTGGAATTAAAAGAAAGGTGGAGGATTATGAAGTATTTTAGAATTTCTCACATTTGCCGTGTTTCCTTCTTGGAAACATAGACAGGAAACTTCTGGGTCACCAAATACAATTCCTGGGTCCTGCAGGCAATCATGTTACCTAAAGGATTAATCTGCTATCAAACTCCTTGAACATATAATGACCATCTTTACTAATGTTAATGAGAATTGCTACTCATAATTTGCATTTACACACTACTTAAGGATCATGAAGTGTTCTTTCATATAATACGCTCATTTTTATTACAGGCACACTGAATTTAAATGACTTGCCTAGGGTCTCACAGCAAGCCAACAGCACAATGACTCTTAGTGCTCCTAGTGCTTTGCATTAAATCCTGGACATTAACAGCTCCCTTCATAAAGAGAGCTTTGTAGCTGTAGATCACCTCCTGGTGCTGGTGAATCAAACCTTTTCTGATAGTGCAAACAAATCAATAAATTACGTGAACCCATGTAATGCTTCCCAGTGTCTGCAAATCCTGCCTTCCTTTGAACTTAGAAAACTGACACGTCTGAGTAATGCTAAGATAGCCTTTGGCCTATGACCAACTACGAAATTTTGATGTGCTAAGTATGCACCTCAGATCTATATTTTCTATATGAATGCAACAGTAATCTCTACATTTGTTCCAGGAAAAATTCAAAGCTTTCAGTATCTGTTGTGATGTTGGAGGCATATCTGAAAACAAAAAACAAACCAAAAAACTCCACGCCCTCAAATCAAACCAACCAAGCAAAAAAAATCACCCCCAATAGAAAGCTCATAATAAACAATAATCTTTAACTTTTCCAGTGGAAGAATTGCTCTGACACAGGCACATTCCTTAGCACTGAGGTCTCCTCTGAATGGCATGGTCCTCATCAAAAATTAACTCTAAAAGGAGGAGCATTCCTTTATATATGGGCTCCTCTCTGTAAAGAAATACGCAGTACCACAGAATGACCTGTGTTTTCTGCCTGTGTTAATGTACCATTTTCTCTAGCAAAGTGAAATGTTGATATTCCCCTTATATTTTGCCCTCTCCTCTTTGCCTCCTGTGGAATGAGCTCCAAACTGTACCCAGTAATTTCAGGATACTATCTCCAAGCTTTTGCCTGTGGCTCTTTTTATGGGGAAAGAGCTCTTTTGTGGCATGACACTTGCTGCAACATCAGAGGAACCATCTGGTAGACCAACAACAGCTACAGCAATACCAATCTCTCTCATCGAAAGAGTTCCTTCAAGGTGGTGGCAGCTACCCAGGAGCTCTCACCTGTGGCAAATGGTGACATTTGCTCCTGCTGGGAATGTGGCTGGGCAGACGAATGTTAAAGAGGGCCTGCAAGGCTGCCTGTGCCGCTTGACCCTTGGCCAGCTTCTTGCTACGTCCTGAGCCTTCAAATGTTCTCCCGTCCACTCGCACGGCCATCACAAAGCTCTTGATGTGCTGCTTCTCCACCGTCTCCGAGAGGCAGACGTAGCGCAGGCCCGAGCGCAGCTCGTTGAGCAGCACCACCGGGTTCTTCTCGCTCTCCGCTTTGGCCAGCCTGTGCTTGCCTGGCTTGGCGTGGCCCATCAAGTCCAGCGTGTGGCAGAGTAAGCGCCCGTGTCGGTACGCGGTGGAGAGCAGCTCGTTATTGACGGGGTTGTAGACTGAGAAGTCCTCACTGTGTGTGGAGGGTTCGAACTCCTTGAACAGAGTGTCTGGAAAGTCTGCCTGATCAGAAGTGAAGTCCGTGGATGGGCTGATGCAGTTTCCCATGGCGAAGTGGGCTTGGCAGGCGTTGGGGAACTGAACGAATGACTTCAGAGCTAACTCCGCGGCACGCATTTTTGCTTTCTTTTTTGTGGGGCCTGTGCCTTCAAATGTAAGTCCATTTACTTCCACAGCGACAGCAAAGACTGGAGCATGCACTGGACCTGTCTGGGAAACCATTTTATATTGTAATCCTGGTTTAAGTTCGTGTAGCTGAACCAGAGCATTCTTTGGTGTCACTGACCATGAAACTTTCTTCCAGATAAGCTGGAGTTTGCAGAAGTGGCCATTATTGCCTTCCTCTAAGGGTCTTTTCCTCTTACTGCTAGGTGTTCCCCCTCTTGCCCTGTCAGTAGATGCTACTGGATGATCCTCCAGGTTGCCAATGTTTCGATTTTCCTTTACTTCTGCACTGCTGGTACCTGTCAGTAAAGAAAGAAAACAACTCACATTACAATTGTCATCATAGCAGCTGAAATTATGCCTAGGACTGTCAGAATAGCCAAAAAAAAAAAAAAATAGAAATTGTTGCTCAGCCCTTTTTAGGAGATTTCCTCATATATCTGCATAATGGTTGGTTTATTATTTCTAGCATGGGTTTTTTTTGCATGTTCTGAATGTTTACTTGTCCCTAAAGGTCTGCTTCTATTAGTCATTAGCCTTCTGTTTTAAGAAAAGATTACATCATTCAAAGAGGAAGCATAATGGATGGCATGTGACTTAAATGAACTGCTCGATAATTACTAGTAAAATGTGAATAGTTTGCAAAATTCCCTTAGGATGACAATTGTTCTATAATTCATGTGGGTGAATGCTTAGGAACACATTATTAGAAATCAGAAATGATTCACAAACAGAAAAATGGGCCAATGCATTGAATAATCTATTTGCAATGAATACATTGACCATCTCTGCTCATACCATAGCCTCTTGTGTTGTCAGCATCATGAATCCAGAGTAGGAAATGATCTGACAGACCTTCATAGCATTTGAAACAATAATTTGGTCTGGACTCAGATCCCAGTTTAGTAAGTGAGTGCCTTTCTGTCAAATTCAATTGCAGATACTCTTAGTTTCTGCATCAGCAACAACTAATATTTCAAAAACTGTAGATAAATCCAAATGAGACCAGGAAAAGCCAGAGCATCATGATGGGAACAATTACTGATGTAAAGGATGATCTGTATCAAAGAAAAGCAATGGGAGAGTGTGGCTGTCAGGAGTGCCAGGAAGGGAATGAAATGACAGTGGGTAGCTATGGAGGGAGCACTCCGTTGTTGGACCAATGAATCCCCCACTGTTCTGGACCACGCTTGTGCAGCATCCATGCTGCAAGGCAGTGCTCTGTGCCACAACAGAGGCATGGCTGAGAATGGAGAATCATCTCACTGATGTCCTGAATGAGACACAAGATGTGCTGCTGGCTAAATAATCATCCTATAGAATTTCTGTCATTTCTGATGAGTTTGTTTAAATGTATTGCATCTCTGATGTATCCTTCAGTCCTCCTGTGCATTGCTTGGGGCAGAGACAAGCGGAGGAAGTAAATATGAGCATAACCAACCTACAAGGCAACCCATCCCAGGAGTGATGCACCTGATCCCTTTCCAAGCAGAGCACTGTGTGGCTGCCTGCTTTACTCCAAACAGCACTGGGCATGGAGCCTTTCCCAGGGTTTGGTTTGTTACTGTCAGACGCGGTCAGATGCGACCATACCACCTGCAGAGCCTGTGTCAGTCCCACGCACAGAGAAAGTCCCGGGGGTTCTTAGGCGACAGAGAATGGTCCTCCCATTTTCTGTGGGGCCATGGCTGTGTTTGGATTTCTCCCCACCCTGGTAATACAGGCTGGCTGCAAGGATGTAAGGGGTGAGCTGCTGGCTAAGCTTTGAGAAGCTTCTGCTGGAGTGCAGTGTCTTTGCTGCCCCCCAGTATTAGGCTGGGCTGACAGCTGCACAGGAGCCTGCACAGGACTATGTAGAACCAACCATCATGATTAAAAACCTCCTTTATATCCTGACACGTTACACTTGTAATAACTATCAAAAGACTTTTTCCCATCAGAGCACTAAGTCTGCACTCATGCAAGTTGTTCCACAGAAAGGGGGTCACTGCTTAGACAGGAGTAATAATCATGGCTCAAATGCCATGTGTGGGGGCCCAATTGCAGAACTGAGTCTTTAGGCTCCCTCTCCTGAAAACCTTTCAGCACACAATGAGCTTCCAGCCTGGGTCTATGCCTCACCAAAGTTATTTGCAGAGCTCTCTTCTGCAGTGCTTTGTTGAGGCAGAATGTGAACTGACAAATTAAGGTCTTAGTGACTAGTTAATTTTTAGTTTCTGAAGCTAAGGGGACAGAATGAAGACAGGTGAGGAAGGAAAGGAAAGCAAAAGACGCACATAATAGAAAAAGAAAAGTTTCATCATATGATATTCAGCTGTATAAAATATCACATCTTTAAACTAGCCTCTCTGGAAATAAGACATTTAAAAGATCATGATAACTAAGGCATAACGATAATGTGCTGTTTTCTCATTGAGTTCACAACTGTACTTATAGAGACTCTGATCTGAAGTGAAAGGGGATATCAGCTTTAACTTCCTCTGTCCAGCTTGGCAGTGGCTCTGGCCATTTTCCTTCATGGCTCTTTCTCATGTTTTCATCCTACTCAGAAAGTATCTCTTTAGTTATGTGTATTTTTTAAAGTAAAGGTAAAATATTTTGATGCAGACATAATTTTTAGCAGGAAACAGGTTTGGTTCTGTATTTCACACCTCCTCTCTCATCTTAACCTAATAGGTTTTTACAGAGCCAATTATGGTACATAATGATACTGTAGTCAAGAAGCATGAAAAGAAAGATAGCTCCTGCTTCACACAATATTCAGCTTTGAAAAGAATTTGTATTGATTATGCACCACTGAATAGGAAAACTCAAGCGGTTATTTGTGTTTATAATTCATATTGTCTTATTCCATCTGTTTTTTCTGAGAACTGCAGATTTGTGAACATGAATGTTTGACCTTAATGTCTTACCTTAACCACCCTCAATAAAACAATAGTTAACTAACACTATAAAATAAACAATTTAAGTTGTGTCTATAAAATTGTCTAGTCCATGTGTTGGCCAACAGAGAGTTTGCCTTGATGTAGTGAAAAAAATGCAGAAATGCAGGCGTAAAACTTCCAGGGATTAGGCACAAAGCATATGTGGACAAAGTTGGGCATGCATGGCGATGACACGCCCGTATTTACAGCGTGTTTTGGCCTCGTCACAGTGAAGAAAATCTTTGCAACTATCCTTACAGCCAACCAGATTTTAGAGCACCTGGTCCTGAAACAGCAGGAAACAGCGCAGTTCTTCCCAGATCTCAGCAGGAGCTGCACCAACCAAAAGTCATCATGGCCTGTGAATCAGAGGCAGCCTAAACTCAGTGAGTGCCTCACAAAGTCTGTGAGCCTGATGGACTTGTGTGATCCCTGGCAGCTGCCAGGAAATGTGAAATTACTTTATGCTTTCAGGTATCTTTGAAATAGGAAGTCTTTGAAATGTGTCTTTTATGAGACCTCTGTGTAGCAGCCGTAAGATTACCTCTCTAATGGTGGCACATGTACTTCTATTGTGAAAATCAGACAAAGCAGGCAAATGACACCAAACTACACAAGATAAATACTGTAAGCAGCTGTAATAGAACAATCACAAGCAATTTTAGAAATGAAGAGCACTAAAAGGAAAGGGATAAGTCAGAGGATACACAGAGGGAAAATGCAAAACTGTGGATCATTTCAGTCTTGTTATTTCTCATAGTGTCTTTGTTCTTGACTTTCCCAAATATATTCTTTACATTTGGGGAAAAAAGGGAAGATAATAAATTATGGTTATCCCATCATGAAAGGTTGGAGAATAATAACATAGTAAGGGGATGGAGTTAAAAAAAAGGATGAAGAAAAATATCATAGTTTTTTGGCAATCGTTTCTAATTCATTGTGTAAGATTTCTAAAAAAGTCCCACAGCTTTGCACTGTAGTATCTCCTCAGGTAACTTTATTCATTGATTTTTTGTGGTTTCACAAGCATCAGGAGACATTGTGATCTTGTATTTGCTTCACTAATTGAATGGGAGAAAGGAAAGCAGTTAGTGAAATATATTTATTTATGCACTATTCCTCAATCTTCTGACTGCTCTTTCATGTTTTTCTCCTTTTGGTCATTATGCTTAGTAGAGTTAACCTAGAGATTTTGCCTCATCGAGAGCATTTCAGAACTATAATGCATCACTAATAATGACAGTGAGTATGTCTCTGGGTCTTAAGGGCTCTGCAGAACTAACCATCCGATACTCCACGCTACATTTGAAGAGATAATATTGTTCCTGTTGAAGGTTATTCTGCTGCCAAGCCAACTTCAAGGGAGGAATGGAAAGAAGAGGTGGTAGGTGGCATCTTCATTTTCACTGGCATCTTTACTACAATGGACAATACATTATTGAAAAGCTGTGATATTAGAAGAAAGAATTTGCAATATTTGTATTATGGCCAACTCCTGATTCAACTGCTAGCTCTGAGACAGGCAACACTGGATTGCTTACGTAGAGTACAGTTTTGCTGTTTATCTGCATCACATCGACTGCAGATGTTAGAAGGATGGACTTTCATAATTCCTGGAATATTGAAAGTAAAAAATCTTGAATCAGGAGCAATAGGTATGAACCCAGGAGCCAGAGCCATGGTACCTTTGTCCAAGGCCAGCTCCTACATCAAATGCAATGTAGGGCAGTCTCCTCCTGCAAGCAAGATGGCATTTTCGTATACTTATTGATTCCACAACCAAGAATTGAGAATGCTTCTGCTGGACTTTTAGGTTGATATTCTTGACTTTGGAACAATAAACTTGAAGCTAACAACAGAAATCACTCTTTTCTCTCTTACATGAAAGCACACCTGTATTTTTAAACCTTCATGTAAGAAGTCTAGGTAAGCCATGATTTCTCTGTTGCTGTTGAACACTCCCTGGCAGCCCACAGGGTTCAGGCTGTTAAAACCAGTGCCATTAGATTTTATTGGTGTGTAACACCAATGCAGAGAGAAGCATTACCAGTGAAACAGAGTACAGGACTATGCTTAAAGTGAAGATGAAAAGTTTGTGAAAAGTGATTGCCATTGTCTTTAGCTGTTCCAGAATGAACATACTCTACTTTGCCCACCTAACTATCTGAAGTAGCTGTGAAATCCATGTATGTCTAGTACAGATCTTACCAATGAGGGAAATTATTCAAATTATCTAATTGACCTGACTTAGATGATACTCAAATTTCCATGCTCTCTGCCCAAGTTAGCAAAGAACTGCATGCAGCAGAAAATGTGGGCAGCCCATGGCAGAGACAGACCTGAGGACATGCCTTCCTGAATCAGGGCCAGGACATTTTAGGCCCTGGAGAAAACCAAATGATAGCAACAGACACAGTTTTCAAAACAAAAATAAGGGAATTGTTTTGGTGAGGGATTGCTTGTAGCTCTGCCTCCTGGAATGGGATATTCACTTTTTTCTTAGAGACAGGCTTGCTGCTGTATCTCACACTGTGGAAACAAAAGCTCTGGGGCCTCATGCTGTCTGAAGAGGAATTTGACCAACATACTCATAACGGAACATGCACAGACTGAACCGAGTCTGGAATGTGTCCTTCAAGACTGCTGAAGTGGTTGAAATCAGCGTGTTGGGGACCATCAGCTCCCTCTGCAGACACTGGGGAGGTGTGTGCTGCCCTGAGCCTGTGCCTGTGGCAGCACTCCATAATGACATCCCCAGGAATCACACGCTCCTGCTAGAGCTACAATCTGGATTCAAAAGTATCTATGGCTGGTGATAATCTGCCTTGATCCCACGGCAAAGCAGGGATGGCACAATCAAAGATCAGGGACAGGCATAGGCTTGTAACATCATGAAAGGTGGGCAGGTAGGCAGTGAACAGAGAATGATTATTCACTGTTTCTTTCAATCCCAGCGCCAGAGACAGCAGGCTTGAAGCAATAAAAGGGTGCACTTTTTGACAACACTCTAAATCACTCCTTGTTCCTGGCTGTTGTTGAGATCAGAAGTATCAATGGGCTCAGGAGAGGACTAGACAGTTCTGTTGATGTCTAAGAAATACGATAATTCAGGTGCAAGCTCTAGCAGAGTAAATTTTTGCTAGGTGCTAGAAGGATATACCAAGGGGTGGCTCCCCATTTAAATGTCCTTTTTCTCAAAGCATCACTAACGAATGCTGAAGACCATGTAGAGAGCTAGGCTTCCTATTTCTAATCCTCTGTGACATTTCTTACATTCTTAGGTACAACTGCCTTCTGGGGATGAATAGTGTGGTCCTTTCCTTGCATGTTCAAGATTAGACCTTCATCAGAGACAGACGATTACTTTACCCACAATTCCACTCCAAAGGTGCATAGTGCCCTTGACAGCTTTTTCTAGTATTGGTTCATTGATGATAAACCACAAAAATCATGTCTGTATGCTAATAATCACCTGTTGAAAGTGCAGGTGTAGTTAAACTGCATGGCTCCCTCTGTAAAAAAGGCCTAAGGGAATGTGAAACAGGATTTGTATCCATTTCAGATGGTGGAGCTCTGCCCATTGATACAGCACAGTTGGGGAAGCAGCACTCTCACAGGATGCTCAGTGAGCAGAAAACTACAGGGATAAGCAACCTACTTCTCTACCTTGCCAGCATTCTCCTGGGCTCCTGTTAAACTGTTAACACAGAAGGTTTTTCCACTTGTTTAGAGCAAATCTCTGAAGCTCTTTAAAATGTGGAGCTATTCCAGAGGTACATGTGTGCTATAGGCTTTAGTGGGATTTAGACCACTATACTGCAAGTGAACACAGAAATACGGATGATTTAAAATTAATTCATATTTTTTTAAAAAAATTATTTAAAGATTCTAATAGTAACACCTAAAATGTTTTCTGTGTACCAAGAAATAAATAGCTCGCTTTTCACTGGAGCATACGTATGACCGAAGGGAGGACTGGGTAGGATGACCCTGAAAACAGCGACATTTGCTGTTTCTCTTTCAGAAAACATAGCTTACCCTGTCCATGTGAGCTGTTTTACAGCCCACACAGGCACGAAGCTGTCTTGGCGTTACAGAAGGAATAAGAAAATGGTGTTACAGTGTTTGGCTTGTACAAACTTCCTGCATTACCTAAAAATAACTAAGTAGCACATTTGGGAACTATTACGCAGGAGGTGCCTGCACAAGCTCATCGTGTGCATAATATGTTTCCTCTGTGTGTGTGTATACTTCTCATATGTCTTTCTGAAAATGTAGCCTTCCTGGGAGCAATTTTGAAGGATTTTCAGGATTTTTTTTTTGCCTTTGCTAAGATCTGTAATAACCTCCCTTCTCTCTGCAGCGGAATAGTCTGATGTCCATGTGATGCTCAGCAGCAGAAAATAGCAGGCTGTGCTTCCTCACTCCTCCTGCAGCTCTTCCCCTGGGTGATACACCATGACCAAACCAAGGCGGATCAGCAACAACAAGGGAAAAATACCCAATTCCTCCCACTAACTGGCTCTAACAGGGCAACATGGCAGCACGTGTCTGCCTGGAAAAGAAACCAGTCTGGTAGGTGATACTAAAACATTGCTCATTTGGTTCAGAAAGCTTCCCTCCCTTTTTTTTTAAAGACTCAAGTTGTGTTAAAATAAGCAGGGCTGGATAACACACAATAATTGCCTCTAGGTGACAAATGGCAGGGCTTACTGAGGGTTATTAATTCCTAACTGCCACTCTCGGACCTCTTCGTGTTTGGAAGACTTCTCAACTCCTTCAAACCCAGCAGGACTTTCCTCCAGCTCTTCAGTCATGGGCTCAGTTGGTTGAGGTGTAAGGGCCCAAGAGAATACTAATTAGCCAAGAGTAGTGAATTTTTATATTATATCTGGTTTATTTAAGCCTGGTTAATCAGTTCTCAATTTGATGGTTCTGTGCAGGGCCAGGAACTGGACTTGATGATCCTTGTGGGTCCCTTCCAACTCCCTTATGTGATTCTGTGATTTTACACATGGACTGGGCTTATGGTCTGCCAATAGTTGCAAAACCACCTCCTCTCCAAAACTGCTCCTCCACTGCAGAGATTTTATTTTTGAACTTTATTATTCATCTATAGAGAAAAGAGATTGCTTACTTAAGTTGTCTTCATCCTCCATGGTGGTTGGGCCAGGACTCAGGTACTTGAAGGGTGCTATGAAGGTTGACAGTATGCTTAGTTTTTCTAGAAGAAAACAGAAGAAAAGATAAAATCAGTACTCAGTCAATGCATTCACATCTACTTCACACTTTTTCTCAGGTCAAAACATCTTGGTAAGTCTGGTGTGTTTTTGGTTTTGGTTTTTTTTTTTTTTTTGTGTGTGTGTGTGTTTTCTGGCGTTCTCAGAAGAGATCTGTTCCCTGTGGTGACAGTGACAGGACCCAAGGAAATGGCCTCACATTGTGTCACGGGAGGTTTAGGCTGGATATTAGAAAAAGGTTCTTCACCCAGAGGGTGTTTGGGCACTAGAACAGGCTCCCCAGGGCAGTGGTCACAGCACCAGCCTGACAGAGCTCTAGAAGTGTTTGGACAATGCTCCTGGGCACATGGTGTGACTCTTGGGGATGGTCCTGGAGCTGGACTTGATGATCCTTGTGGATCCCTTCCAGCTCAGCACATTCTGTGATTCTGTGACTCTGCAGTCCCACCAAAGTTAACCGAACCTTGATGCATTTATTACAGCGGTCACATTCCTCCTGGTTTCTGTCCCCATGTAGTGTTTCTTAACTGTGCTTCCCAGCAATGGTGCCCGAGCACTGCACAGTGGGGGATGCTTGAACTGGTCCAGCTGGGAATGGAGTAGGCAGTCAGCCCTGGGAGAAGGGACATGAGCACTCCTCTAATGGATGAGACCAGCTACTTCACTTGTTTTCTCTCCCTAACGGAGGCTGAACCAGAATTCTTAGGGAAAGCTCAGTGGTGAATGGCACAAAAGACTCCCATGGCTTGTAATTCTATCAGTTTTCGACATGATTTTTGGCAAACCCTTATGGTGTGCCCAGGAAGCCATTGTTCACACAATAAGAACACTATCTGAGATCCCGCTTGTGAACATTCATATTAAGTGCAGTCCCTTTTAACTGCAGTTTCTGTTTATCCTGCAGACAGTGGATGGCAGAGACATTTACTTCCAGTGCCATGATCAGACTCTGCATTAGAGGCCAGGGCAGATTCAGCAAAATGAGAACTGATACTGACTTATACTAGGTCAATATTTGGTTCAAGATTTATCTATAGGGAAAAGTTGAAGTTAACACAAACACTAGAAACAGATATATATTTAAGTGTTTTATTTCCTCTGATAACTAGTTTATTTAGCTGGACATCTTTTATTTTGTTTGAGCTGAATCCCTCCTGACACACTATGGGGACTTTACTGAGGAGCAGCAATAACAGCGTGTCCACTGACAGAAGAAACAGAAACACACCTTACAAAGGTGATCCACAGCTTTGAAGAACTTCATTGCTTTCCTAAAGTACTTCTCTGCTTAGAAAGCCTCAGCTATGGCTGAGGAAATAGGTGGCTGAGGCTCACCTATTTCCTCAGGTGGAAATGCTCTGCATCCTGCACTTTGTGAACAATGCTGGCCTCTCATCCTGTGGCAGAAGCATCAAAACCAGACCAAGAATGTATTCTTTGAAGTGACACAGGAAAAAATATTTCCATGGGAAATTTATCACTGAGATACCATTTCTCTGAATTTCCTTAAACTACCTGTCTGCTAAAGTACCACTGGTCTAGAAGGTATTCCAGCTGAAGAGCTCCTAAACTTTTTCAGCAGCACATCTGTTAGCTTTTTGGCCTAGTTCTTCCTATATGTGCAAACAATCTTTGCCCATGTTAAAGACTGTTATCAGAACCCATCAAAAATGACGGCATATATTTGCCCTTAGCTGGGTAACATTACAGCTCAAATCTATTACGGGAATTCACTGTAAAAGCTGGCTGCTCTTTGTTAAGTAAATACAATAAGCAGAATAAAAGATTGCCTGAAGAAACCTTTTTCCGTCCAGAAACCTTTCAGCCCAGACTAATATATAATTAGAGCACAAATTAGCCTCCTTCAATTGCAGTTTCATTAAGGGATGGCAGTGATGTCAGGAACCAAAAGACTGAAGCTATTTATGAATGGTATAGCCAGAAGATTTTCCCAAGTGAATCCTTTGACACTTTTTTGCTAAGGCATTGCTCACTGAGAAATGTGTCTCTGTACGACATCTCACTGCGTGTGAGACTGCTGGGTTGTGATCATGATAAAGGCTGGTATTCACTCCCCACTTTCTCAACTGGTTTCTTTGATTGAAGTGAAAAGAGCGTAGGCTTTTGGGACCTAATCCAAAGGCTGCATTTGGTAAGGGAAATGCTTCAGATGATAGACATAGGATCAGGGCAGCCCTTGGCTGGAGCACCAGCAGTGACTGTTGTGTCTGGGTACTGAGATCCTGAAGTGTATGTACTCCACCTGTGCCTGACTGCTGACAGCTGTGAGACCTTCAGGATTAACCCTCAAGACACTGATGTCACACACAAACCTAAACCTTCTTTGCTGAGAAAATATTCTCACTTCTCATAGAGAGTTAACTCATTAACCAAGCAATATGGAAGTGCTTTCTTGCTGCAGGGCTAATGCTTACTCCTGCCACCAATCAAAATGCAAATTCATTTCGTTTTATATTATACTATTGTTAGGTAAAGAAATATTTTATGATTTAGTTTTGTGCAATTGATAGGTGAAATTTACAATGTGGATTTAAAATTTATCAATTTCATTTTTATTTTGTCTTTTAACCATCTTAAGCTTTTGTTAGTACTGTTTTCCAACTGTCCCCAAATCCCTTGCTGGTGACTTCACTTTGTGTGGCAGGGAAACAGGATGTATAATTTCCTGGATGCTTAGAGCAGCAATGGATGGGTTTGTGTCAACCATACTCAGGCAGGTCCTAATAACAGGATATACTTCTATCAATAACAACGATAAAGATTGTAACTCAATATTTCAATCCATGGCTAAGCAAGGGAACATTTAGTGTGTGTCTGGAAGGAGGAGGAGGGCAGGGTTTTGAGTAAGCTCTGTAAAAAGAGAAAAGCTGTAGTATACACACTGCACAGATGAATTATTAAGCATGTGAAGGAGGAGAAGATAAATGAGAGAATAATTAAATGAAGGTGTTTACAGGGAAATAATCAGGTTAGGTTTAAAATTATTGGTATTATTGTGCACTTCCATCTTTTGCACATTTTTCCTGTTGCTGTATGGACCATGAGGCACTACTTCAGCTTTATTAACAATGGTGAAATTCAGTGTTAATTGTCAAGATTAGGAGAGTTGTGTATTCACACTTTATGGTCCCTGTGTAGGTTAATGCCCATCATAATTAGCCTTGTTTCCAGCAGTTTGATGAAATCTTACAAATAAGAATAAAGGACAAGGTTGGATTTGAAAAAATCATAGAGAGAAATACCACTAAAGCCTCCTTCTCACTCTCTTTTCCTTCCATGACTTTTTTAAAATTTTTTTTTCCAAAAAGAAGCAATGACAAGTAGCCCAAAATTAGAGCAGCTATTTTTACTTTATAATTGTAAATGTTCTCCGTATTTGTCTGAGGAAGTTATTTTTCAAGGCTAGGAGAGAGGGTTTAAGAGAAAAAAAAAAAGACATTTCAAAAACTCTTTTCTGCAGAAATGCAGAATATAGAACCCTGCATTTATGAGAAGCAATACATGAAGGTATTATTGCTGGTGTTACAGTTGTACCAAAAGCCTCTGATGCCACGAAGAAGAGATTTCATAAGGGCCTACATGGACACAAAGAAAGCTTTATTTACAATGGAAATTGAGAGACAAAGAGCAGGTATAGTGGAATTTGTTATCTCTAACCACCCTGGAACACTACTGCAAGATGATAGCATCATATTTTGTAGTGCATTCACTATAAAAACAGTCTTCGAAGTGGAAATCTGCTACAGTACTCTAAGCACAAAAATCATCACTTCTTCTAAAGAGAAGCCTATTATAGGAAGAAAACCTCACTCTTCTGTTTTGGGATGGAAAAGGATTTCAGTTCACTCTTCCAAGGATATATTTTCCAGCAACAGCAAATAGTTAACACAGTATCATAAACGGTGTTTTTGCAGTAGGCATAAAAATAATTTAAACAAATAAAAAACCCATGGAACAAGATACGTTTTGCATGAAATACAGACAATACTTTAGTACAAATGATTCAGCAAAGCCTGGCACATAAGGCGGGCAAGTTTCCATTAAAACCTGCTTTTTTTGTGAAGTTGCTCTTGCCCTGGGGATGCAGTCAGAAGGCTGGTCACAGGTCCCGTAAATACACTTTTACTGTGAAGACAAGAATGCACATATACAGCTATAAACACATTTGTGCCCTTCATACCTATCAGTATTTGAAGGGCACCAGACAATACTGCTTGATCATCAACTCTACGGAAGTTCTTTCACTCTCAATCACCAGAATAAAAGCAACGGGAACAGCAGGAGCTCAACACTTTCAAAAATCAGCCCTTATATATGTTGGACAATTGTTTAGCTTTGAGAAGAGCAGACTGAGTGGGGTCATAACAGCAGCCTGCAAGCACATAAAAAGCTGCTGCATGGAAGAAAAGAGCAAACTGTGTTCTGTGTGCATTAACACAACTAGAAGTAATGGACTTAAATTGCACCAAGGAAAATGCGCTTTAGACATTAAAAAACCTTTCCTAACAGTAGGGATAGTGCAGTGCTGGAATAGCATGTCTGGTGGGGAGGTGCTGAAGGGCTGCAGGGAGACAGCTGGAATCTGCAGGGGGTTGCACTTGTCCTTGGGCCCATCCTTTATCCTTTCCCATCCCTACAGTCTCCAGTAGAAAAACTTGCCCTGACCATGAGGTCCTGCAGCAGGTTCTAGCTCAAACTTGGAAAAGCAAGTAGTGTTTGCTAATATTTGCTATCTCTGAGCAGAAGTTTGTGGCATGCTCTTTTGCTTGGCAGCTAATGAGCGCTATTAATAATTGTTTTTCAAAAATGCAACTTCCGAACAGAAGAAGGATTAGACAGATGGATACCAGTGGTTTGCCAGATCAGTGCTAACAATGTTTTACTGAATTAGTTTCATTCTCATATTCAAATTGATTACCATAAGCTACTTTACTTGTCAGAGGTTTCTTCAATAGTATTCTTTTAAAAACACAATGTGGACATTATAAACCAATCCTGAGGAATTTCTTTGGTTTCTGTGGAGTATGAAATTACTCAGGAAGGGACATATACAATGCAATAGTATAAACTCAGCTGCAAAACCTCTTGAAAAAAACCTTGTTTTTTATTTCTCTAAAGCAGTATTTACAGCTACTTGAATAGTTTCATTTTTACAGTTGTGTTTAGCCTTGATTTATTTTGAAAGGGAGGGGGGATACAGGGAGAAAGAGAGCCTGCACATCGGGAGATGATTCTTTATCTTCCTTCTGGTATCTTAGTTCAGGCTTGGGCTGACAGTGACTGACAGTGACTGACAGGATGAAGAGATTCTTTAAGCAAAAAAAAATACGGCGAATTTGTGGGGAACATAACAATGTCTTTAAACCACAGCACTTACTGGGAAGGCTCACAGCCTTCTAAATTATGGCTTGTACGGCCACCACGCTGCATCATTTAGTTTAAGCAGCCAGTTTCTAGATGGAGATTTGCTTGCATGGTGTCAGGATCAGCCCTTACAGCTGAGCTTGAGAGCCAGCTGTTGAATCTAAAGTTTCTGAGTGTGCAGGGCTTTGCAGCATTGCCCAAGTGCTTTTTGCTTCACAGGCAAGTAGGCAGGCTCTGTGTGATGCTTTTATACCCACACTGACAAAGTTGTGCTGGATCCCTATGAATTACCACCACCGTTCCACTGGGGCTGGGAGGGTCTCTGTCCATCCCCTCCAGCCATGTTTAAGTTGGAAGTGTGGCTGCCCTAAGCCCCTTCAGAGGGCTGATGTTTCTGTAGACACAGCAACAGTTTTGACTGCTGCAGGAGCTCCAGTTTGGTGCCTTGCATGGGATAAGTTCAAGCCTGCACATATTTGCAGGGGGCTATGGACACATGCCCATTCCTCCTTGGTTTGTGTTTTCATCTCTCAGTCCTACACTGCGAGGTCTTAAAGTGGAGCTTTGCTGGCATCGTGGACCCTTCAGAGCCATCAGTCAGTGCAACTGGAGCAGCACACCTGCTTCTGAGCAGCCCAAAGGGGAATAAAGAGACTTTGAACCAGAGAATATGAAAGGGGTAAAATATGTGGGACTGTTCCTGTCTGCAGCTGTGCTGCTTGGCACCCCTGAGAGCGTGGCCTTTCCAATGGACAGTTACTAAAGGTCTCCTTTTTATAACTGGTTTTCAATCCAAGGCATTTGCAGTGATATCCCACCCTGGCCCATGTGGGAACTGTTAAGGAAAACTTTCTTTGGAGGTAGCAGAGAAATATGCAGAGAGAAAAACCTTCTGGTTGAATATGAATTTTGACTGGAACATTTTTCTTGAAAGCAGGGACAAAAGAGACTATTCAGATTAAGGACTTTAGGTTTTTAAAAGAAAATTAATGTGTTCAGAATTACTGTTTTTGTTCTCTGCTTCAGCAAGGACCTGAAAAGAAGAGGTAAAATATCAGAGCACATTGTTTTTAGTCTGATAACTAAAGGGAAGACAAAACCAGGGAACATTTCATAGTCAGATTTCAGGCGAAGGATTTCAGCTGCTTGAAGCAGGTTGTGCTTCGAGTTAGAAGTCAGAGGTGTGAACCCGAAGCCATGAAATCTTCCTCTGAAACAGGGCAACAAGCTGTTCAGTACGATGCAGCGCCCAGGCACAGAAGCACCTGCCTTGCCTGCAAGTTGAACACGGCCTGCCAAGTGCAGGGGTCTTCTGTAAATAGATCTACTTGCTGTCTTTATAATTTTTTATGTAGTTCTTGGAGCAGAGAATATCTTTTTGCTCTATTCTTGTTCAGTGCTTAGCAAAATGGGATCTGTGTCCAAGACGAGAGCTCTGAAATGCAATTACATTAAGTAGCAATAAGAGTTTATGGTATTATGTTACTGCAGAGAACATTGTATGTGAAACATCAGTTAGCTCAGGGGCCTGGCAGCTGGACTAATCCTCTGTGCATCCTGTCCCAGCTGTCTGCTGACCCAGAACTGCTACCCTTGGAAAGCTTTGGGGGAGCTGTGTGAAATGTTTTACCAGTGCCAGTCCAACACCTAACAGGCAGTGGCAGGTCCATGCCCTGTGCTCTGGCCCCTCTGCAGCCCTGCATCCCACCAGTGCCGCCACACATGGCTGCACTCATTTACTCTGAGGCCAAAGTAACTTCCGGCTTATCACTTAGGAAGCAGAAAGGACCAGCAAAAACCTCGTGTTTGTGATTTGTATGGATTCATTTGATATGGTCTGAGGTACATGGGGATATGTTTAATTGATCACATCATGCATTAGGACATAATTTCTTCCTACAGTGGCATGTCATGCAGCTCTCCTGCATTTCTGGAATGGAGATAGTGGGGTTTAGCTGCAGATTCACCTCATGAATTCAAATAGGCGCTTGCATAGACAAACCTCAGGGGCTGTACTTCTGTGCTCTCCACCAGCCCACTCCAAGCTCCTTCACCATGAAAGACCTCTATGGAATGAAACATGTTGTGCTGTGAAATATTAGTTTCTTATTTCTTCCAGTAAAGAGCAAAGTAAGTAAAAACACAAGGTGGTTGATGGATTTTTTATAAGAAAGGCAATGTGTCTGTGTTTTGTTCTCTGTTAGACTCCTTGGAAATCAATTTGAAATCTAGTTCAGCCTAGTAAAATTAGATCTAAAACTATTTAATTTTGTTGCAAGAGTGTTTCTCTCTCCTGATGCCTTGCTTGAGGACACATAGAGATAAAAACTCTTGAGTTATTATCAGTTTATGTGAATCTGTCTTCCTGTGGAGTGTACTATATTATGTATTTCTAAGTGATCTGGCTGTGGCTTGGAGAACAGCAGTTTAAAATCCACATCTTAGCAAGCTTCTTATGCTATTTGAACATTCATTTTGGAAATATTTTTATTTTGCATTCTATAAACTGTGAAAGGCTTTTGTTTCCTCTTTTTTTATCCTTATTTTTTGGGATGCCATCACTTTAGAAAACAGGAGAAGCACAAAGAAAATAATAGCATGAAACCCACCAGTTCTCAACATGTGCTGAATAGAGATGCAATGAAGACCACAAAAATAGCCAGTTGATTTATTAAGCCTACAATAAATCACTGTGATTAACTATGACTATTTGATTGTATGCCAAACAGTATTATCAAACAGTATTATCCAAGAGCAGAAGTCTTCAGTCATATGGGTAACTAGTTTGGCCAGTACTAAGGTGTTTGGGTTAGTTTCTCATCAGCCTGTGTCTACAAATCTGCACTACTTAAGGAGACTTTGCTAAGCTGGAACAGAAAACTATACGAAAATTCTCGATTTGGGTTTAAGAGAGGTTTGCCTATCACTAACTTAAACCTGTCAACTAAATTATGATTATGCGAAACATGAGTGGTCCAACCCAAAGTTAGAGTACCACAGTTAGTAAAGGTATTTAAAAGGATGGCTGGAGCCAGTGGAGCTGAGGGCTGGGGAGCAAAGCAGCTGGCTTTGCAGGCAATACTACACACTGTGGCTCAGGACTGTGCATGCAGAGGGACAAGGAGGACACAAAGCTTTGTGCTGCACTACCTGATTTTGAAAGGGTTTGCCACCTTCTGACACCAGCAGTCCACGCAGGTACATAAGTTCTAAGGTGGGGCTGAGCTGTTAAAGCCAAGTTTCAGTTTTCCAAACTCTGTCTCCAAGTTCAGCCATCATCTGCTGTAAGAAAGGCTGAACAACCCTAGGAAGGACTGATCTCACTGGCATGGACACATACAAATAAATGCCTGCTGAGATAAGTAAAATAAAGCCCTCCCAGCAGGAGGTACCTGGTACCTGGATGATTGATTTAGGCTAAAAGACTAACTTGTAGATGTCCAAAGTTAGGAGACATGATTTCTGCCCTACCTTTCCAGGAAATCCTGGCCTGTGTTCTGGTGGGTGTTACCACTCCCTGTGGCTGGATTACAAGGTGCAGAAGGGGATTTCCTGCTTCCCTGAGCAATGCAGCCCCTGCAAGAAGGCTCTTCTATTCACATGTTTTCTTGATACTTTCAGTCCTTGATCCACACAGAGGTTTGGGTAACGAACTGAATGGTGTGTTAATGAAAGAGAGATCAAAACTCCTTTATGTTCACAGAGCTCCCACTTAAGGCACTCAAAGAACTGCAAACACCATGAGTTACTACATGGAGAAACTAAAGGTATTTGTGTAGGTGCAATATGGATGAAAGCTAAGTATTTATTTTATACTCTGTAAAATGATAGTTTCACTGTAAAGTGGGTCACCTAACATGGGCATAGCAATGTGCTTCACCTCAACAAAAACAGCTCTTTTAGTTCTTTTAAGGTTTCACTTGCTGATCTGTAGTTAAGCCCACAAATGCAGATGCAGATAGAGCTGTATATCTGCTTTCCAAAACTGACCATGGGACTGATGTGAAACAGCCCCAGCTGAGTGCTGACGCTGCCTGTGAGCACTCCTCTGTGAGCGGTAACCCTCTCCTTCCCAAACTGAATAGCTGCTTCAACATTAGGAAGTGAATGGCCTGCATCAGAAAGCTCCAGTTGGCAATTAGTGGTGAAAGGCTTTTTAAAATCTCTTCTCTGTTCATCTACTGTAAGCAGCCAAGTGCTGTGACCTCTTCCTCTTATACTCCCATAATAATAATAATAATGCATATTTAACCTGATTCCTGCCCTGATTTATCCTTGGTAGCATGAGGCAGTCTTGTGTTAACTAATCTGTCTGTGGGCAGAGCGTTAAAGGCATTACTGTTACAATTCAGGGGGATATAACAGGGCTGAGACTTGCAGGGCTTTCTCAGACAAGATGCTGCTGAGAGACGTCAGGTCTGCTAGTTGAGCCAGTTATTTAAGTATCCAGGCATTTAAATTCTCGTTTGAGCCCTTGGGAGCTGAGACAGCTAGAAGGAGTTAGGGGCTGTCCTGGGTCAGTTCCAGGTATTGCTGGTATTACAGTGCCTTTGACTACAAAGCAACTCCTCCAGTTTCACCTGTTAAGACATGAGCCTTCAATATTTATTAAACTTTCCATCACAGCTTGTAGAGAGTCTTAAAGTCTCAGGTTCATCACTGCTACTTTGTTAGTATTTTCTTTTTACCTTTCAGCCTTTATTCAATCCTAGCACAAATTGCTTCAAATCTTTTCCTCAATTAAGAGCAGTGACAAAGGAAAAGTTTGCTAAGGCTTTACAAAGAAGGCCAAGTTTTCAGTGATGCAAAGGGAACTTGACACCTGACTCCCATCAACAATAATAATGGGAGTTATGCATCTAACTCTTTCTGCATTGTGCTGACATTGTACCCTTGAATGTTAGTACAGTTCAATAATTCTCCAAAGATGAGGCAGCTTATTTTCTCTGCCATTGCTGCTTTGCTGGCATTTTTATGGCATTCCCAGAAGTACTACCCATCAGAGTTAGTACTTCCAAGGATGGCATTGCTTTGGGGTGATTGAGGATTGATGTAATTAAAGAGAAGTCAGTCTACTGCTTGCCCATGGGTATTTTATATTAAGTGTTTCACTGCACAGCTACGATTGATGATTTAAATGATGACAAAGTTGGGCTGCTCTATATGGGCAACAGCGATTCAAACCATGAATTCAGAGATGTGCATCCTCTATTTTATGCTGAAAACTCCGAGAGTGCTGCAGAAACAGAGCTTTCTAGGAAAACTGCAACCTCCTCAGGAGCCATTTAACCAAGGATGGTGTCCCTGCCCATGGCAGGGGGTTTGGAACAACATGACCTTTAAGGTCTCTTCCCAACCCAAACTATTATATGAATAACACCACCAGAAATTTGCAGACACTTGCCACTGGAAGGGACAGCCCCAGTGACATCTAGGGACAAGTAAGATTATTACTTGGGACTAATTTGGAAAAGAATAGGAAAAAGAAAATATAATATTACATCATTAAATAAATCCCCTGGTGTGGTTGTTATTGTCTTAAGTGGGATTATCCAATTAAATCTACACATGCTTTTGTACATATCCACATCTGGAGCAGGCACTGTAGGCTTTCTTTAATAGTCAGTGAAGACATAGTCAGTATAGCCTATGGCATTAAAGAGCATTCATTTCATCCTAAGGTAAGTATGTGTTAGTCCTGCTCTGTAACTTGAACATGTTAAAAACCACATGAAATATCAGACATATTATTATCTCAGTGTTTACACCCTAATAAAATGATGAAGTGTTAAAATCCAACAGGAAGGCTGCTCTTTAACGCTGCAGACAGAGTTTGCTAAGGATAGTCTGGGAACATAAACCAGCTCTTTGTGCAGGAAGAAGAGGAATCTGTTTCTTCTCTTCCCTGCTATAATGTCCATAAACTCCAATTACATTTATAACTTTGCATTAGATTAAATATGTTATTTTACACAACCACTTTAAAAGTCTACTAAATATCCAATAACAGTTTTCTTTATTCCCTTGTTAGCAGCTGCCATGGCAGCAGGACTCACACAAGAATGAAAGTGATTTAGTGCATTGATTTGCAGTTGGCACAGCCCTCTGTTCTCAAACAGAACTGATTAACTTAGCATTAAAAGTGCCATTTACTTTTTATCGTGTTTCTTTTCTGCTCATCTCCCTTCAGTGGCTGCCAAGAGGAACAGAAGAGCTGTAACCTCCTGAGCAGGTTGCTTACTTTCTTCAGCTCCAAATTCTGCAATCCTGAGGACTAATTTGTCTGGATAGTGCTGTAGCATCAATACAGATGCCAGGGTTACTGCTTTGGTGTACTGAAAACAGGTCCCAGTGAGCTCTTTCAGGCTCTTTCTACACAGAATTAACCCTGAATATGAGAAGCCCCTATGTGTTCAAAAGTGCCATCTAACCCAGGATTTTAGGAGTTTTTTCAGCATTTACTGGTAAAGCTGAAACAATGTCTAGCTGGGAAGGTTTCTCTTGAGTATCTCACTTCTGCTTCATAAACAGACCATAGGGCTTGTCTTCTAATACATAACATTTGAAGGACTGTGTACACACTTCCGCATCTCTGATCTTCCATGTATTGAAGCTGCTGGGGAAACTCTTGATTCACCAGTTAGAAGTAAAGATTTTCTGCAGTGCAGAATGACCAGCAGCTGCAATAAACAGTGGGAGTCATTGAATTAGCAATTATTTTCCCTTGAAGTACAATTCATGACAAAAGTTCAGTTTGCTTTGGCTAAGACTCCATCATTTCAGGGGTCAGATCCTCAGCTGGAGTGAGTGTCTGTGGCTTTATTGAACTCCATGAACATACGTGGAGTCATGCCAGCTGAGGTCAGTGGAATAACACTGTTTCAAACCAGTTAAGGTTCTGATCCCATAAACTTGTCATGACTATTCAGTCTCATTAGTCCTTTCCAGTTTTCTCTCAAACTTTTCAAAAATTCAGTGATGCCAAAGCTTCTTAGGGGTGTTAGATATCTCCAAGTCTGCTTCTACTAAGAAATAATAAGGAAAAAAACCCAAAAGGAAAGGATGGGAGGCTGAAAACCTGGTTCAGAGTTATTTCTGGGAACAAAGATTAAAGGATGAAGAGGGGAGAGAGAATATCCTTCCTACTTTCTAGCTGAAATTCACTCAATAATATTAATCCTTTTGGACTCTTTGCAGTTAGTAGAGATGAAGAGGCTAATCTCTGTCTCTTCTACACTGGAGGCTCCATTAGTTCTATTAAATAGCTGGTGCAGCACCAGAGAAAGAAGTACATACGCATTTACCTCCCTTCTGCTTTGATCTCAGTAAGAGATTATGAAACAGCTCCCATATTCTGTTCTTTCATTTTAAAATGCAAAGCAATCTGTAACTTTCTTCCCTCTGGCACAGGAAATCCCGGTGAGGAGAGGGGCCCTTTACTAGAAAATGTATAGCTCACACTTTTCAAATGTATCTAACTCCATTAGTCATGTGAATTCAGTCTCTTTTATTCACTCGTATGAGCCATCTTTCCTCCTTCCACAACAACAAAGAAAATCCTCTTTTCTGGTAAAGCAGGAGTTTTTTGAACTTCACTGATTCAAAAGACTGCAGTACCTACCATAGCTAATGAACTCCTGGCAAAGCAGGGGTGTGCTGATAGGGCAACATGACCACAGTCCTCTCCTAAACCACCAGAAAATAAAAGCTACCTTTTTGCAGGACTTAAAGTACTGCAGATGAGGGTGTACTCACTGTCAGCAAAACCCTACTCTTTCGGTGCTGCATACCATTTGTTCTGCCACTTTAATAATCATGAGTTGAATTTTGGGATAAAATGACTCATGCCTTGAACTCCATTGATTGCAAAGGAATGTCTGCCAGATACAGAAGTAAACAGTTGGTCAGATAAAACCACTGTTACATGTCTGGTCATCTGCAGCTCACTCACACTTGCATCTGTGAAATATCCTCCTTGGCTAGATTCTGGGTTTTCTTCCTGTGAAAACTCAGACACAAGGTGACAGAAGAAGGGAAAATAACGGCACCAGAGTGTAGAAAACACATGGTGTCAGAAGGTGGCTGAGGCTCATATCTGCAGTTGGATGGCATAGAAATACAGATAGAAGCACAATGTTGTGGCCTCCAAAGTGGATCCTGTAACCCTGTATCAGAGCATAAAAGAATTACTTAGGTTTGGAGAGCATCTAGAATCAGATACCTCAAAAAGGAACACACAGGTGACAGACTTCTAAGTGTGGTTTTCATGAAAGTAGTCAATAATAAACACTGAAGATTAGAGAGTATCCAAAATCTATCCCCTTTCAGGGCTTGGGGAACTTGCTTGTAGTTACTGGGAGGGACCCCTTCTGTTTGGGAATTTTTTCTGAGGACTGATGTCCAAGCCCTGTCTTTCAAACTGGGGGGAAATGGGAGGAAGGATCACCGTCTTTTAAAAGGGGGTAGCAGGGGGTGACAGGGAGGGTAGACCCTTGTACCCAGGTGACACAGTTACTGCATTAATCCAGAGCAGGGCTGTGTTTGGTCTGGGGACTGGCACTCCTGGAGCTGGGACTGATAGCCCTGGAAAGGCTGTGGGGAGGGTGGGGGGAGCCCATCAGTGCCCCCAGGGATCTTGCAGTCAGCACACCGTTAACACAGTCTGGGTACCTGCACATGCACTTCTACTTCTATGTATATTTTAATGCTGTTCTACACACATTTTAACTTTTAAATTTGACTAGTGAGTTTTCAATGTAGGAAAAAATAGTAACAGATATTTAACAGTAATCCTGCTCTTCCCCACTGCCACTGGAAGGCGCTAATCCACCCAAAACACCTGTCCTTGCATCAGACACACTCATAATGACCATGCTCAACGCGGCCTCGCTTGGCTTCCAAGCCTTTTGATCAAAATATGCCTCACTCTGATACACAGCAGAGACACTGTGAACTGCCACCGTGTGGCTTTCCGAGTGGCCACCTTGCAGCAGAGGCGGCGGCACAGGGACACGGCCACCCCCATCGGCACCAGATCACTGTCCTGAGGACAGCCCTTGGCTGATGGGTGGCAGCGAATGGGTCGCCAAGGAGCTGGCACCTTTCTGCTGGCAGCCAGTGCCAGAACAGGGAAGGGCTCATGCTGCCATGGGGCTCATCTGAGAAGCCCGGATGGGCCAGCGCGCGGCCTGACGTCCTGCAGGTGGATGGTTCTTTGTGGTGCTGCTATATGTAAGTGCTAGGCCAGTGTAGCAAAACAATACTTATAACCTCAGTCTTCGCTATTAGAAATAGGCTGTGTTCTGATTTGTTCGCTTCGTAGTATTGTTCACATGTGGAATCCAGGACAGCGGGATATATTTGGAGTTATGGGGGTCACATCTGTAGTGCCATGGCTAGAGACCAAGATATTACAACCATATATATTAACTTTTCCAAGGCATTTGATTGTCCAAGACTATTCAGAATGTCCAGGAGCATTTGTGCTAAGAAAATTGAAGCACTTTGGCCTTGGCTGAGGTTCAAGAGATAGATTTGCTTCATATTTGTTAACAAAAGTGACCACGAAAGATAGGGGGAGGAAGAAAAGGTGACAATTTGTCTCCAGAAGTAGCCACACAGTAAACCTCAAGTGAAGAATTTTATGGGAAAAAGTCCATTTTCATTTTCATTATTCTGCTTCCAGACCTTATAGATGGTTATCAGAACAAAGGTAATTATCTAACGCTGGCGATTTAAATACAAACAACACAATCATTCATTTCCTTGGCCCTGAGTGACAAAACTTCAGAGTGCAATGTGACCTCTGCCACTTCCACAAATGACTTACTAGCAAGAAATGAACTTCTTCAATTCAAAAAGGAATGGAGAAAAACAAATCCATATCTTCCCTCCCCAAAGGGACAACAAGATCATAAAGTCATGCTCCATATGGCCCTGACACTGTCAGGTGGCTTAGGCAGTAGATTGAGGTCTGTGTCATTGGTGTGTGTAGAACCCAAGATCTGTCTAGCTCATGTCTATTGCTGAGAGAGTGATTTGTATCTAATTTGTTCCGTAGTTTTTCTGTTTGTATCAGACTTTGATTTTTTCAAATATACTTGTCAGTAGAATATGCTCAAATGCACTTTGCAAACAGATTTTAGCCTATGTAAACTATTTGTTTTGACTGTTCACTACTCATGCCATGTAACCAGCCACCTAAGGCAAACTGCAGTTTTCCACTGCTTTTGCAGATGACTGATCCCTGAAGTGCCCTGAACTCCTTTGCAAATCTCTGCTGTGATCTGTCTCCAGTCACCCGATAAGGTTACCAAAAGCTATTTTTCAGTCATGTAACAAGAGCCACTATCTGTTGTCTCTTAACAGATATGCTTAGTGTCCTGACAGAAATGAAAATGATGATGAAGTGATTTGCACACACACAAAATGAGTTGGAACAGGAATATTTTCATGATTCTTTTTAATCCAGACATATTTAAAATGTAAAACTTACTTCAAAATCTCTTAATAAACTAATAAAAAATGCAAATGCTAGCTCGCAGAATTCTTCATTGAAAATAATGACAATTATTTGCATCTAACATAGATGTATCTTTGCTTGGCACATCACTTATCAGGCTGCTGCTAAGAGACCTGGAGGTCTGGACTGCACAACTACACCCACAGTTTGAATCCACTGGGTAAGTTATAGCAATATCCCATTTTTTTACCCTGTGAAATGAGATATGATTGTTGTTCCTGATGAACAGCAGTGGACATACTTTCCTAGACAATAAAACCAGAGAGCCTCACAAGAGTAAATCACAATCTCTTGACTGCCCCCGAGCCTTTCATCTGGTCAGCTTGATGCTTAGCACAGTAATGGCTAAGGTTAGATGAGATGAACCCCATTCTGACTGTTTAACTTGTAACAACTCCCAGTGTCAGGCTGATAAAAGCCTTGTGCGCTCGTACAGAAGTGACACTGCGCTTATTTGCAGACACCCCTATGGAACAAGCGTGTTGTTTTTATGGTTAGTTAGCACAGATTCAAGGAATGAACTGCAGAAGAAATCTGACTGCTAATGACACGTCTGTGGGCAAAGGTGCCACAGCATTCAGAGTGCAACACAACAGGGCTCCCAAACGTGCATCACTCGCCACAGCCCCATCAGCTCAGTGAAGTCCCAGGCACCTCTTGGGGCCATGTTTATTTCTGACAACCTGGTTAGAAACATATGTTATGGATCCAGAGTATTTTGCATTTTTTAATGGCCAGGCTGGGGTCACACGCAAAGGCTTCCGCCCTCTTGCAAATGTCAAAATCTGACTCAGACTGGACACAACCCAAAACACCTTGTTATGACTCCTTGTGGGAACATCATTACATGTGTCAAAATTAAAATAAAATAAAGATATCTAACCTAAAATAGGTAGCACGCATTTTTGTAGAGGAAGGTGATTCAGTGCTGTTATTTTGAGTACTCTGCTGACAGAGGCTTTTCTGTATCATTCTAATTTCAATGCTTCTATCTATAGCTCTTTGTGTAGATTTGTCCTTTCAATGTGCACTGTTGTCAACGGAAAGATTCTGTAAACCAGTTTCAAGGTGTGACTCAGAAAAAGCTGGCAAAGAGGTGCTCTGAAATTTTCAAAGCCATGTTGTGCATAACTTCAGTTTGAATGGATATGCATGCAATCCTCTACAGTCTGGCAAATCTCATCCATAAGCTGCCTCCCACCTTCAAAACAGAGTCAATGTCATCCAAAAAGGTTCTAGCACATGACAACAATGATTCCCAACTCTTGAGGACAGCCTTGGATCTCTGTTATGGCTGATGTCTGTGAGAGAATGTACATCTACATCAAGTTTGCATACATACAGACATACATTTACAGGAACCTTTGTGGTTTTCCAAACACAGGCACCAAGTTTGTCAATCAGAACCTCCAAGCACCTAAACACATACAGGAGCCACCTACACCTCAGAGTTCTTGGCATCCAGCTAAGATACTCATGATTGAAACAGGGTTCCCCATGTCCAAGAGAAAATCTTCATACAAGGCTTAGAGAACTCACAGGTTTTTAAAACCATTATGGCGAGGCTTGTAGAAAAGAAATCAAGGACAGAGATCTGGAGGGAGGTAGATCTAGATGAATAGTGGCTTCATAAGGAGCAGCACAGAAGACATGTTTAGAAAGAAATCCCATTTTGATTTAAGATGCACAACTATCCCAGATATTGCCTATAAGCCCATCAGAAGAATAGGATTTCCCGGCTCACAAGAATGATTTTCTTTTTGCAGGTCTGCTCTACACTATTATTGAAAGAGCAAAAAAATATCATCGCTTCTCCCAAAACAATTTAGAGCCAGGAAAAGGAAGGCTTCCTTCCATTCTTCCCTATTTCTTACTGCTGACCTGTTCTGACAGGCTGCTCAGGAAGACGGGGATTTACTGTTTGCTCTGTGGCACACAAAGAAGCATTAAAATAAAAAATCCTCATGTAAATAATTGCATCAATTTTGCAATCAACCAGGAAACAAACAAACAAAATCCAGTGAGGCCAACACTGAATGTACTAATCTTGCCAATGCTCTGTATAATTAAAACAATTTCACCTTGAAATCTGGCATTCATTATAATATGGAGCACCTCCAGGCTTTAGCATTTCAGTTTGTTTTTATGGACCTAGAGGACCTACAACAGAGGTTTGTACATGAAATATATTCTAGTCTTTTTGCTTCTGATCCATTTAGCAATTATTTTATGCAATCTATTGTTACATATTGGTTGTCTCTTGTTTCTGTTGCTGCACCTGTATGACTTAGGAAACACCTCAATGCATCTCACTTGGCAGCAACATTCATCACAAAGTCATTGATATCAACACACTAACAAAACCCAAGTAAATCCCAAATTTGTGTTTGCATTCAATGAACACAGCATTGAAGAGATTTGCTGCTGTTGTCCTCTAAGCACTGATAGAACAAAATGTTAAAAACAGTTCTCAATCTCAACACTAGCATTTCAGATTTCCCACCTTCGTATAGAGGCTTAGTTTACAGGAGGTGTCTGACAAAATCCTGAAAAATTGTTGATATTTTTCCAGAAATCGATTTACATAAACTAAAAGGGAAGCACCAAAACTTACATGCACACCCCTCATCTTTGCCCTTTAACATGAGAAATGGATCTCAACTTCAAACTTTAGGAAAATGCAGATCTTATTTTAAACTTTAGACTTTATGCCTGGGTAATTCAGGCTTCTTAGTCAAAATCTACTCTGGCTCTAGTACCAATCTGATTCCTCACTTAAATTTAAGTTTTGCCACTTGGGCCTAGCTTTAATTTAAATACTGAAGATTTATTCCTTCTTCTAGCATCAAGCAGTTTCAGCTAAAGAGATTCGTACTGGAAATGCACCCGTTCAGCACTGGTACTGTTAAATTAGTGGTTATATATATGTGTTTGTGGGCACAGTGACCTTTATTAGCTCCTCATTATGTTTGAAAATAGTTCTTGTTATCTGACTGAATGAATTATGCTGAGCATTGTTATGGCTCAGATAACCTATGGAAACTAGTTATTTTTCATGATATGTTAAATGTTAAAACTAACAAGTGGTTAGTTAAGCATTACACTGGAGACTATCATCATGTCTTACACTTGGAACATGCACTTTTAAGACTGTTCAGATTAAAGATGAATCAAAGCACTTCAGCTTCAGGGATAGAACTAGAGGTGTACATCCCTCCAGACAGAACTGGAGTGCAAAATCCAACACAAATTGCTCTTAAAATTTAATAATTCACGAAATCTATGGTTAAGCACAGCCTGGCTGGGATAGATAAGTAAAATAAATACTGCAAAGTCATTTTTTAATAATCTGTGGCATGAAATTTAAGCACAAGAGAAAACATTTCACAATCAAGTCAGAAGCTTTTTGTAAATGATCAAATGAGAATTTTAAACCCCCTCACCTACCAGTGCAAAATACATCCAGTTTATCCTTTAGTCCACACAGCACACTCCTAGATTCCTTTGTTTAAATGCCTTTTAATTTTAAGAGAGCATTTATTGTAACCCCTTTTTTTGAACTAGAGTTATTTACAACAACCTCAGAAGAAGACAGATTCAGGAGCCTGTTCTTTGCTGGTGAATTGGTGCATCAAATGCAGTCAAAGGAAATAATGTAATTAGTTCCTATGCTAGTCTGGTAACAAGTGGTCTGGTATATTTATCTAATTATTGAGACAACACATTTACAACTGAAGGGATTTTATTATAAGAGGTTTATAATACTCTGATTTAGGATGCTCTTCAGTCTCTTAATGTCAAGTAAAAACTGGCCTTCAAGCAACATTTTTGTATGATGAAGAATAAAATCGCAGATGGATTATGACAAGTCTGTGTTGTCCTAAAAGAGAAATCAAAATGAAAAGCTGGGAAAATTAAATGGAAAGGATAATAAATATACACACACTCGTTCAGGAGGAGAGAGAAAATGTGAAGATTTGTACATTTTTTATGCATCTGGAATCAGTATGCTAACATGCTGTTTATGCTAAGAGGTGTACCATCTGCAAGGAATAAAGAAAAGGGAGAGATTATACTATATTATGGGGAAATCATATTTTGACTTTATTATGATGGCTGTGGCTATTTTATGAAAAGGAGGTGGATTAATAATTGTCTAACCAAGCAAAAAGGAAAGTGAAAGCAAAATGGATTTTTCAGAGAATATTTCCCATGCAATAATAAGGGGCTTGTGCAACAGAGCAGAAGGAGGAAGGGAGGGCAGTGACAAGAAAGAGAGACTGAGCCTCATGGTAGGAGAGAGGTGAGAGCTTGGGTGTCTGCAGAGCTGATCTGCAGAGAGAAGGGTAAGTATGTATCAGCAGCCACAGGCAACACAACCGGTGACAGAAGAGGTCCTCTGGTGCCCCGGACTAATGCAAAGAGGATGACAATGAGCCACAAGACTTGGCTGCATGTCCCCTAAGCACAGCTGCCTCCTGGGGTGCCGGGGCACGGGCAGAGGAGAGGCAGGACAAGGGGTTGCTGCAATGCAACCCTCAGTGCTGAGAGGGGATCCTGAATCCAGGCCCTCATCTGGAATGGGACATGGGCTGGGGTGGCTGCATTCTCTCACATCTCCATGTAAGGCCCAGGGGACCAGGGCTGGTCAGGACACAAAGGATGATGACACTGGGAGTCAAAAGCGGGTCCCTGAGGACCCTGTTAGGAAATTATTTTCCAGTATGAAACTGTAAGGAAAACACGCAGCCTTTCAATCTAAGGTAAAGGAGCTAAAAGCTGGTAAAGCTCAGCCCTACACTGAGGATCTGGACCAGACCTCCTGCTCCTTTTATTTACACTCTCTCATTATAGATATTTGGCACACGCTATTGCACTTCTTCCCCCCTGCTCCTGCTCCTACTCTGGGCCAGAGGCTTTTTGTTCTGAATGGAAGGACAACCCTCACAAAGGGCCTTTTTCCTGAGAGATATTGGTTTCATTTACAGTGGGCTAGAAATGAGTGTGCTGCCATGCCCTGGGCTTTTCAATCACCTGCCAAGAGCACTCACTTTTCATTGTTTCCATTTTAACGCTGCTCTTGCAGCTGCAATTGCAGCCACTTTGAATTAAATCTGGGTTAACAGTCTGAGGACAGATAAGCCCCAAGAGAGGAAATGATGTAAATCCAAATGGCAATTCTTTAACCTACTGCTTATTATGACAGGCTGGAAGCCCTGCGTGCGATCAGAAGCAAAGTGCATTTCTGCAGTCTATTCTCATTTGCATAAACCTTTCTCTTGGTATTTGCATAATTTTTCAATTAATCACCAGGACAATACTCTAACTCCTGAACATCCCTCTCCCAGGCATTTAAGGTATTCTTGCTAATATAGAAGCTTTAGACAACAATGATGAGGCCAAGACCTGGCGTTTTCTATTTATTTCACACGTAAAACCCCGTCCAAATGTTTACTGTACCTTATACTCCACAACAAGTGCATCACTGATTACTGAAAAAGCACAGATGGGACGTAGACAGTTTTTCATTCCTTGTTCCATATGATAGAACTCAACACATCTGGTATGCTATGAAAAGCATCTTTGCACTAATTTGTTTGTCAGTATCTATTGAAAGGACTATCTGTCATCCTGTCGCATTTTGGTTGCCCTGAGATGTCTGAAGACAAGACTAGTCACAAATTACGACTGCTGGCCACTGGGGAATAACCGGTAGAAACCACCAGCTGTTCCAAGGATCATCAGTGGTGGATTTGTTTCCTTTTTTTTTTTTTTTTGCATTTGATAAGTGGAAATTTCAGTGCAATCTCTCCTCAGACATTTTGTGTTTGCAAGAAGAAACCAAATCACTTGAGCAACCGAGAGTTTGTTTGTCCTCGCTGTCCGTGTGCACATTTCCAATCTGTTTCTACAGCTGGCTGAGTTTTCTTTGACTGGGGAGGAGTGAGGCAGGGGGCAGAAAAAGCGCATGCTGCTGGGGCGCATGGGGCGATCTTAACACTCGCCTTTGGATGCTACATCTTTTATGTCAGGAACCTGGCCATAAATAGATTGGTTTGTCAGGGAAAAGTACAGATCCTAAAGGAACCTTGGTGTTTATATGGGCTAATCAATACAGGTTGAGAATGTTTTTTCCCATAGTTCTTCACGCTCATCGTCTTCTTGAAAGACAGCCCTGTGGTTTTTGATTTGTTAGGTTTATTTTACCTCATCTCCTTGCCAATGAATCAAAATGTTGGATGTCATTTATTTTCCAGTCTTATTGTTGTATTTTCTTATTGTAAATGCTTTATTGCATTAAATTCTGATTGTGTGGCTAATTTAAACCATTTTTCATCAGTCAAGAGCTGTTCTGGCATGAGAGTGCAGATCAGATTGAAGGTGTGAATTTCAGATTCTATTAATGGTTGAGTGATGTATACAAAAAGAACTTTCAGAAATACAGGAAAGCCTATGAAACACAGTGGAAAGATTCCCATGACCATTCAAAGGGCACATAACTTCCAGAAATACTGGACTGAACTGCTAGTAGTTAATTAAGTACTCATGCATTCTTATAATTAATCTGAATGATCCGCAATATACCAGTATAACTTGAACTTAATGCCAGCCATTTCAAAATAATGAAAAGATTTTTCTACTTAATGACATATAATCCTCTGAAACTATGGATCTGAGTAACAGGCCATACCTTGTTTCTCCAGTATTATTGAAGGAACAACCAGCACCTAATCTGTATGGGAACAACAATAACATCATGTTTGCCAGCTCTTCACAAGATTGCTCCAAGTGCCCAAGTTGGGCTCCTAAGCTTTGAACATGAGTCCCACATGAGTTCTGCCAAAAATTAATGCTGTGCTGTCATCCAGAGTACTCCTTAATTGTGCTTATTCTTTCCTTTTGCCAATTACTGAATTACATATGAAAGATTTAAACCAAAATCAGGAGGGTGTTGAGTGACAGCTAACAAAACTAAAGATGCATCATGATCCTGACTAGGACTATTTGCAAGAAGGTCCCCCCACTGTGGCTGAACACTGAATGTATTTGGCCCAGAACTGGCAACTGGATGTGATGGAAGAGGATGTTCCTCACTCCTGCCAATTCCTAGATTACAGCGTATAAGAATACTTCCAGTGTGTCTTGTGTTCTTAAATCCATTTCACGTCTCTAGTGGGATAAACCTTGCTAAAGTTGGGTATGGCAGACTTTTAGTTTGCTATGGAAAAAAACCCACAAATCAAGCAGACTTGTAAACCAGAATAGATATGCTGAGGGAATCCTTAAAAATTAAGACAGCCTTTCATGACTGCAAAGCACATTTTGAGCTGAATAATTTCAGGACTAAACAGCCCATAATGTAGCTGGTTTCACATAAAGTATAATTTGATAATGAAGTGTTCTCACACAGTTTAGGCTTTTCAGATGGCTGCTTAAACACAGAGGTGTGGCGTGCACTAAATGAGATTATGTTCTAAAAAATGGTTGCAATGAATACATAGCTGTGGAGAGCAGCACTACGATGATGCACCTTGCATTCATACAAAAATTAATTTTTATATTCAAAACAAACCAACTGCTTTGACTATTTCCTCTTCCACCCTGACATTAAAACTCACTATCTTGCTTTCCGGTCTTGGCTTGAAAATCAGCTTTGTGGTGGCAGGATTCATTACAGATTGGACAGGAACAGGTTGACGGTAACCTCTGTTGACTGTCTCGTCCAGTTCCCCTGCTCAAGCAGGGGCAGGCAGAGTAGGCTGCTCAAGACCATGTCCAGTTGGGTTTTGGGCCATGGACAGAGGCTCCAAAAAGCTGGTTCAAGCAGTGGCAGAAGGTGCCCAGAAAAAGCATTGCAGGTTTGAGGCAGAAGTTTTAGCAGACAGCTAATGGAGAAGAACTGCACAAGGCCAGTAAGATGTACAGAAGTATTTTGTCTTGGCTCTCTGATTTCTATCCACTAATTTAAGAGAGATCTTCACATAGGAAGATTATATTTCTCCAGGTTTTCAGCAGGGACATACACCAGAAATAAATTCTTATCTCATCTTAGAATCCCAGTGGAGCACCTGGAACTCCAGGAACTCAGAAACTTCACTTTTCTCCTCCACTCCTTATTCTGCAGGTCTTTCTGTTACAAACCCCATTTCTGTGGAACTGCAAAGACTTGGAGGAAATCTGATGAGAAGAGCTTTTACCAGGAGACTTTCTGTATGTTTTACATTCAGTGGAGCAGAAAATCAGAGTCAATTTAGAGAGAATTTGACTGATTCTGCTTACAATCAAACCCAAAACTAGACAGCACAAGCCAGGCACCTGAAAGGAACCTGATTTTAGCATAATTTGATTTAAACTTCATACGACATTGCAAGTCTGGGCAGATTTTTTTTTCCCAGTGTCATACACTGACTCCGTCGGGGTCAAACAAATAAAACTTTATTTGAAAATTCCTTACTTGTCTGCTTCTTTTTGCCTTACTGTAAAATTGATGTGACAGAGATTTCTGAAAACCCTTTCTTCCTGCAGGGATTAATTCTGGTGGTACTGTGTGTGTTAGGGTTTTTTATAATCTCTGCTGTCTGTGAAAAAGGACTATAACACCTATGGAAATGACCATGCCCTTTGCTTCTGTTGGTTTTCAGTCAACATAGAAAGTCAAAAGTCCCACAGACTGAAACAGGTGCATGATGGGAGAACTCAAGGTTGGATTTTTATTTTCTTTTCAAAATTGCTACATTTCTGCAGTTACCTACTTCACTGCCACCTTCATTCTTTTAGGCCAGGCAAGAGATGGGAGACCTGGGAGATGAGTGGAGAGTGTACGATAACAAGAATCGATCCATAACTCTTGAGCCTGACCTCTGAAGGGCTTACATCCTGAATGCCACTCCCAGCTTTACCCTGAAGTGGCATTTGAGTGCATGTTGCAAGAGGCAGCCATACATATCAACAAGGAGGAATGCAGAGGCTGGCCCTACCTGCCTGTACTGGCATGGCCACCCTGAAAGGCTCCAGGCAGCGGTTTGTGGGCTTTCACTCTGCTGATGGGTCTCCTTTCTTGACTGGGTGCACGTGTCCTGTTGACCAAATCAATGCCAGCTGAGCTGGCTGCAATGATTTATTAACCATGGAAAGGCAGGGAGACATGTTAGGGTCACTGCATCAATCTGAATCCCTCTTGACCTAACATCAGTTTATGGCAGATATAAATCCTTAAAAACTCTCAGCATCTTTTATGCATGGAATGAATACTTTTATGCAATTATGAGCTGTTCTGCTGAAGTCACTTACAGTTATGAAACACCCATAAATTTCCTGAAGGTTGGCAGCACCAGGACACAACAACAAACCGCTTTCATAGCAATGATCTCTATTTTTGAGACAAGCATGAAACCTATTTTGGAAGAAGCTTTATGTGTTCCTATAGTTTAAGATTTTTCTTCCTGCTTCAGAGATCACCTACGAGCTACCTAGGGCTGGTATTTGAAATCCATTTACCATTTGATAAAGGCAGGTGAAAAATAAGCCACAGTAGGTAACACTGTGGCCTCTTCTATTAACCAGTGTAATATGGATGACAGTCTTCAGAGGAAGGTACACGTTGATATCACATTTCCTAAGTTGTATCTCTAAACCTAGGCACTGGTCCTGTGATTTCTTATATGGAATGTAACACACAGGCACTTAAACTTACTCAGCTCCTATGACTTCCGTGTGTTTCTTTGGGCTTGCCACATCCCTTCCCCTTGCAATTTTGCTATGGTCTTCATGGAAATGGTTAAATTGTTAAGGTTTAAGGTTCTTACAAGAGCAGCCACAAGGGAACATTGTCCATATCAGAGCTGACATGAAATTTGTTATTGACAACAGTGTGGACAGGCTTTTACCATCTCTCAAGACAGATATGCTTGCGGGAGGTAACACTTCATTTGCAACTTCCGAGACTGTATATCTTAAATTGCAAAGGCTTTGAGGGGTAAAAAATCAGTGCTGGAACTCTTAATGCATCCAGGTACATCTAAATTTCCCCTGGGGATGGAATGACTTAACTGTCATTTCAAGTTTTATATTCTTCCTTTAAATCAGCTATTTCATTTAAATAAAAAGGTTCTATATTCTGGGATGGAAATGCAGCTGCTTCAAGTAGCCCTGCAGCATGTTGATTTATTACTGACTATATACCCCTTCAAGGAGAAGATTCCTTAAGAAGACATTCTACATCCAGCTCCATATTTCTTGCTACATAACACTTTATCCTAATCTCACCATATCTGCATCCATGAAATTTGTGAGAAAAAATGGAAAATAAGGTAATTACATATTTGGATAAATACATTTGCAGAATTTAATGCTCTGTGTTCACATGAATAAATTACTCTGCTGTCTGCTATTAGAGATGTTAAAATAAAAGTTATCTATCTGAAAAGAATCTTTTCCACATAAAATGAGAAATGAAAAGTTTCCACTTCTACTTTTATGAAACTGTATCTAAGTCTCAGTAAAACTAGGCTTATGATATACCTTAAAAAAAAACCCCTAACAAATTCTGAAGGGAAAAACATTTATTTTTGCTGAGAGTCTTCATTTACATTTGCTTCTTATGTGATGAAAAAACCTCTCCCAGCTGCACTGTTCTTGTTAAATTAAAAATTGAAGGCCATAATGTTATATACCTTTGTATGATCATGGCTTCCAAAGGGTTATTATGCAGTAAAAGTGGATGAATTCTCCCAAGGATGGCTCACATAACTTGTCACCAAGACTGGTGTTGTCCACGCACAAACCACACTTTGTAAATTCCAGCAAGCACTCACGCACAGAGAGCAAAATCTGTCCTTGTATCGGGATGAGTGCAAGTCCCACACCTGGAGCTCACATCAATTTTTAAGGAAGTGTCTGTCCTAACCCAGTTGCTAATCCCACTGTTGCTAATGTGCAGTCAGAGTCTTATTGAACTGAGCTCCAACTGTAAACCAGAGATGGGTACTGCTGGTGGAGTATGGCTCTCTGAAAAGAAGAAAGAAGGAGAAAGTTTTATAAGACCACATACTGACAAAATCAATGTTGTTGTGATGGATACAAGGCTGATGCTTTTTTATCTCAAATTGTAAATATACTTTTCTCAAAAAGATCCAGGAAAGGTTGCACAGACTCATAAACTTTTACATGGTTTGGCCATCAGGGAAGCACCATGAGCCACAGGATCTTGAATATAAGCTAGATGTGGACTATTGGGACCAATAGACATCTAAATAAATACCTGAACCTGAACTATGTTAACTCCCTAATGCCTAAAATTTTTCCACAACAGAATGTACTACCCAAAACCAAGGTACAGGCTGGGGTAAACCATCTGATTGCTACTTCATGTAGGATAGTGCCACTGTGTCTCCTAGTACTGCTCAGGACCAGGACACAGAGGCTGCATTAGAAGAAAAATCCACTAGTTCTTCTTGGACACTACTTCTTTCCTTTCTTGTTTTGAAGGAAACACTTTGTGCAAAAGAAATGAGGAGGGATGGCTGACAGCCAGGTGTGACTTTTCACACCGGGCGGACACATGATTCATTGATGGATACCATTTTTCCCCTGGGAGGAGAATTCATACAGTTGAACAAATGACCTGAGGCCTTTCTGCAACGGGACAGCTTGAAATTCATGAAATTCATGCTCATATATTATAAGAAAGGGTAAAATGGGATACAGGCCATTAATAGCATAATCAGCTTGGTGAAATCAGGGAGCCATCCTTACTGCTGCACATGAGCACAGCGTGGTCTGCTTCCAACAGCAACCTTAGAGAATAGCCTTGCTTTAAATAAATACCCAGACTTTTTCAGTATTACCCCGCTGCTGGTTTTTGAATATGTCTGTACAACATAATGGTCTGGATGCATCAATTGTTACTGCAGGATCAATATTATAAAAGAACTCCTTTCCTGCTCACAGCAAAGTCTACTTTGGCTTAAAAGCAGATGAATGGTGGGAGAGAAACATAACTTAAACAAACCTTAGATTCCTGGCTGACATTTTAAATTAACAATCTAATTTTAACTAAATCACTCTTTTCACTTTCACCTGGAGACCTGAATTTAAAATCGTAATACCTCCCTGCAAAAGCGTGTTGCTGGAATAAGGCCAGGCTATTTCTAAGACAAAATGTTGTTATACCAGTGTGCTAAGAGGCAATTTTCTCCTTTTATTGCCTGAACAGGAAAAAAGATAAAATTAAAAAAGATAAATGAGATACAAATTCCAAAAAAAAAGTGTCTCTAATCGGATATTTCTGTAAAAAGATGTATTCTAGCACACTATATATTGAACCATGGTATTTTAGGGTCAATATTCAACATACTTTATGCATAGTGTTAACAAAATATAATGCAATGAAATAAAAAAGATTTTTTATTGCTGTGAACACAGGCCAAATACTGCAAAATATGGAATAGGGCAGACTGATTATAAATGCTCCTTCTATACAGAGCTTTAGAGAATGAAACTTCTCTCTTCGTGGTGTGACAGCCTGGTTTTTAAGATTACTTGGTGGTGTCAGCTGAATCACTACTACACACAAACTGTTAAGTCTAGCAGACAAGCAAGAGCCCGTATCCTTGTTACCTAGTTCCATTTGTTATAGACCAGTTCATAATACCAATCCCATACATCACATTTTCCAAATGTATAGGGGAGGGACTCCCTGAGTTTATAGAAATTCAGAGGGATGTAAAATGACATCCCTCCCTTTTTGTGCACAGTTTATATTATTTGCTTTTTACAGTATGGATTCTATTATATCCCTTACAATAAACTGTTTTAATAGGTGAGATTTTTCCCAGTTACTTAAAAGAGCACATGCAAAGCAAGTTAGCACTTCTGTGAAACGAGAGGGGTAATTTTAGAAGAGGCTTCTGCTTGTAATTTACTGCTATTACACAATTCTTATTTTTATAAGACATATCAGATAATAAATCCTCATTTACATTCATATCCTCTGTTTCTGAATTTGAAGAAGCATCTTAATCTAAACAGCAGTTGAGATGATGATGAGTGTCTGTCTTGGACTTCTGCCTCACTTATCCTCAAGTTCTGATCAGTGTAATCTTGCCTTAGCTGAGTAAAGTGCCTTTACTTCCCTCCCATCATTGAGGAAGGTGCCTTGCCTTCCCTTCCAGTGCTAAGTAGGGCAAATGGCAGGAGGTGCTCATCACATTACAGGTCAGAAGTCATCTGGGTCACTAGCAGGACATTTTCATGCACTCTGGCAAACTCTACGGAGCAGAAACTCCAGTAGGAAGGCTTCCAGGTGCCCTAGATTGCAAACAGTGATTGGGCTCGTTTTCAAAAACCACTACATAATTAAGAAAAGAAATGTGCATTACAAATTGTGGAGGACTTGGATCTCAGAGATGTAGACAATGAAAATTTAATTTGCCTTCCATGTGCAGCAGAGAGAATTGTTATTTGTATGATTAAGAAGCTGAACGGGTTATTAATTGACTGGATATATCTCTAACCAGATCTTATATGGTGGTATCCCATGGAGCAGTGACAGAAACCCCTCAGAGCCCTGAACTCTATGTCCTGTAAATTCATTCTTTTTCATTTGATTTCTGTGGGTGTTTCCTTCCATAAGAGAAAAGCACAAGAAATCCTGAAATACTTAATGGTCTGACTTAATATCAGAGCAGTTCTTTTTATGCAGGACATCATTCTCTCTGTTTGCCTTCAGAGGAAATACTGGACCATGTCCTCCTGACAAGGAGCAGCAACTGCTCCAGACATGGCACTGACACGAGCTGTGCTCAAAGAGATGGTCCTGCTGATTTCACAGACATCTTCCACCCACGGCTTTCTGTCCCATCTGGGCCTGGATATTTATTGTATCATTGCCAGAACCTTGACAGAAAGAGAAGCAGTTCCACTGACACAGCAGATGAGAAGATCCTCCTGAAATGTTTTAGCAGAACTACTCATGTTGAAAAGAGCCAGGAATGGTGGATGCACTTTTCTAAACACAAACACATTTCCTCACAGACTAGGGATGCCTTGCTGGACAGGTTGCAGAGAAATGCTCATGCTGAAGCACTATCTCTCCAGCAGCTGCCACAAATCCTCAGCTGCAGACAGAGAAAAGAACATACTGCTGAACACAATCACACAAGGCACAAAGGAGGGCTGGTAGCAGTCTGAATTCTCAGACTAAAAAATTGGGTGAAATGATGTACCACCATTCAGCTTTTGACATGGACAAAGTGCAAAATGTAGGCAGCATGAACTCACCAAGCCCTGTGAGCAGTTTTTGTCAAGCTCAGAGGCCATTAGCTGAAGCAGTGTTCCCTGCCAAGGCCACTAAGACCACGTAGGGTATGTGGGACCCACCCTAACCTGCCGTGCCCAAATTCTGAGCCACGCCTGGAGATGAAGGGCAGGACTTCCATATGCCACCTACAGTGAGAAACTTATCCTGGCATCAAACCAGGTGGCTGATAATCTCCCATCTGGGCACAGAAGTAATCTGCAGCAGACAAGAGCTTGAAGGAGCTGTGAATTCCTTCAAAAGAGTTGAAATGACACGTGCTGATTCCTATTTCATCTTCTGGAACACTGGGAGAATAAAAATTGGCTACATCAACAGCACTCTTGTAAATCATTAACCAGAAAATCTCCTTAAAGGAAACTCTACTGATTTTCCTTGGGGTAAACTCCTGATAATAAGAAACTATAAAACACTTTGTTCCTCTGCTCATGTCTTTCCAAGTCTTTCTCAGACAGGCACCTTTAAAAACAGAAATATAAATCATTATAATCAAAGTAGGGAGCAGTATTATATTTTAATAGTAAAATAATATCAAGACTGTAATAAATTTTATAAAAACAGCATTAGGAAACCTATCTAAGGTGTTGAATTATTATCTGATGTGAAGTTGTAGAGTTATAAGTTCATAAATAATAATAAAGCTTCTGTTGGTAACATAACTAATGTTTAAACTGTAGGGTGTTTCCTTAGTTTATACTGAGCTTAAAAAGCTGAAAAAGAGGAAAGGCAGAGTGGAGAGGGCACAGCCTCAGATAAAGCAGCTGTTATAATCCACAGGCTGTGTGGGGAATGGCAGAGTCCCCTACAACTGAAATAACAATTAAAATAAAAACAAGCAAGTGGTGCAAACCCTGAGCCATTGGCAATACCACCTCTAAACAAATCAACCCGGGAAGCCTCTGGATTCTGGAGTATCTGGTAAAACAAAAACCAAAGTGAACTTGCATTTGAAAGCAAGCTCTCATTTCCCTTTGCAAATGACCCCAAAGAATCTGACCTGCCATGGATGTGGTAATTCACACTCGCTCAGGTACAAATGGCACCTCCTTGAAGTGTCTGATGAAAATTTAATGTTACCTCTGAAGCACTAACCATGAGAAAAGGCCAAGCATGACCCAAGTGCTGCACTCCTGTAAGATGACGTTGCTGGGTCAAAAGAGCGTGTGCTGCAAATACCAGCTGGTCCCTGCAGGATCCTGCTACACCTGAGAGGATGATCCATCACCTTGCTTGTTCTCTAATGCTGAAACACCGTGGGGAGAACCCTGCCAGTGCAAGACCAGGGCTGGTAATGCCACCTTCAACTTGTGAGGCTTTACCTGAAGTTTGTTTCCATCTGTCTCAAGGGACACTGCAAAGTGCCACAGCAAAGGAAAAAGCCTTCCCTGCTCCACTCCCACACGCACCAAAGGCTGGCTCTCCTCTCCTGCCTCCTGTTCAGCTCTGATGACTCTGAGGCTAATACACCTGGGAGAGCTAAAAAAATCCTGCGAAGCCTTATCAGGGTATCAGCACTGTGTTTTGCTAATAAGCTTCAGATAAACCATGCCTACAGCTTGCTGAGCTGCTTGAGCTGATAAGTGATTACAAATGAATATCTGAATAGAAAATATACTGTACTACTAAACACAGATCTGTTTCTAATGAAAAAAAAAAAAAAAAGACAAAAAGACAAAGGAGGGCTGAGATAAAGGAAAAAGGCTTCCCCTGGCTGGAGAATGGAGACTTAGCTCAGACTGGTGCTTCCACAAGACAGCAAACATCATTTCTACAAAGACTTTTGCTATTTTATTTCCACAGTGGTTTTAACAAGCTGTTCCAAAAGATGATGGATGAATATGTTACCCTGCTGAACCCACGGCAAAACTGCCTTGGCTCCCATGTATGAAGTTACATGATGCTCTGTGTGTGTGTGTTTGCCTATTGATCTATGTCTCTTATATAAAACATTGTTTAATACAAGAGAATAAACTCTTGTTGTGCACTGGGTAAGTAAGTAGGATTAAACCCATAGTAATTATAGCCCATGTAAGCCTGAGAGAAATTACAGGTCCTGTTGAAGGCAGGCCTTCTCACTTTTGGTAGAAAATAACTTGAAACGACGGATGATGGAACTTGTGTAAGGATCATCAGTCTATCAAAACCTCATCTAAATCTCCATCATTATCTACCTAAATTTTGAATATTTAACCATGCATTCATGGATGAAGACTAGAAAAGTTTTTATTCTGGAAGCAAAAATCTACACTTTCCAGCTTCTCAAACTCAGCTGATTTTCCCCCTAAAAGGGAAATAATTTTTAGGGAATCTTTGGTTTAGGTTAGATTTAGAAAAGGCTGGACAGACTTTGAATCAGATTGTTAAAAGTTAGCGACCTTGATCGGTGCCCTCAGATGTTCCGAAAGAGGAGAGTTCATACTCCTGATAAGCGGTCTTTTTAAAAACAAACACTGAGCAATGAGGAAGTTACTGTTGCATTTAAATTACCTATTTATTTAAAGTAACCTTCAAAACCTGATGTTTACTTTTGCTTGAATATAATTTATCATGAGAAAGAAAGTTGCATGGTTAGTGAGAATACATGGACATTTAGCTATTTTTCCTATTTATTAGTGTAAATATTTTTATTACCATCTGGTTTGTTGACTAGCAGCTTGCCATGAAGGAAAAAGCCACAGAGTATTTTATTATGCAAAAAGACAAGAAAACTTGCACTGGATTTCTGACTTCAAATCTGTCTTTTGTCAGTAACCCAGACAGCCTTTTATCTTTGCAGAGCTGATCATTATCTGCCGAAAGAAAAGCTCCTTAAGTAAAATAACAACTGAATATAACAATTTTTCCCCTCAGCTAGCCATGAGCTTTTGCAACATTCCTTGCAATTAATGATGATACCACTCAGCAGTGACTCACAGGGATTGCTTCAGTATTTGTGATGGGATTGTGTCTTCCTAAGTTGCTATGGAAGTATCCCGTGCTTAGGCAGAAAGCTTCCCACTGGAGCACCACCAGGTGCTGGAAACCTGTTGTCCTGCTTTTTAATCATAACTTCATTAATAGGTGTCTGGAGTGATGGTACAAAAATGAGATGGGCTGCAGGAGGCAGAGAGGGGGGTACCAGGATGGAAGCAGTGGCACCAGCCATAGGGAGAGCCCAGTCAGATTTTCCCAGTCCTTTATTACACTCAAAAATTACTAGGGAATCTCTCTGTGGTCCAGCTACATTTTTTCTTCTGTTTTGTTCTTGTTTTATACATGTTCCCCATGGCACAGGTTTTGTTAGTTCTACAGCCTTATACTATCTCCCCTGCCCAAATTCACTCTGTGGGAGGTCTGACAGCCCTGAAACTCCTGGAGTCACTGAAAAAATGTGATATTTGTTCCTGGGGCACAGGTGAGTGCTTGGGAGCTGGGGCAGGGCCTGCTCTCTGTGGTGTTTGAGGAGGACTTCTCCACGCAGGCTGATGCCAGTGGTGACTGACTGCATATGGGCATTTGGGGTGATGGAGGAGAGGGAGAGTTTACATGGGGTGAATGCTGTTGTAGGCAATCAGTATTAGCAGCCCCTACTTTTAATCTCACATACTCCCTAGATGTACACATTTGCAGCTGATGCTCTCCAGATTTTGGATGCCTAAAGAAAAGCAGGAAACACTTGAATCTCTTCTCCTGTGGACACAGTCTAAGTTTCTGGGTTCTCTTCAGCATTCAGGCCTTCCTAAACCACAAAAAACGCCTTTTGAGGTAGTGAGCACAGTCCTTGCTCCAGTAATTTCTTCTGTCCCCTCAAAATGTACAGAAGTCTGGGGACTCATGGCAGCATCTGAACCAGTTTCTAGGAGTACATTTTATTCTCCAGCTAATCTAGTAGCGAGCAGCAGAAGGCAAAGAGCACTCAGAGGCTATCCTTAGAGGGAGAAGAGAAGCTTGGTGACTACACTGACACTGGCAGCAGATCATCTGAGTTTGGGCCACAGTAACCTTACAACAAGAACTAGTGTTTAAACATGCGACACTGAATAATTTCTGGAACATTTCTAATTTATTTAGAAGTCAGATTTTTTAGATTTTAAAATGTGCAGGCTGGAATAAGTTTTGAGATGGTCTCCAGGAAGGACCAAATCCGTTTTCCTTTACCTAAGGTTTTTTGCTTTTGCAATGATTAAAAGCACTCCCATTTCTACATCTACAATGTCTGCGTAAACCACAGCACTTATTTCCCCTCAAAAAACCCTGTGTTATTTGTGTTTTTCCTTTTCCCCTTTTTTCTAAATTCTCCAATAAAAACTGTCTTTTAAAAGCTTTGACTTTAATGGTGACCACTTATTAGAGAGGCTGTAGAAGATCTAGGTTAGCAGGACTTTACTTTATATCCAAGTTGAAACACCTGAAATAATTTCCTGAAGGGGTCCTTCCCCTTCTTTTTTATCCTGTAGAGGGAAGAGCTGCACCACATGATTTTCACAGGTACAATTTATTTACAAGCAAATCCACGTCCTGCTTATCCATACAGCCAGCTGACAGATGCTTGTTAGCAGGTGAAAAGAAGGCTACTTGTTAAAGTGCAGCTGCTTCCATATTTTTTTGCCAGCTGCATATCAGACACCACCTGGCAGGAATTTATTCATTAGATATTACTTTAAAAAACAGCAATGAAATGCATTTAAAATGTTAATTTGGAATGTTTTAAGGACTAGGTCGTTGATGAGGAAATACAATGCTAATTTGCTGTTACTGATATTGCTAGTGGCTATAATATTTGATTACTTTTCTAGGTTTGCAAATGAAAAAGCCATTGTCATTCTGCAACAATAAAATAGCAACAATCCTTTCCCATATTTATTAGTAAATAAAAGACATGGTGGATTCTAGGTCACGGAGATTCAGCTGAACTCAGGTTTTTGTCAAAAAGTTAAGCTCCTCTTGATAGCTGGAGAAAACCCTTACATTCATTGTATTAACATTTTATCTCACCATAATGGGACAATCTGAAGATCCTTCAGGGGAATTGCTCACAATGCCTTCATTTTATCTCCCTGGGTTTGTATTTTTAATGAGGCTACTTGTCCTTCCTCAGTTTACTGTAAGTAAAAAAAAGGTATTGTAGCATAACCATAAGGAAATTTCATCCAAGTTATAAAACCCAATCATGGAGAATTATCCAAAGTAGAACATTTGGGTTTAAGTGAAGCATTTCACATATAAGGTACTCAAACTGGAATAAAGGAACATACTTCATTAAAGGTTTAAGTTTTCCTTTCCTTTGCCTCTTAAAAATATAACAATCCTCTCTCCCAGAGGGCTGATCAGAATCCATATATCAGTAGCAGTGAAAAAATAGAATTTCAGGGAAAGAGTTCATTTATAAGACTGGGACTCAGCTCCCAAAGAACATAATTCAGTTCTGATTATTATATTACTGCATCTCTTCCTGGATAATTAATAGATGGGATAATCTGTAATACCTAATTACAAGAAGACCAAAGAGTTTCAATCTAATTTATTGACCTAGTATTTTATGAAATGGAAGTTCATTATGAAAAGGAGGAAGTATTTTTTGGTTTGACCTTCTCTTTATTTAATTGATACTCCACAGAAACCTTCATGTCCATTTATTTTCTAACGATGTCATATGTGCTCTGTAAAAGTGGGTAAAGTCACATAGACTTTCTGTTATCACTTATTTACAGTAGCAGTGTAGCTCCAGGGCTTCAGCACATGAGAAGTTTTAAATATATTGATCCTTTCTCCTTTCTCTTTATTCTGACCCCTGAAGGGGAAACAACACCTCCTGTAAGTTAGAGAGATGTGGCTTTAGAAGTGCTCTTGCATCATGCAGGCAGCTGCATAAGATGTAAAATCAAGGGAAAAAACCTGAGGGAGAGTGAAAAGAAAAGGTTTGCCTGAGGTTTTCAAGAGACACTGAACCTTCCTCTGTTAAATCTTTCCTCATACAAGAGAAAATGCAATCTTCTCAGTTTTGCCACCAAGAGGATAAGGCAGCACCTCTTGCAGGTTTCAGGAGCATGTGACACAGTAATAGGCATGACGTTTGTTGGATTTCCAGGTATGATATTTTCCTGGAAATCACGTTTCACCAACTAGATTTCATTTCAAAATTCTTATAGCCCTGATGTATTCTGAAAAAAGTAATAATGAAACCTTAATAAAAATAAAAATAATTAAAAAATCTTATGTCCACAGGAAAAGTGAAGTCAGGCTAAGGTTCCTGATGACACTCAGGCCTTTTGCTTGAGGAAAGCTGAGGCTGTAAACCCTAGCATGATGGCGGGTACAGGTCCACTCTGGGCAGGAGGACACGGCTGTGCAACGTGTGGCTGTATGGAGGCTTGTTAATGCCGACAGGGATGGAGGAGAGGAGCTGCTTGGCCTCTGGTCCTCTCCAGCCCGTCAGCACTTGCTAAAGCAGCAAACATGAGAGCCGGTAATTCCCAGTTCCCACGCCAAGAGGATGCTGCCTGTGAGCCTGTCTAAAGCTTGTTGTTGACAGAAGATATTAAGAATTTAAAACTGAGGATTACGGGAAGCAACAAACCCTGTGCTGCTGCATGGTTTGATTTTCTCAAAACCAGGGTCTGTGAGGTGGCACATTTGGGCACTGCTGACACAGATGCTTGTAATGGCAAAGCAGAACCCAGAACATTTCTAAAGCAGCAGCCAGGAACATGTTTAGATTAACAAGGATTCTTAAGGTCTTTTCGTGTTTTCTTTCCCTCGCAGGCTACCATTACAAAACACCTTAGCTGGCCTTAGATTGGAAGACATAGTAAGACATCACTGCCTTTTGAGATTCACTGTTACGTCCTTAGTAGATACCTGTGACACTTTATAACTCTCTTTATAACAATAGCAGAGTGCATCTACACTCAAGATTTCATGTAAATAAAACCCATGGGCAAATCATGCACTTTGTACTCACCTGCTGCTAGGCATAAACCACCTAACAGCAATAAAATGTTAAGGATGTAAGTGAAAATTTCACTGAAGATTACAGCCTCACATAGTGTCATGTCTCCTTTTCTCTAATTTTGCCTTTTTTTTTTTTTTTCAAGAGAAACAGTTGGGTTTTTAAGTTTTCAGGTATTTTCTGTGAGCTGCACCATTATATTTTAGACTGATAAACATAAATGGTTAAGGAATGAATGACTACCATTCTCCTCATAAAATCTGATCATGCAGTTACACTTAATTTTATTTCAATTTAGATTTTTTTCCCCCACATGTATATTTATTCCAAATGTCCTTTTATAATCACCACTTCTCTACATTTAAAGGGTTTGTTTCTGCTACCAGCAAAGTCACTAGTAAGAACAAATCAGTAGGAAAAGCAGGACTGGTCCTCATAGGGACTAATAGATGAAATCAACTGTAGAGTAAATTAGTTACTGGGGAGTATTTCTTCCCACTATTTGGAACTGGAACAGTGCAAAAGAAACTTTGGTGGTTTCTGACAAAATTAAAGGCATTTTCTTTCTGTATGTTCATTCAAATAGTCCAATGCTCATTCTGCATGCTGCTTAATTACAGAGATCTAATTAAGCAAACTGAAAGAGATGTGCAGAACTGAAGAGTGATAATGGGAGATGAACTTAATTTCTCAAAAATTAGAGGCTCTGCATTAAAAATAACATTATTTTTTTGCCTACTATTTTTTTACCTGAAGTTGAAAATGAACTAATAAATGCTTAGCTAAAGGTAATTTAAAAAAAGAGAAAGAGAGCAGAGAAAGATTATGGTATATTTTTGGATCAGTTGTTTCAGCACCTTATCAGCCCGAGCTGCTCACAGGACGTAAGTGTGGCTATGAAACAGATAATATCTCATCAGATTGTGCTGCTGGTGCATCCAGAGAAGCTGTACAGCAGCTCTCCAGAACAACAACTATTTATCTTTGCATTCAGCAGTGTGACATAGCAACACTTTTAAACCCATACGTGCTTAGAAAGCTGTCTGTATAGCTGTATGCGCACCGATGTGTCTGCACACACGTGCACATCTACATTTAAGAGATGTAAAGATTCTACAAGAATGAATGGAACAGGTTCTTGTTCTCCTCAGGGAGAGGAACACATTAACCATGTGAAGAGACAGTGGAGAGACACAGGAATTTTGAGTGTGTGATTCATTCAGCCAATTAAGATGTCTGGTTTATAAAGAGATGAATCACACCCTAAAATTATTAATTTCTCTCCACCAACAGTAAATGGAGTTTAGGTCAATTGTGGATAGCTACAGTTGTTCTGATGAAGTTGCTCAAATGTAGCATGGAGAAACAAGGAACTCTTCTGCCAGGAGAGGGGCTTCTGTCCTAAGTAACTGTGAGTCAAGAAAACATTGGTGTGCTGATGCTTCTGACTAGTAAGGGTTAAAGAATTACCAGGGATAATTCACAAACAATGAATAGGAAAGTTGTGGTACATGGTATTTGATATGGTACAACCAGTGCCAGGGAACTTCAGTAAAATCTGGTGTAACTTGGGTGATATCTTAAGCAGGTTCAGAGAAGAATAATGAAAATGACTGCAAGACTGGAAAAAATGCTGTATTTATTACACATTATTTAACAGATGAAAAGTATTTGGTTAAGTACAGAGAAGATGGAATTATGGACAGCCAAGGTTGTAAGTTACAGCATTCCTGACCCCATACAAAGAGAAAAACAAAACAGAACCACAGTGGAAACATTGTCACTGGAGATTTTCAGAACTTGACAGGACAAGGCTCTGAGCAACATGAGCAGGACCTTGCATAAGACGACCTCCAGAAGTCCCTTCGAATCTAAATTATTCTCTGCTAAGACTCTATTAATTTGGGGTGTGTGTTTTAAATAAAAACTCAAACTTAGCCATATGGAGTGGTTAACTTATGCTCTTTATCATCAAAGGTAGGTATTTTTAATACATAAAATGTCATTCATCTTATGGGAAGATGTCATTATTTTCATCTCACTCACCTACTCCATAAGACATGCTGCAATAAAGTGGATATTTTGCTTATATTAATAACAAAATAAAATACTCAGCTTTTCCCTTCCTTTCTCCAGCAAGCTCTTGCCTATAAATTCAAAGCAAATTCAAAATCACTGACCTCAGAAACAATATTAGTCCTGTTACGTGAACAGTAAGAATTCTTTCGCCCAGCTTGAAAACAAGTGTATACTGAAATGCCAACAGCCAGGAACTTAATCAAATAATTGTTCATGCTTTCAGAATGTTGTGGAATAACTACAGGTTTCCCATCTTCCTTCCATTCTTAATACACCCTGATCTAGAGAAAAGATGCTTTTTTTCTACAAATGTAGTTTTTCTGTATAGAAAGGCAGCAGCTTTCGCTCTGCTTCTTCCAACAAAGCCAGATTAACAGAACAATGAGGTTAGGAGCACACTGCAAAAAACAATCTAAGAGGAAAAGAAATAAGCTCCCAAGCCTATTTTAATATGTTTAAAGACAATATGTATTTATTTTAAAAGGATTAGGGTTTATTCCTGACTTAACCTTTTACAGGTAAAAAGATGTGTTTCGAACAGCTAACAGCCACCTACATCTAGAAAAATGCTGTGTTCCTTTTACTTTGACAGACAAATACCAAAATATCAAAAGACCTTTCATGTGAAAGGTTATCCAGATGAACAGTATCGTTTCATTTCCACATACCACAGAAAATGCTTGCATAAAAAGAAAAGAGCCAACCTTCTCCATCAAAGCCATTGAAAATTGACTCACCAAGCCCTGTTTTCACCACTGCAGCTGTATGAAAACAGGCACCTTGGTCATACGTGCCCTGATTATTGTCTCTCTCAGTGTGGCATTTGTCCACAAGCATCTGAACGTGAAGATTAAAGAAGCAAATTTCCGTGTCTGTTGGCATAGATGTTTTTGACACAGCTGCCCATCTGGTCTCAGCTGTGGAGTGGAGAGTGTACAGCATACACTACAAGGTTTTTCTTCACAGGATCTGAACTTATGCTTAGCTTCTTCACGGCCGAAATGATCTCATGACAGATTGGCCATCTTCATCTTCCAGTTTTCCTGCTCAAATAAGTTTCCCTCTCATTCCTGTTAAAAGGCATCATCCCATGAATTTAAAATTCTATCTAAAATCTCTTCAGTTTCAGAACTGAGTTTTTCATCTTTTTACATTATGTTTTGCATTAACCCTACGGTCATATTTTTTTTTTATAATTCTGGTGAAAGATTCAAGATATTGACTGACCTTAGTAACTACTGCTTCTTACACATAAGCTTCATAATACTACAAGACAGTGAAAAATACCAGGCATGCTGAAAAATATGTGTCCTTAGCTGAGCTTCCATCCAACCTAATCTGGTAGATTTTTTCATGAAACAGATGTCTGACTACTTAAGTCCTGGTATATTAGCCAAAAATTCCCAAGCAACTTTCTATTTTCACAGGCAAGCTCCACAGGCACTTAGGTTTTCCTGTGTCTTTTAAGAATTTTTGAATATGCTTCCTCATAGCACTGCACAAATGTCATGTCAGCACCAACTTAGTTGGTCCTGAAACAGCTCATCTCATTGCCCAGTTAATTCCTTACCTTTCTGCTGAGACAAAATCATGATTAAAACAAGGTGGAAATACTTTTTTTCCCAGCAAATACATCCAGAGCACGTTTGCCTTCCATGATCATTTCAAGTGTGTGTACCCTCAAGGCAGAAGAGCACAGGCTTGGGTTGGTGATCACCTTTCCAAGAGCTACAGGTAGAGCATCCAGTGTTGACAGTCAGGGTCACCTTACTCACATCCTCTGGCATTTGAATGCTGCTGATCTCATATTCATGCTAATGTGAAAATCCAGGATGTTTAACAGGAAGGTGCCCATTGAATTTACTCAGTTATGTATTAGGTAGCTACCTACATACTGATTTAAGACAGTACACTCTTGTATCAAGGCACAAATCTGCCCTGCCTAAGTGGCATATGACACATATGACTTTTCTCAATCCGTAGTTAGATTATTGTCAGACATTCCCTCAGACAATGGCAAAAGGATTTCATTCAGACTACTTTGCAGTGCTTTAAAAGGTGACATTAACCTCTGGGCCTAATACCTAGCTTTATTTTGTTTCAGAAACAGTCCTTAGAAGATACTCTTTTATTAGAAGACTAGACTTGTTAGAATGAGAATTCACTGCAATTCCGGGGGGG
>VZTI01005695.1:347472-454285 GCA_013397865.1 Struthidea cinerea | reverse complement strand
GGGGGGAGGAGGGGGTTTGTGCTTTTTAGTATTCCTACTGACAGAATGGCACTTTGAATCAAACATCCATCAACAGGTTCAAAAGGCCCAACACGTTACCTCCACAAAAGAGTTAAACCCATTACTGATACAGCATCCAGTGAAACTAATAAAAACAATCTATTATCTGGTATGTTTTGTTCCTGGGGATGTGTAAAACGAAAATCAATACCAACAATGTGAACCTTTTGAGGCAACACTAGTGCTGCTTGTTTTTGAAAATAAGAATTGCTGCTTATGTCAGTACATTGTAGAATGTCCTAGCATTTCCTTTAGTTCACTTACTAGTTTTAAACAGAAGACAGTAAGCTCACTGGGAAATCTGCCTTTGACACAACACTGAATTCCTCTTTATGAACTGAAAGCAATCTGTCGGACTAGGACATTGAGGACCAGCAAATTAGAACCTCAGCTGTAATTTTAAGTGCTCACCCAATGCAGGGATTGAAGCTTTCATTCTATAATTACAGAGGAATCAAAGAGTAGCACACTAATGTATTGAGCTACAATGCCAGCTATTTATAACCATCACTTCTCAGGCAATATGTTTTTAATATGTTAGGATGGTATGGTCGTCCAAAACAATCCTTTTTCTTTCCTTTTTTTTTTCCCCTAACATAGGCTCCCTAAAATGGCTGAAAAATGCAAATTATTTTTAAAGCTTACAGTATTATAGTATTTTTAAAGAAAAGATCCTGTGAAATTTACCGGGATTAGAAAGGATTAGTTTTGGTCCTTTCTCTGTAATAAGGTACAAGGAACATCAGAATAAGATATTTATGTAAAAAACCCCAAACCAAACCACAAAAACCAAATCACCATGACATGTAATGAAACTAAGGCAGTAGGTTTGGGTTCAAGGTCAGTCTATCAAGCCAAGGCACTTCACACCACTCCATTAGTCCAGTCACCTCACTGAAAATGTTTTTTTAATTCTTTTCTTCAAATATAATACTTTGGCTACACTTCTACAGCACTAATCTGAGTCGCAGGGATGGGTTTGTTGTTTTTTCTGATCTGATCACCCATCAGCTATCCAGATCACTGGCCTTTCCTCTCTCTAGATGAAATATATGTTACAGATGACATTTGTTGGAAGTTAGCTCTAGGCTCTTGAGAAAGCCATGTTTACTTCTGTTTTTTAAAAGTTTGGCTGTAAGACAGCATCACATGGATAAAACCATCACCTGGGTAAAATCAAAGCTTTCTGTGAGATAAACAAATTTAGGCAACACTAAACTTTCCTTCAGGGAAGTTGTCTTGGGTTCAGTGCAGTCTATGAACAAAGGAGAGAAAGAAAAATTACATGCCAGAAGAGGAAGATATCACTAGTAACTGTAATGTTTCTGTTACAAAAGATCTGCCTTATGTTGCATTCTGACCTTCCTAGTCTGCATTGAGGCTTGCACCCATACCTGATAACTTAGGGATCCTGTGTCTCCAGATTTACCAAAACCTGCCTTTCCCCCTCATGGCAGTGTCATGTTGTCCTGACCCTCTTTTTGATATTTCTGGGCAGCTTGGAAAGGCCTATGGTTCCTCTGGAAATGGGGTTGGGGCCTCCACTCTCAGGCAGTTCTACAGTGAAATCCTACTATGGTTAGAGGGTCTTTCCAGGTAATGCTGATCAATTCATTCAGCCCACTAAAAAGACTTATCAGCTTGTCCCTTATTATGTTGTTTGTAGAGTGTCCAGCACAATAAAACCTTACATTTATTAGGGCTTTTGATGTCACATTATTGTACAAATAATTATTAATAATGGAAAACCAGGTTGAAATTATTCATGAATAACCTGTTATAGAGTTGATTTAGTGTCTGGAAAACCCTGACTTGCATACCAAATTAATTAATACAGTAGCTCAACATTCAAGTGATGCAGTTTTCAGCAAAAGCTCTCTGCACTGCTCTGTGGTCTGGCTCCAGCTGAGCCTAATGCTCATTCAGCAGGCAAGAGGGTTTGCTGTGCTTTTCCAGCTCAGTGAGCTGACGACACTCACCTTAACTAGTTTCTTGTATCAAAGATTGGCTCAACTGAGAATTTTCAGGGAGGAAGCCGAAACCCAGGGAAGGGTCTCCAGGGCAGACTGACACCACATCCTGGCAGTCCATCACACTTACCCAGAAACATCGAGGATGGTTTATCCTCGTCCGCAGCCAGCTAATGGACACTTACGGACTCTGACCCATACCTGCTTTCTGTGACTGTCTCCATTTATCCTTGGATCTATAAGGGACAGAGGCACACAGGAAGCCTCTTGAGTGCTTACACACTCAGCTCTGTGGAGGTGAACCATTTACCTGGCAGAATAGACAGGCCCAGCACTACTTGTCTCCTTGCCTCACACCAGCTAGATCCCAGGCATGTGAAAACATCCAGAGGAGCCTCTATCCTCCCCCTCAAAAATTTTATCCAAATGTCCATTCCCTTGGCTGGGTACAAATTTAAGGAACCTACATGGGTTCAACTGTCAACCTCTTAGATTCATTTCTCATACCTTGTTCCCTTGGTCACATCTCTGATATCCCTGACTGATGTGGGACTGTCTGCACATCCAGTGCTGACAGCCAGGTTACTTTTTGACACCCAGGAGGGATTTAATTGCTTTTTTATACACTTACTGCAGTGTAGACTGTGCCCTTGATAGCAACATGAGTTTCAGGATAAAATAAAAAGCCAAGGCATAAAAATTCCAGCCAGCATGAAAGCAGAGACAAAGCTTTATTTTAAATTTTTTTTCCCCAAAAAATCAGTTGATTTTTTTCATGAAAAAGACATTTTGCTGTGTTATTCAGGAAAGGGAAAAATTTTGTATGGACAGATCTGTAAAAATCCTTTTATTTTGTCATAAAAGGATATGAGAAGGATTAATATGAGATGCAGCTAATGTGAGACATTATGTTTATGAAGGCCAGCTCTTGTATTTAGCACTGGTTCCAATACAGATATATTTGTAAGGAGGATTTTTCAGTGTACATGCCATCTCTATCCATTTCTTTTCTGTACTGTTCAGTGTCTATTTTTGAAATCCTACCCTACTGTTTTATCTAGCCTTCTCCACCTGAAAGGTCAATGTTTAAGCTAATTGCCTGCAATACCTCTGGCTCAGGACAGGGCAGACTCCCTCTGGAAGTGTCTGTCTTATCATTTCACTGCAGAAAGAAGTTCTTCAGACCCCATGCCTGGCATTAGCTGAGACAGAGCCCGTCACAAACACATAAAATTTCATACACTATCAGCTCTAGTAATTTATTTCTTGTGGTGACAAGTTTTCCAGTCTATTTTCCAGCGGTGACATGGGCTGCTTTCTCAATGCGATATCCTCAAACTGTTGAGTAGCAGGTAGAATTTGTTTTTCTCTGACCCCTGAGAAATATGCCACTTTTTCTATGGAAGGAAGGAAGGCAGAAAGGAAGGAAGAACAACCAAAGGTTGAACTTAACTGATGATGCAGCTGGGCAGTGGTCCTAACAACTGCCCTGCATGGTGCAGTGACCCTGGTCTGGAGTAATTATTTTACTTCCAGTGTCAGAGTAATTTGTCTCTACTGCTGAACAGTCAAAACTGCAGCACTGTTATAACTCGGGGTGGTCGGTGCTGCTCACGTTGCATTGCATCATATTTCTTACCGTGCTTCTAAAGCTGAAAACAGATATGTAAGCAAGGGAAAACTCATCCCGAAGTTCAGTTAAGGTTCCCTCTGTTAAATGACATGTAAACAATGGTGTGTGTGTGTCTGTGTACACTGTGTACATATGTGGTGCTACATATATAATAGATAGGAACAGAACATATGTAATAGACAAGAATAGAACATATTTACTTTCTCTTCTATGAGAAATGGACAGCAGAAAGACAAAAATAAGGTAAGATTTTAAAGTAATTAAGGAAAAAATATCCCCTAAACCTTTCTCCTGTAATCTGACCTTGGTTTCCATGGAAACAGGATCAGACACTTCAGTAGCAGGAAGAACTCTCATTTAAAGGTGTCACCTACAGAGAAGAACTACTACCCAACACCCACACACACCCCAGCATAAACACTCTGAGAGATCAAAAGTGTCAATACAGATCTGCTGTCAGTGGTTTGAAGCAAAATATTCAGCTTTCAAAGGAAAAAGAGGAGAACCAGACTCTCTGCCCTTGGCTTAATATATATACATACATACATACATACATACATGTATATATATATACATATATATAAAAATATATATGCACATATGCACACACACAGATGACACCAAAAGGACAAGGTCTGTTTTTGTAAGTAGGAGAGGTTTTAATTGCATGCTGCCAAGCCCCCTTGCTGTTGCATTTGCTTTCAGAATCCTAGGAAGGCTCCTGCACAGAGGCAGGTGGTGGCTATGGAAACATCTCAGCCAGCTGCAGTAGTCAGTAAGTCTGAGGTCCCATCAATGGCATGTTCTACAAGTACAGGAAATCTTAGAGCTGGACCACAAACAACTTGCAAAACCACAATCTTCTTTGTTTCATTATAAAACAAGAATGAAGGGAGTCAGTTGTCGGCATCAGGGTTATTGACAATCCAGATACACATCAAGTCTATTATAGAACCTGACATTCCAGTTTATTGTCCCTTTTGATTTTTTTAACACCCTATGTTTCTTGTATAACAAATTGTTCTCAATATGACGTATTCACAATAAGCACATAAGCACAAACTGAAACACAATTTCCTACTAGCTTCAGTAGAAATACATTAATCCACTTGATATTTCCCAGGACAATATTATCTCTCATGTGCAGGCTATATTTCTCTCACTCAGCTGCAAAGGGGAGAAAAAAATCCTTGAAAATCTGCTTGAAAAGTGACATGCAAGAAAGTCATAGGTAAACTGCGTCTTTCTCATGTGAAGACTTTCCTGTCTATTTATCTATCTATCTATCTATCTATCTATCTATCTATCTATCTATCTATCCATCTATCTATCATTCATCTTTCTGGCAGCACGTCATTTACTAAAACCCTCCCTCAACATGACAGTGAAGTTAAATAATGAAAGACAAGAAGGTAGTTAGGTTGCTGCACTCCTGACTGCTTTGAAATGCTACTGTCATCTGTTTCTAACTGCTTTGTATCACAGCGGCATTTTGCATAGCAGGAAAGGAAGAATACTGTCTGTTTCTGTTAAAGATAGGCTTCTTTTAAATACTCACTGCTGTTTTTCACCCTCACATTCTCAAGGCCATGTATGCTGCCATGCCCTAAATAGATGCAATATTAGATGCTACCAGGACTCTAGGGGCAGTTGATTACTGGCCTCTTATGATGTACAAGGCTAAAACACTAAATTATTCTTCACTGACTTGACAGCTAGTAAAGAGAAATGCTTTCCTCCAATAGAAATAAAAAAGGAAAATGTTAGAACAAGTTCCAGTTTTAAAGACTAAGAAGAAATTTTTCCGTTTTTCCTTTTCCTTTCAAATGCTTATATTATGCAGAGTAAGCAGCAATTTCTCTGCAATTCAGAGAAGTGACAGAGCTTGGACTTGGGATATAGCCCCATGCAGGTGACAGTCCCTACAAATGCACTTTCCTCCTTGCCTCTCCCAGTCATTTTGAGAATATCAGATGTTTTGGAAGACCTGCTGGTGAGATCCTAACAAATTCAGCTTGTGCTGACCTTTCAGAGCATTGTGTTCCTGGTGCACACGAGGCCAACTTTGGCAACTTGCGATCCCTGGTCCTCCCAGGGAAAGGTGTGATCCGTGAGAGATGGGTGCCTATCCCCCAAAACTGCCATGCATTTTCTAGAGGCATTCTGAGGACGTGACCCAGGAATATGCTTGCCAGAGCCAACTCCTTGTAATTGCAGCTGTTATAGTGAAAACAGAGTCTAAAACATTGCAGCCATGCAGTAGAGGAAAGAGGAAGGACAGATAGTTGGGAAATACTAATCTTTGGGCAGAAGTATTACTGAGGTAATGTAGGACTACCCATGGGAGGACTTCAAAGAAAAAGATTATTCGAAAGAAAGAAAGAAAGAAAGAAAGAAAGAAAGAAAGAAAATCTGCTAGAAAAGTTTTTTTTCTTTAGTTCTTAGTAATTTCTGCCTGGGGATGGAGCTGGACATCAGCAGTGTTGAGAACAAACATGAGAGAGTGGAGGGAAACATCACAGCTACTGAAGGCTTTGATTTCACTCCTCCTCCCTCTCTAAACCTGCCAGTTTCAAAGTGGGGAGACAGAGATCCTCCTGTCTTGTTGACAGCTAATTCCATCTGAAAACAAACTCCATGATCAACCTGCCACACGGGCTTGGTTTGCCTTGTAGTCTGTGGGGGGGGAAAGAGGATCAGTAGTTGTGTGAGTTTTTCTAGTGCCCTGCCCCTGATACAAGTGCCCCTAGTAATTCAACCTCTGACACTTGAGAGCAACAGCTGGGTTTAGTTCATGTTTAATTACACCACTCACCCTTTCCACTAATAAGCACCTCTGTCCTCCTCACTCCATGCAACAGGATTGAGATTTCACAGGCACCACCATTAATGACAGGTGAGTACTTATGTTTTACCAGCTAGTGAGCATTCCTGAGCACATCTGAACAGAAAATACTTTATTCTTAGGAAGTAAGAGCGATACAAAATAGGCTCCTTTTCCCCATGAAGATAGTTTATCTAGGGCAGGAACCAAAATGTTTATTTGGATAATGGTGCATGCACAGAAGCAAAAATGGAAGATTTGCTGCTGAATAGAAATGGGAATTTGAAAACTTGAAAGGGGTGTCTGTTATGGCACTGGTTACAGAATCAGAGAATTGCTGAGGTTGGAAAAGACCTCTAAGATCACCATATCCAAGTGCTAAATTAGCACTGCTGTATGCCATCACTAAACCATGTCTCCAAATGCCACATCCACATTCTTTTTTGACCACTACCAGGGGTGATGATTCCACCACTTCCCTTGGGTAGCCTGTTCCAATGCCTAACCACCCTTTCTGCAAAGATTTTTTTTTTCTAATATCCAATCTAAACCTCCCATAATGAAACTTGAGGCCATTTCCTCTCATTCTGTTAGCTGTAAAAAGAGACCAACGTCCACCTTGCTACAACCTCACTTTCAGGTAGTTGTAGAGAACAAATGATCTTGCAGCTGTCTCTGAAGGAGGGGCTTTTGTGTGTATGTGCAATCTCAGGTATACATGGGGGCTCTCCCATAAAGAACTGTGGGGGAAGGTTTGCAGTGAGAGTGGAAGGGGTTAAAGAGAGGTACTCAGGAATGTGGTACTGCATAGGTGCTTTTGCCTTTGAACATAGCCAGAGCTTTGGGTGGTTTGGAAAAAAAGGGCTTAAAAGTTCTCAATTGGAAATACATCCACGCTGAACTTTCAGGCTTGGCGGGCAGAGAGGATTTGTCCTTGGTTTGGGAAGGATTGCCCTTGGAGCTCCAGAGGGAAAGAGCAGAAAAACAGATGGAAGGAATTTAATTCAATAAAAATAAATTAGACCTTTTAAACAGTATTGTCTTTAATATTTATGATGCAAAGAAGATTTGCATTTTTCTGTCAGTAAAGTGTATGTCTCCATTTGACCTTCACTCCCTAACAGAGTGCTTTATTTAGCCTGAATGGCAGGCATTTTTCTATCTTTTCATGGACATTTCAAGAAAACCTGGATGCTGCTAATTTTTTTATTCACATTGTAAAATGACCCTTGATGATAAGGAAATGGTAATATTTGCTCATACCACGTGACTGGATCAAGGTAGCCAATGATCTGTATCTGGGTTGCTACAGCGTGATGTATTATACTTCATACAATTTGCTGCAGGCAGAAATCTTAATTAAGGCCTTTCCTAAAGAGTGACCTTCAGGGACTGCATTTCTTAAATTGGTGTAAAAATAGACAAATGCCCTAACAGCATTAGGGGAGTTGTTGAAGAGTGTTAAATGTACATTTCCCCGTCTCCTCTACACAAACAATGATTATTTGCTGCTTTTATCGAAGGAGTTGTGAGGCGTTTTCAGCAAACAATCAGCCTTAATGTGTACAGAAGGAGATTTCAACTTGACGTGCAGAGCTCAGTTACTCAGCTCTCCTCCGGTTCCAATGCAAGCTGCACGTCTGATTTGAGAATATACTCCCCTGGGCTCTATTCATCCATATTTTACCACGCTCATGGATATTCACTGTTTTGGGATCCCTCTAATTAGCCTGCCACATGTGGTGTCTTGCTCAGCTTTCATCAATAATCCCCATACCCAGCACGCGTTGGCATCTGGGTGGGTTTGGCTGGGAAAGGAAGGATTGTAGACAGCACTTAGGAAGCGTACTAACCCTACTCACAATAAAGGGCTTGTAACAGTAGGTACAGCCACGCAGGATGCAGTGGGATGTGTACAAGTGTCTCCAGGCTGTTTCGCTATGAATTCTCAGATTAAACACCCTTATGTTGCCAGACATGGATTTTCTTATTTCTCTCACCCAAACCAAACAGCCAAACCTCCTGGCAGTTTGTGCTCCGCTGGCACAGGGGCTGAGATAAGCCCACCAACCTCACCTCCTGCTGTAGGTCCAGGCTCAGATTTGATCTCCAGGGACAACAGGAGAAGGCATGCAGTGCCAGCACCCCTACACCCTTCACAGGGCTATGACACACATGCTCTCAGCAGTGTTGGCTCCAGGCTGGCTCTTCTGCTGTCCCAAAACTGCTGCCTCAGCTGAATTTTGACGACTAGATGAGGGACACCCCACATCCGTATAAGGAAAGCTGATTCCAGTTACCACAAGCTGGATAAGCCACTTAAATTTTGAAGATGAACTATGCTTTCAAACTAACTTTTAAAAAGCTTTTGACACAAGTTATCCCCACCCTGCTCTACATGAACTTTCTTCATGGGCAAAGTTGAAATGAAACAGCTGCTGGAGCTTATAGAGAGTTCTTGTCAGAGACAGAGCCTTTTGTCTGCTTTTTTTGACAAGCAGAAAAACTCTGGCTTTTTAAAGCTAAAGCCCATTGTGAGAGGCACAAACCAGACTCTTGGCTAGACTCACACAGCCTATTTCCACTTAAATAAGAAGACTGAATTATCAGTTTACAGGAGCGAAGAGACTGACCGGACTGAGGAGAAGGATGTGTTTTCAGAGAGTGCCAGGGTCCAGGAGGTGAGGGCATGGCACACACAGAGGAGCCTGAGTTGCCCAGTGGCTGACCCCTGCTCCAGTCCCCATGGGGATGTGCTGGGCAGTGGTGACACTGGTGGAACCAGCCCACGGGTGGCCCTTGATGTGCTGCATGGTGCACTTGGAGCACCAGCTTCTGTCCAAGCAATTTGCTTCTGATGTCCTGTGCTCACAGTTCTTACCATCACGTTTTTCCATAAATAAATATTCACCTGTAGGTCCCAGAGTCTCCAGCCCAGTGGAGGGTTCATTCCTGGCGTGGCTGGGATGCTGTGTTAGGTGGGACTAACACTAGGAGGGATTTCTCTTTTTATTCCCAGTTCTGCTACCACTCTTCAAACATGACCTAAGGAAAATCACCTCATCTCCCTGTTATAGTCTCCCAGTCTACAAAGCAGAGATAATTTTGCTTATCTGCAGGAAGTGGGGAAAGGCCTAATCCTTGCCAAAGAGCTTAAACTTGCTCAGATGCAAGATGCAGTAGATGATCAGGATGATCACAGCAAATCCTCTCTCTGAAACACTGGACTGCAGAGCCTGCTAATGGCCCCAGTAGAAGCCTTGGCAGAAAAACACAGATGGCAAGCCATCCATCCTTCCCAGCAGGGTGGCCTGTGACATCCCTGACCTCTTCCACTGCAAAGGCAGAAGTTGAGTGCTCCAGTGTGAGTGGAGACCCTGGCAATGCCGTGATCTCACACTGCTTTCTCCACGTGTTGAACTGTACCCAAAACAGCTCCTCGGCGCTGCTCCAGGCTGCTCGACTGGCAGAGTCTGAAGCTAAGGAAAAATAAATAATGAACCAAGGAGACAGCTCACTCGCAGCCTCACACGACGTCGAGGAGATAACAGGCCAATGCGTATAATGATCTGCACTGAATCATTTGCCACGTTGGTATCAGAAGCTCTCAGCTTCACTCAAGGGCTCTCTCATCCAGACTGCATCCGAGATGACAGTGTTAATACATCAACACGGCTGTAATGAAATCTGTCAGCGTTGCCCCTGCACCAAACACTACTTGAAAAAGCAGATGTGTAGCTCAGATTCAGTTTATTACTGTCTGGGCCTTCCTTACTTACAAAACCAAAGGGTGATTAACGGGGAAAAATCCCTGGCTACAGAAAGTTGTAGCAGTGGTTGCATGCAGCTTGGACCAGAGCAGAAACACTGCCTGGAGCCTGTTTTTGTTACTATTTTCATCATTACTATTATCCTTATCGTTATCATCATCACCATCATCATATTTCAAAGACCCCCCCCCTAAATATTTCAAGATCTTTGGAAGAAACCCCATAAATCAAGCTAGCTGGACTTTTCTGCTATTACACTGTTTGGACAGTCACAGATCACAGAATATTCTGAATTGAAAGGGACCCTCAAGGATAACCAAGTCAAACTCTGAAGTGAATGGCCCATACGGGGATTGAATCCACAACCTTGGTATTATTAGCATCATGTTCTAACCAATTTTGCTAATCTCAGGGTCATTGTGGTACTCCTTGGAGAACAAAGCCACTGTTTAAGCAGTCTGCTATGGCTCACAGCTATGCCTGTTTTACCATTCAACCAGTGCAAGTCACCTTAGGTAATATTTTTATAAGTGTGTAGTACCTTTCAGAACATAAATCCTACTGACTGCTAGTAACAAATAGGCTTAGATGTGCTTAACGCATATCTGAAAATGAGACAAAGTCTCCTAAAAAATTGTGACACTTCAAAAATGAATGAACTCACCAGAGCTAGTTATTCTGTCTTTTCTTTACTGTTACTGTACAGAAACATAAGTATAAACGCTATGCATCTGTGTTCCCTGAGATCCTTCTTTGCATCCTCTCCTGAATGAGAAAGAATCATCACAGGCACTAGAAGTGCCAGATTCTTCTCACTGACTCTAGACAGCTCCAGTGGTGAAGTCTGCACTGCAGACATCTCATATTAAGTTAAATGCAGTCATGCACTTTGTGTCCTGCTGTGCAACAAAGATAAAACACTTCCCATCTCCTCAGCATCCCTTCTCTCTGCTCAGGCCTGTCCAGCCCTCTAAGTTTGCACCATGCACAGAGTATGTTCCACTCTTGGTTCAGGTTCTCCAGGGTGCAACACTCAAAAGCAGCTTGAACAAGTCCTGTCAGACACTAAGGACAAGGCTTTTTGCCATCCCAACCTACACTCTATCACTGTTTCTGTGGAAGAGGGAAAATTGCAAGCAAAGGAAATTCTCTTTTCCCTTCTCCTGTCCTTACAAGGCCAAACAAAGCCTCCAGTAGCTCCCCTGTGCTGCTGAATATGGAGAAAAGCAACTTGTTGGGCCATCTGACTGTCTTTTCCAGTGTGTGAGGAAATCCTTTCTCTTCATCCTGAGCAGAGGGATGAGCAGAAAGATAAAGGAGTTTTTCTTCTCATACCTTGTGCATTCTGGTAATTACAGCAAGTCAAATGGATGCAAGTAGAGGGTTATTTTCGTAGTTGCCTATCTCTAAGGTATAAAACAGTATATTATGTACTATCTACAAATTAGGATTCAAAAGCAAAAACATGTGTTTAATTTTGATTTTAATTGCATTTTTACTTCAAACATCTATTTTTTTCCCTGGTGCAAACAGACCTGAGTCATCTTGCAGAGATCAACAAAATCTTCCACAAATGCCAGGCATTTCTCCTGTGATCGTGCTTGGCCCTGTGAGCATTTAATCTGCTAACTTTGACAGAAAGAGCAGTCTAATTTCTACAGCCTGCTTATTTTTAAATCAACAAATATTTACTGCACACTGCATTCTAAAGGATACAATTATTAGTGTACCTCTGTTTGATTACCAATGACACAGTAATAATATCAGCAGCTGCTGAATTGTAAGTGAAAATAACCCTTTGTTCTCATTTTTCTTATCTGTAGACTATAACAGCACTCATGGGGACAATAACCTATGAAATAGATTAAAAGCCTGTTAAATGCTATTTTCAGCTTGGCAGATCACCAAACCCTAGCTTACCCTTAAGCTCTGTTCCCTTTTAAATATTCCTTTTAGTATAACCATGTGACAACAGTAATGTGCTGTTTCACAGTGATTAAGTAACTGCACAAACAAGAGGTTTTAGGTTTATAAACAGAGTGGAGTTGGTCTCACAGGTGAACAGGACTGTGCTCCACCAAAGGCACTAAGGCTTCTGGTAGAAGCTGTAGTGATTTGTCCCTCTGGAATAGTCTGGTCTAGTGACTTTAAACTAAACAAGAGGACACTGTTGGTTTTCTATTTCCGGTAAGTGTTGAACCCTCTCTTTTGTCTCCAACTCCCGTTTACAGTACTAGATTCTTATTAGCAGGGAAATAATTCATATTTATTCACTGAATAATTCTGAGGAAGTTTTAAATGCTATGAGTCGAAGGGGAGTTACCAGTGGGAATGACGTAGACCAGGGCCTTCCTTGGTGTGCCAATCTGCTTTTCCAAACCTCTGCTGACTTGGATCTACTTCATCTGTCTGAACAGAGGAACAGGAGAAAACGGAAAACTGACCCCAAATTAGAAGGACTAAAGGAACCAGTAAATGACAAAGAGCTTCCAATACTGTTTTTTGAAGGAAACAGATGGGGAAGACAGGGAAACACAGATCTAGGGTAAAACGGGACCAGGAGCTTTAGTACCAGCAAGGGAAGATGGGTGAAGGAACCAGCAGCCTGGCACTGCTCTGCTGGAAGCAGTTGCCATCAGAGGGTAGACTGTGCTTCTATTCAGACACGAGACAAATCTGGCAAGGACAGCACAGCAGGATTTGTGTGTTCTGCCTCCTGTACTACTTTATCATATTTGGTTTTGACCAGAACCTCCCCCTTGGAGCTCAGAAGCTCTTCCTGTAGAAAGCTTGGTTGGAACTGTAACCTTTAACTCCCATTCCACCTTTTTGCATCAAAACAAGCCGGTAGGTAAAATCCCAACTATTTCTGAATTCAGCTGATGGGAGAAAACATAAATAAAAATTATCCCAGCTCCTACCACCTTCTAAATAGTTAGAAATAAAAGATGTGTTTGTGTTTATCAACATATTTTGGACGTTTCTTTTAAAATTTAAATTGGAAATTATCATCTGAGTTCCATATTAAGAAGGAAAAGCCCTTCCTCTTTTTGTATAAAGTTTCATCAACCTCTCACTGCAGGGACAATCAGAGCACATGAAACTTTAAGCTGTAAGAACAAACACTTCTCTATTTGAATTTCAACTTGCTAAAGGCACAGAGACCTCTCAAACACCTAAATGTTTCAAAAAACAGGAATATACCCAAGACTAAAAAATTTTCCCGTTTATCCAGGCAAAAGTCTGCTGCCTTGAGAAGACCAACATGTGGGGAAGAGGACCAACATCTAAGAGCCTTTAAGACGCTCTGTCCTCCTCAGCAACAGCCCACCTCAGTTCCTCAGCCCCAAGTCATTCCTGGGGGTGGTTACTCTGGCTCCTGAGCTGGAACAGGATCTTCTTGCTTTTAGAACTAGGCCATTATGTTCTTTAACCGAACACACACAAAACATTATTCTTCAAATCTCTTTGTATTCTTTGCTTGCTGCTGAACTGTGATACTCCCCCACAGATGTTTTTCTCCCTTCCTTTTATCTCCACATCCATATTCAATGTGATATGAATTTTAGCATGGGGCTGCATGTCATGCTCAAATACTCTTTCAGTGTCACCAGTATCACGATACATCAAAAAAAAAAAAGCAAGCCTTTATGTCTATGTATCACTTGTATTGCCACTGGAAAACATGAGGGGATGACACCTATTTCAGCATTTATCGCATTTCCTTCTCCAACTTCAATGTACATAAGACAGATCTGCAGTAAGAAAGGAAGGAGTCAGTCCTGCAGCCTCATGGAGGCCCAGCACTGGACAGGATGCTTAAGGCTGGAATTTCAAAGAAGCCTTTGAAGGGCAAGCTGCGCAACTCCGTTGTAGCTTTAAAACGGATGCTGCCTTAAGGCCCCAACTGGAATATTTCTGCATGTGACATTTTAATGCACATCTTCAGGTTTTTGCTCATTTTCCCAAATCCTAGAATTTCACTTTGAGCTGTGGGTTGAAATGAACTGGAAATATAAAGTGAAGCTCAAATGAAAGCTCTAACTTTTACCTGCTTTCAGGAGAAAACTTCAAATCCCTCTAGACCCTTCTGTGAAGAATGTTTTTGAAGCAAAAGCTTAGTTCTCTTTCTCTGGTGTATGCTATTATCTTTGTGCCTTAATTTCACCCACTTGCTTGTATCCCATGAGGAAGAACATGTTTCTCTACATTCAGATGACCTGGTTAGGGAGACAGTGCTTGCAGTTAAAGCAACAATCCCACAACTCTGAAAATGAATCCTACTGTAAGTGTATTCCTGTTACTTTGGGAGTAAATTGAAGAGAATATTTGATTTTTCTGTGACTTGTCATACTAGCACCCTGGATTTGTAACCACAAGGGTGCTGTGAAGTCACTGATGATTGCTGAATACACCAAGGTTCTGCAAAGGAGTCAGGAAAAACATGCGAAGGTTCATCGTAAGTGATGACCTGGGTGCTGCTACAGGAACATAAGACATATTAGCTATAGTCTGAACATTACTTCTGCTTTTCTGATTCACTGTAATTTTTTATTCAGAGCCTCATGAGATTTTTCTAGAAAAAAAATGGAGGAACCTTGACTCTGAACTCTGGCTATTGTATAATCACAGAGCAGGAGGGATGGACGATGAGAGGTCACCAAGTGCATTTCTCTGCCACCTACTATTCCAGCATAAATTGTATTTTTCTCAAATTATTTTTAAAAGACTGATCAAAAAACCAGAGCACATTGCCTGTGTAGGTTTTCTCATAATGCCACAGAGATCATAACAGGACTTCAGTACCTGCATGATGCTGACGGCTGGAATGTGAACATTGTAGTCAAACTGTGAACATTTATAATTTGATCCAAAACAGTGGGTTATCTAGCCACTCATTCTTAAAAACATAAACCAGCAAGGAAACCCCAGCCCCAGATGATTGTGATCAGTTTGCAGCTTCCTTTCCTGTGGAAAGACAAGCTTTCCTTGCCTGAAATGCGACAGATGGAGCCCTATAGGTTGCCACTCCACAGTGCCTCGGAGCACAGCTCTCTATACTGTAGCTGTTGTTAGAGCAGCATATGCTTGGGAGATGCAAGCTGGTTTCCCCGAATTTAGCACTCTAACACCGCATGCTGGGCATCCACGATTCATTGCTTGCCTTCCAAACCTCTCCATGTTTCCTTTTTTTTTCTCCTTTAAAGTGAACCTTTGTTTACCAGAGATAGAAAAGCACAAATCTGTGCGTACAGATAGACATGTTTCTATTCTTTGTGTAAATTGTAACATGTGTAGCTGTGTGGAGAATTTCACGGGGGATGTTCTCAATTTCAAGTCCCCACAAAAATAAACGGAGTCACAATTATTAGGCCCTGATAGCAGTGTTGGAAATCCATGAGAGGCCACTGCAACACCAGAGAGCACCCACACTCTCATTACTGTGAGAATAAGAGCAGATCTCTGATTAGTTGCTTAACCAGGAGGATAGTTCTAGCTCCCAGAGGTAGATGAGGTCCCATAGGATCCAGTGCCCAGTACTTGTGAAAAACATCAGCTACTTATATCTAATGACTTGGGTTTGTCAGAGGACAGAGTCTATACAAGGTAAGGTGACATTTTTCACACCTTATATAGTTAAGCTGTGGAAATTCTTGCAGTGGGATTGCTGTGCATAGTAAACGTTTTCCAAAACCAATTAAATGAATTACTGGAAGAAAACTCTAACTGGACTGACCGAGGTTATAGAGATACTCCTGATCCTGCAGATCACAGGAAGTATATTCTTACACTCTTCCACAGACATCCAACAGGGCCATTGTCAGAGAGAACTTACTGAAGGATAAGAAGAATAGGAGTGATTGGTCTGAACCAGGGTGGTTGCTACTTGGCTGTTCGTGGGATACTGACACACGTGCTGGTGTTCTCACTGGTAAATTCCAACAAAAACTGCCATGCAGTCAGCATGTAACAGAGGTGAGACTGGGTGGGATGCAGTGTCCTAACCTCAGGTGTCCAGTGTCACTGTGGGCACTGAAGTATTTCCTGCCTCATTCCCAGCATAAGCTCATGCAGATTTATTGAGCTCAACTGGCTCAACTCACCAGTCAATATACTCAAACTAGAGTTGGGAATGATTTGTCTCCTCTCAAAGAAGTCAGTTAAAGTAGATAGGATGAATTCTGCATGAAAAGTGCCTACTCCTTTTCACTGACCACAGAGGGAACTGTGGGTGAGCTGTCACCCAAAATTAAGGGGACACTATGTCAGTTCTTGAGATTCCTGGGGTGGATATCTAAAGTTAGGTCAAACATTGAGTGCTCCTTGCTGTGCAATTACATATTAGGATAACAGTCCAGATTTCTCCTGGCTACTCAAAGTGATTTTCACCCAATGTTTTCTCAAAGCAGCCTGGAGTGACCACTGGGACCTACCTTCATTAACTCTGACCAGAACAAGCATTTCTGAAATGTCCCCCAGGACTTACAGTGCTGGGTTTAGTACAGGTGACACTTGCTAACGCATCCCGTGAGAAAATCTAGTCTAGAAAGAAATATTCCAGTGTCTCAGCCAGTCTGAGCGACAAAATGCTGAAACAGTGTACTCCCCTGCAACCACGAATCTCCCCAGTGCTAACTTCTGACAGTGTGACAGCAAAGTTAAGGCCCAGCACCTTTAGCTGACAGATGACCTTTAGCTGACTAAAGCTCTGGTAGTTTTATTCCTGAGCCCCAGAAAACAAAACCGGGCTTATAAAGATTTGCAAAGGCCATGAACATACTGTTCCTGTAGGTTTTTTTGAGCAGGGCTTTTTTTTGCTCACAAATGGTAGCAAAAGTTATTTTGGTAATACCCTGTGAAAAACAGGGCATTAAATTGGTGTCATTTCAGTGGATTAGTGCTGTCACATCAGCTGCCACAGCTTTCCGCCTATGTCATCAACTGTGCTGCTGCCATTCTCTGCCCCCATCACACTGCAATAGCAGCAGACTTCACAGTAAAAGATGGAGTCAAAGGCAAGACGTGTTCTAAATAGAACTGGATAAATAAAGGGGGGAATGCTGCTATTAGAACTACAAAAAGGAGGGATGACCTGGTAAACTCAAGGGTTTGGGGTGGTATCAATGCTACTGACTGTTAGAACATTTTTTCTTAAATGCATTTATTTGCATTGAAACAAAGTGGATTCTGGATATCCTGATTTCTAAATATGAGAATAATTTAGCTTTCTGGAAACTGATGCCATGATGATTTTTTTGCCTTTTTTTACAGATACCTTTTATATACCCTTTTATGTAGCTTTTATGTATCCCCAGTGCTTTTAGCATGCATATTTGTAATTCCTTAAGTCTGGTACTTAGCTTAGACCCAATATTCCATTAAGCCAGGAGACCAAACATCCTGGAGGCTTCGCAGCTGGAGGCCAGAAAGCCCTATGCTACCCTGAGAAACCAAGGTCCTCCCTAGAACATCCTGTAAACTACGACAGGTCCATCCAGGGGGGGATTCCTCGGGATGGGGGGGTTCATTCAAGCCTCTCCTTGGGGAATCTTTGATAGATAGGCTAATTTGCAAGGCCTATGAATGGTACATACAGTCTATTGTGGGTGTGCCTTTCGGGGTGCATTTCAGGGTGCATTTCAGGGTGCATTTCGGGGTGCATTTCGGCGCATTCCACCTGGACAAAGCGGTGCACCTTAAGGATCCTTAAATAAATACGGAGGTAAAAACCCCTTTCCCCTCAAACCGTGTTTGGTTCTTAATTTTAAGAATTAGGAAAAGGCAACAAAACCACAAGGACGAGTGTGATGAACTGTCTAATGCTTTGTAGGTAGGAGAATATGAACGATTTTCAGTGGCATAAATGACTAATATCTTCTAAGATGTGTCCTGTATCGTACCAGGGGGCTTGTTGTGCAGCCTCGGGCATGTTTTTTATGTGTCAATTGTCAAAAATGTGAATGACTCATGGGGGAGTTTCAGGTCCTCAGAAGGGCTAATTATCCAACTGAAATTCCTCCAATGTGTTTCGACTCTCCTAGTATCAGCAAGAGTCTTTCTTATCTACCTTTTAAGATCCCAGAGTACACGGAATAAACAAGTGCAACATATAATTTCTATAGCATGACAAAATTCAGAGCAATTAAGAAGGAGATATGCTCCCAACACACATTTATGATTCCTTAAAATAAGCAAAAATTATTTGGACTTCACATTTGAGCAAAATACATGCTCTATAACCTAAATGGAGTAGGAATTCTCTTTGGGCTAGAAGGAAAATTCCTCTTGCAGACTGAATCCAAGCCTTTCAGCTGTGCAGTGAGCTGAAATAGAGAGCTGGCTGTTACCAGAACAAGCCTTTAGGTGAGGTGGGAGAAGGATGGAGGTGGGAATATCTCATTTCACACAGGGCTTGGAAACTTGTTGAAATGACAACTCTTTCTACATGAGTATTTTTCTAGCAAACTGTTATGATATGAAAACAAGAGCTTGGCTGGAACACTTCCATTTATTTTGATGAAGATTTTATTTAGATACAACTTATACTTCTCAGGAACTTTCTTGACTATGTTTCAGGACAAACTGATAACAGGGATAGAACTTTTGTCAGGATGAGAGGAAATGGCCTCAAGTTGTGTGTGGGGAGGTTTAGATTAGATATTAGGATAAATATCTTCATAGGAATGTTTTTCAAGCATTGAAACACACTGTCCAGGGAAGTGGTGGAGTCACCATCCCTGGAAATATTAAAAAAATGTGTGGATATGGCACAGACATGGTTTAATGGTGAACGTGGTGGTGGTGCTGGGTTGACAGTTGGACTTGATCATCTTAAAGGTCTTTTCCAACCTTAATAATTCTGCGATTCTATGATTCTATTTTGACATCCCAGCCTTGAGGCCAGGAGAGTGGGAGTTCTGGCTTCCAGACCATTGAAACAAACAGCAGCACTGTTTCCAGGAAAGCCCAGTAGAAACCTGTAACGCTGGAAAAGGCAGATTGCAAATGGGTCCAGAAGCTGTCCTCAGCCTGGTTCAGTCAGTACTGTCATACCAGTACTCCTCAACCTATTGGCACAAAATACCAATTCTTCATTAATCATAATGTTCACTCAGTCTTACTGAGGATGATAAAGTTAATTTCTACCTCATGGAACTTGAATTAGGACCCCAATTTGGCTTAATCAACTGAATTTTTAGCATTTAAACAAGATTTCTTTTTCATGAAGCTTCAAAAGGAATCCTGCATTCCCTTTCACTCAAACCTGTCCCCTATTTCTATGTTTTTGTTTCTTTTTTTTTGCTGCTCACAGTTCCCAGAGGACAAGTTTGGATGTTTTAATTCCCTGCTGAGCCCAGCCCACATGACTCCATTTGCTATTATCCTGTGCAGTCCATCTGAGACACAAGATTAAGTGACTTGCCACAGTCACAGCTAAATGTGTATTCAAAGAGCTGTTTCATTTGTTTTACAGTCACAAATTCCATGGCATCCAAAGTCCCTCAAAATGACTTTGAATTTGGATATATAACCCCCTTGAGTTGCTCTCCTCTTAGTATTTGTTTTTTTTCTTATTTCTCATAGACCCTAAACATAACAATCACTTTCAGTTAAATAGCGGAAATAACTTTCTGTAATTTCTGGTCATTTTTTGCTGATGAAAGAATTTAAGATCTGATTTATTGTGCTACATTAAGTCTTAAACAGCTTTGCCCTTATCTTGTCTCCCGTTGCTTTCTTCTGATTGAAGAAGTCCTATCAAAATGTTCAATTTACTTTCGAGTTCTGATGCAATTTTGTGATTGTTTTTGTTTTAAACCAGAAAGGCATTCAGCACTAGGAAGTTCTTGCCACACAGACCTAGACACACTGACCTCTGCCTTGCAGACAATGTGATGAATTCAGAGAAATCTGCAGGACAAAGATGAATATTCATCTCCTGTGCCTGAAACTGTAGCCAGCTATGGATCTGTGTTCCAGTACCTGAACACAGCAAGGCCAATATTATTGTCGGACAGGCAGTTAATGAAGCTCTTGAATGCATTGTGAAAATTGTCTTTGGTAATGACACTTGTCTGAGCCAACAACCTCTTGCCGTGCAAATGATGAAATGCTTTTCACAGCACAACATTGTGCTGCAGTAATAAAATGTTAAAGCAAAAGCCTCATGACAATCATTGGGAAACTTCTATTTAAAAATGCTTTTACGTCCTATGTTTTCTATATTTTCTAATCCTCTTTATAAAGATATATGAACCAAATTCTCCCCTACTCAGGCACAGTTACCCAGGGTTTCAACTCTTGAGCTTTAAGACTGCTAATATTAGAAGGCAGCAGATTCTTCTACGTTCCTCTAAATCACATTTTTCCCCCCTGGGAAGAACCTGCATTTTTCTTGGTTTTATGTACCTGTTTTTCAGTAATATTCTATTTTCTTTTCTCATTTCCCTCCAGACTGTGAGTTTTGGAAGCCACATCTTGAAACAAGTATTTTATATGGTTCTATACCTGATTCTAGATGTTGTCGGGAGCATGGCTGATTTGATGTTTAGCCTTAACTCTGGTTCAAGGTCTGTTTAGAAGGTCCTGTCGTCTTTGCTGAAGCCTTATTCTGGTACCCATCAGCTGTTGTTGCACAAAACTTCTTGCCATAGATGATTATTGCCACAGGTAATCAGCACAGGGAGAAATGGGGTCAAGGAAAGAGTGAAGATCCAGACAGTGGAAAGCCATGAAAATAAAGATCTTAATAATAAAACACTGTACTGAACAAGAAGACAAGGGTGATCAGCTTTTATAAATCTGTGTTGCTGATGGGACAGGTCACCATGTGTTGAACCATCTGGACGCTCTTCATCTTGTTCTCCACCAACCCCTCTTACAGTATGTTCAGTAATTCAATGCAAAGGTGACAAACGGGGTTGGTTGATCTTTCTGCCACTTGGCAGGAAAAGGTGCAGTCTCTGGATTAGCTAGAACAAGGCATTTCTACTTTAGGCATGTCTTCAGCACTCAGAAGCAGCAAAGTACATGGGACCTGGCTGAGATGGAAAAACCTTAGTCCCTTGCACTAAGGAAAACTTGTCTTAATCAGTTCTTTAAAGTTTTTGCTTCTTCTCACCTGCATCTACATGGTTCATATTTAATGTCTTATTTATTTCAGCCAAGCAATGATTCAGCCGGACCTTAATGCAGAAATAGGGATGATGACATGGAAGTGAGTGAGTAACCAAGAACTGTGGTAATTTTGACCTTTAATATCATCAGTAAGCTAAGGGAAAGAGAAATACACCCCAAATCCCATAGGTATCCCATACGACCTGACTCCTCCCCAGTGCTTCCAAGCTCTGCCAGACACATCATCCAGTCTTGTTCCCAGTGCCCATCCACACACCATTACATGCTCCAAGGACAGCCCCCCTGAGCCCATACCTTTCGCTGTCCTGCATGCAGCTTGGGCTGCCCAGCTCCCCTGCTCACCCCACTCCACATGGAATGGCTGAAGGTTTCTCCATGGGGAAAGAGGAAGATCAAGAAAATCAAGGAAGAGCACTTTATGGCAGTAATAGATCCACTCTAATTGGCTAATCATTGAGCAATTACTATTTGTGAAAACTACATTGGGAAAATACGTTCACATTAAGACCCTTCTCTTGCAGCCATGCCAGTCATGCTGGCTGGTTAATGGGGGACAGGGTGAGAAATGGGACTGGGAAATCACAAAAGTTCTGGGTTGTGTTCAGAGGCACTGTGACACACTTCAGGTGATGTTTGACTTACGTATTTAGATGGGAGATGAGCTGAGTTCTAAAAGTTGTTCAGAAATGCAGTAATGACGCATGGGCAAGAACCTTGCTTATCAGGTGGAAGAATGCAAAGATGTTTATTGCGCAGTCAGAATTCCTTAAATACCAGCACCCAACAGGATATAACATCATATAAACAGGAAAGATGTTCACCACAGTGTCCCCCAATCACCTGGGGCATTACACAGATTTTACCTATTATGGTAATAGGCAAACAATGCCCTATAAGGCCACAAACTACAATTAACACATCTCATAGGCCCAGTCTGTCCATAAACACACAATCCTGTCTCAGTCCATCGCTGGTGACCTGGATGCACTCCCAGGGTCACCCCCAGGCCCAAGAAAGAGGCCCTCTCTCTTATCCTCAGGGCCTATCTCTCTTCCAGCACATAGTGCACCCCAACACAGAAATGCACATATTTGGTTTTCCTCGTTTACAGAAAATGTAAATGGGAGTGAATGAGAGCAGGGCAGTTTCTGAGCAAGTAGTGCACTGGTCCATTGTTTGAGAGGTGAGTTATCAAAATAGAAAGAATGCAAATTGAACTGTCATGTATGCAGGACAAAATTTGCCATATTCATCCAAATAGTAAATGAAGAAACTGGAGGAAGAAGTAGAAATACAGAAGCTGAAGCGACAGAATAAAAACTATTTAAAGTGGGAAATACTGCAATGAATCAGAAGGACTCCACAAGATGATGCCACCACAGGAAACAATGTGTGTCACCAGGGCTTGGGATTTTGAAGAGTATGATCATGTAGAATATATCCCAAAGATCACATCTGAAAACCCCAACAGTGACAGCTACAGAAATGAGCGTGGCACTAGAAGAGGGGCCTTGCTTTGATCTTTGGAAAGTGTCTTCCTTAACTGTTCCCCCTTCTATTCCCAGTCTTCTTGTTGCTCTTACCTACTGCAAATACTTCTGGGAGTAGTGACACCTGTATGGAACCCAGCACAACACCTGGCATCTTGGCTATGACCTTTGGCTCTCTTACACAGCGCTGGCAACATTACTGGTACAACAAGGGAGTTCAGGCGACAAGCCGAAAAGAGTTTTCCTCAAAAAGCTGAGCAGGACTTGATAATTGCATCCCCTTTCATACATTTCCTTCTTGTCATGCATTAGCCCATCAGTATGCTTCTGCGCCTAGCAGTAACAGTGCATTGAAAGGAACTGCCACTTTCCACAGAGAATGATCAATCTCTTTGACTTTGCCTGTAAACATGTTCCATCAGGGGGTCACTAATATGCTTTTATTGCCTCACTGTCAGAGATGATGCCATTACCAAGCCTGATAAAGTATTCTGTAGAGGGTTCCTTTTAATTTTATTTTTTATGCGATCATGAGAGATGGTAACCGATAAATTTAGTTCAATGCTTTCTTACTATTAACTAATTCTGAGTAAATCCATTGGGGCAGACTGGATACAAACACTTCAAAGAATTTTTACAGGATATTGAAAATGATATTCACTGTGGGACAGAGGTTTAAGTACTGAGCTGCTACTGTTTTCTTTACCATTAAAGCTACAACACTGTTAAATGTCATTTAGTCAAAACACTGTATTCAGAAGGATTTGTAGCACAAGATGATTATTTGCTTTTAATAAACTTGTCGCATCAGGGTGGTTATGTCAGCTTATTTCTGGGGGAAAGGGAGTTTGAGAAAAGATGATACTTCTTCCCTCCGTTTCTTTCTTAGGGTCCAATCCAGCTCCCACCAAAGGCAATGAGATTTTTGCTGTTGCCTACAGCAGGAACAGTCCCATGATCTCTCAGGGCTTTGAAGTGTTCAAATCCAAATTAAAATACAGGGGTTTTTTTTTTCAGAGAAAGGCAGGAAAAAAGAAAAACCAACCCAAAACCCAATCAAACCAAAACCTCCAGCTCTAGCAGAAACAAAACAAATAAGGGAACTGAAAAAAAGGTTTTTCTCATGGAGATTTTTTTTTCCAAGCTGCTTTCATATTCTATATAGCACCCTAAAAACTGGAACACAGGATGTGAAACCATGGAAACAGCTGGATGCTACAGGATTTTTGAACTACTTTTGTCAAGGTTTAGACTTTGGGGATTTCATTTTTTTCTTACAGTTTAATTGATTCTTTTCCCCCTACTGAAATCCATAATATGTTGAGCTTGTTAAACTATGTTAGAGGTCACAGACTAAATTTAATTGGTAGTATTTCTTTTGAGCCTAATTTAAAGGTTGATTTGGCTTTATGGACAGACTCTTAGTTGTAGTAAATCAGTTCAGCTGTAATGGGGCTCTGTTAGCACCAGAAGAAAATATGGTCACTGGAGACTCGAATCCCATGCAAAATCTCAGGAAGAACATGAAAAAAAGTAAAAGAGAAAGTTCACTTTTTGAAAGACTGTTCTAATGAAACTATATGTAAAGTTAAAATATTTTGGAAAGAGGTTAAAATGCATCCGTAATTCTATTTTCATATAACCCAAGAAGGTAGGTCTGTCCTGAAGATATGGTTACATCTGGTACTATCTGTATGTATCTGGTTATAGGGACTAACAGGAAGCAAGGGGTTTATTGGGAAATGCAATTTCAGTAAAATGTATTCAGAAACCAGAGGCTCTCTGCACAACTGTGGAGATGCATGGTCAGGGAAACCTGACAGAAAAATGGGTGTGAAATTCAGCCCCACTGCTTTTAGATCAGGTTTGGTTGAGGTTGTTTTTCCTGAACCCAGATGTCCTGGAAGGAAGTACTAGGAAACCAGGTAAAATACTATAACAAATGCTAGCTCATCAGCTTTTCTAACTTTTAATTTAGAAATAGATTTTTTTTCTTTTTTTTTCCAAGAAGATCAGTAGATGCAAAAGGTACTGATAAGCTTCTGACTGAAAGAAATGAACCTCCTAATCTTTAGGGATTCTCTCCTCACCAGTAAATGTGCAAGGTATTGGAAAAGTCCATGGAGTAAATGTTAAAATCATTCATTAATAGCCGGCATTGACAAAACCTGTAATCTCAGTAGAGTGAAATATAACACAGCCTCAAACTGAGTACAGTGGGTGAAATAAGGGAGCCTGTGCAGCTCTGAGATCTGTGTATGAGCACCCCATCTTCAATCTACTCCAGTATTTACATGGATCCTAAACAGCAGCACAATAAATCTTTCACTGGTGATATGGCACTTATGTCCATTTTTCCTTATTTCAATAAACTGAAGAAGTCCTTTCTGTATACACCATGCTTCTCTTAACTCATCTGGACAGTAGTAATGTGAAGTGATGATCTCCTGAATCAAATCCAAACTTCCCACCTCTGGAGTATCTACTGGAAACACTCTCTCCTTATTATACTTTACTAAACTCAGGTTTTGACAACATGAGCCATAGTACTGTGGTAACACAAAAAGCGCCATAATGCTCTAGGAAGTGCAAATCAACAATAAAATTTGCCCTTGAAACACTGATTATTGCTAGAGGAATTGACTTAGAATGGGATTTTCTGCTGAAAGGAAGTATTAGAAAGACCATCATTCAGGCAGGTCTTGAAAAGAAAGGAGGAAGATGTGTGGAGATACTGCCAAAGATGGCAATTCTAGAAAGGATGGGCCTCATCAAAATGAAACAACGACAAAATTATCCTGTGACATTTTTCCTCATGGGGGATTCTGATCGCTGGGGAGGAACTGAAGCCTTCACAATGACTTAAAAGGACTTCAGTTATGTCTTACCAAAAACAATAGCAGCTAATGTGTCTTAGAGATAGAACTTTATCTGTGTTACAGATGGGAAACACCATGCTACTTTCTCATTACAGCAGACATTAGACACACATGAGCCAGAGCTGAAAGAAGATCTGAATAAAAGTTTGGGCTTATAGCACACAAGGAGAAATTTCCTCCATAGTGGCTGTGACCTTCTGCCCAAACACAGGCAAAAAATATTTTCTTTGTGATAGAAATTTACAATGCCTTTATAGAGAAGAAAATCCCTGAGGGCTGAAATTTGATTATGAAAGACAGTCCTCACTGAAGAAATGAAAATTTGGTGAAAGCCAGTGCATGGTGACTGCCCTGTGACCAGCTGAAAATTGCCATTACACATTTGCTCAGTACTTGTATAGCTCGCAATGGTCACAGCCAAGGCAAGATGCACTGAAGAGGTCCAACCCCGAAGTGACAAAACCCATGAATTTACTTGAAAATCATTTGCTGAACTGGAACGACCACAGTCCAAGATACTGCAATGAATTAAATTCTACTGCAGCCCTACTCTTCTGTCAGCCACGACTGCAGCACTCTGTGTGGGCATGACACAAGCCACAGCTACACCTTCACATCAGTTGATACTGAAATCTCATTATATAGTGCTTGAATGTTGTATTTCAAGAAGCTGTTTTAAGATACTTCTTCAGGTGTCCATCTGAATATTTTCTAAAGTTTTAGACAGTCATTACTAATTTTAAATGGTTGTAAAATAAGTGGACAAGGAAGTCTTCCTGTCTTCAAACTTTAAGAGTTTGAATGAGTTGCAAAGGGTGTGTGTGAGATCCTCTCACAGCTTCGTCTGATCAAATAAATAAAATAAGCAACAGGCTAACTCTCAAAGTAGAAAACAGATTTGCTACCAAAATTAAGGAATTTCACCTAAGAAAACTGAACTTGGATGAAACGAATAACTTCATCCCTTTTCTGACCCATGCATATCTAGTTGTCTTCATTCTACAAAATGTCTTCTCTGCTCACATCTAATTTCAACCAGTTATTCCACAAAGCCTGTGAAGAGCAATGGGAAGTGTAATATTTAAAGGACAAGAACAAATACAGTACATGCTTGCATAAGGTCCAAAATTCAATTAAAGCCAGCAGAAACTACACTCGGATAAATTGCAACTGTACCAGAGTGAAGAACTATGACAGTGCATTTGCTTATCTTTTGCTTAGTCTTAATACATCTTGGAAATCTCCTCTCCAAATGTCCCAGCAGCCTCATCTCATGTGTTTCAGTTCTGAGCTGGTGATGTCCCCCTGTGATCCCTTCTTGTTCTCAGAGTTGATTTCTGGTGGGTTCATGACTTGGGCCGATAATGCTAAGTTTGGGAGCGATGGCTGCATGGCCACCAACACAATGTCACTTCAGGAAGTGGCAGTTCTCCCACTGGTGAATCCTTGGTTGCTCTGCCTGTTGCTGCTGCCAGGACAGCTCTTCCCATCCCTGCCACTCCCTCTTCTGCTTACAGACAGCAAATTAGCATCTGTTTCCTGACACCAAAGCGAGAAATTAGAAGGGAAACAGAAATGTGAAACGATTTCCCTCTCTAAAGTGCTCCTAGGACAGTGCAGCTACATGCTATCTCTTACAGAATTAGTGTTTGATGTGGTTTAATTTTGAACAACTCTTCACGGATGTGTGAAGAGTTTTAAGGGGCAGAACATCTGTCCAGATGGTGTCGCAAAGCTGAATGTGCCTTTAGGAAAAAAGATGGACTAGATGACCTTTTGAGGTCCCTTACATTTCTGTTTTTTCTGACTTGATTCTCTACAATGAAAACCAAAATGCTTTAACACCATTCACAAGTAAGCACAACTGCCAAAAAAATACACACTGGAGGGAAAAATCCTCTTTGACTGCTGTATTTTTTTTAACATAATGTACAGCTAGATCTTCTCCCAGAAAGAGTCTAATTTTTTACTGTTTCTTGTGACTACTGGCTATTTTTACTACTTTTATATATCTTGTAAAGGTACTTTTTTCAGACAGAAGACTCTCAGCCCTGTTAAGTATTTGATCCTTTTTTTTTCAAAGCAGACATCACATTCTAACCTTAATGCTTTGTATTGCGATTTTGCCTTTTTTCCTTTTTTTTTCTCAATTTAAAAAAAAAAAAATTTGTTGGAAGTCTCTGTAATCTAAATATGTCTTTATTTCCAAGAGGATGACTGTTTCCTAGGGGATGACACTGCTTCTGGCCGAGACAAAAGCTGTTCCACCCAAGGAAAACTTCTGAAGTACCTAACACAAGGATGTACTTTTCATTTCATCCTCAGTGCAGGTAGCTTTTCTCTCCCACAGGAAGGCCTCAGCTGCTGCTACCAGATCTTTACCTGCACAGCTTCACTTGTTATTTGCATCCTTGGCATTTCTGCTTGGGTAGCCATTTAGCAAAGGGTTCAAGATGTAACAGCAAACATGGTGAAATTTGAAAATATGTGCTCTGAACATGAGTGCAGAAACCTTTGAGGTGAGGTATGGAGCTGGTCAAGCATGGAGCTGGTCAGCCATGGAGCTGTGGCTGGAGGTAGCTGAGTGCATGCCATGGAGGGAAGGATCTGCTACTACACATACAATGAAGCAAGAAATTATCTCTCAACTCAAGTGGTTCCTGTCAATCAGACAGAGGGAGTGAAACTTTGCTGGTGTGATGAGAGCTGTAGACGAATTTGGGCTGCAGCTTTGGGGGTTGGAACTAGATGGTCTCTATGGTCCCTCCCCACCCAAACCACCCTAGGGTTCTGTGATGCTATGATTCTGTGATGACGGCCTTGAAGATGGCAGGATCCAGACCCAGATCCAGCAAGGCTGGCCCTGGCAAAACTGAGGAAAGAAGGAGCTTTCTTGGAGTTGGCACTCCAGGCTGAGCTCTCCTATTGACCTGTTTGTGGGACGCTGATGGCAAATTGTCTGGGCTTTGACCAGTGCTGAGTGGATTGAGATTATTTCCTCCTACTTTGAGTGTCTGTTGTGATATAGGAATGGTATTCCCCAGTTCAATACTCCCACGAAAAAAAACGAAACCCAAAACTATGAGCCCCCACCCACTGGTAGGAGACAAAAGACAGAGGTCTCAGGTTGAGATAAGAACAATTTACTGGAATCAGCAATGAGATAAGAAAAGGAACAGTAATGGCAAAAATACTAATAACAGAAATGTACAGAGAGAGGGTGATTTACATGCAAAATTTCTCACTGCAGAGCTTGACCTGATGTGACTGCAGCCAGCGGCACCACATCCCGACTGCTCTGTGCGCCATGCTTACTCCCAACTGGAAACCATGGAAGTGCAAGAGAGTCCCTTCCCTCCGTCCCTGGCCATGATGTAAGACGATATCCAACAGCACAATGTCTTGGCCATGCCCACACAGCTCCAGGCTCTGCCCCCTCACAGCTGCTGCAAAAAATTAACCGTGTCCTTGGCCGAAACTAGGACAGGTCCAACACCGCTTTCCAGAGCCTGGCAATGGAGCACCGAGTCTTGTGCTGGGTGTGGAGTAATTCGAGTTAAGTGTTCACACTCAGCTCTGACCTGGGCTTAACATGAAATAATGTTAATGAAATGGCAACTGATGCCATTTTCAAAGAACCAATGTCAGCAGGAATAGAGGTGAAAACTATTTTCAGATAGAGAATGACTGTTTAAAATAAAAAAAAAAAAAAAAAAAAAAAAAAAAAAACAAAAAAAAGCCTACTTGTGCGGGCNGAGTACAGTCTGTTTAAAAAAAAAAAAAAAAAAAAAAAAGAAGAAACACACAAGAAAGGCTGCTTGTGCTGGCTGGAAACTGAGGAGAGAGAAATATCTATGTAACAGATCCAGAACCAACAGCAATAGTGCTGTACATTTTATTTGCACTGTGCTGACATGCCTCTCCTGGGAAACCTGGTGTGGCAGATTGAGTCCTGATTGTTCAGAGGAGTCCCCAGCTGGTGCAGAGATGGGTGACAGCACTGAAAGCCACACCTTTTAGCAAGGACAGAAACTCCCAGTGCACAGGTTCACAAAACTGTCTTTTCTGTTAGAAAGGTAGTTTATAATAGCAAATAAATTTGTAACAGGATAAAGTAATTGCAGCAGGAGAAATTTTGGTGGGCCAAAAGAGAAGATTCCTTGTAGCAATCCTGATTTCTAGAAGAGCCCAGTTGGGTCCTTTGGAAATATCCAGGCTGTTCAGTACTACCCAAGTGGTTGTTAGTCCTTGATCACCACCGAGGTCTCACAAAATAGTGACGAGTAACGCTGGAGTGTTTTAACCATGTTAATTGCCAGAGAGGGATTCACTGTGGAAAGTACAAGCATAAACTCCCCAAACTCTTTACTGCACTCAGGAGAAAGGATGTACCTTTTGCCATCAAGATGAACGCAATGTTTTTTTAAAATGTAGGGAAGGAAAAGATTCAAAAATGTGAAGAATTTGAGTTTGTTTGTTTTAAAATGATTTTGTCTGTGGGAACCCTTCAGAGGTGCTTCAGAGTACTAAATTTATCTCTTTCTAAGAGATAAAAGGATGAAATGAACCCAGATGGGATTTAAACCTGTGGTTTCATGGAGTCTGTGTGTTTCAAATCAGCTGTATAAATCACTAAATCATCTCACAAAATACAATACTTATGTTCTGTCTTTTTAGTTTCTTTTAACCAAAACCTGTGAGCTTGGTGGGGTTTTGTGGCTCTGTCTGAAATGATTAGCTAAGAAAACAGCACAATACAGTGAGGAATGCACAGCCCTGCCATATACTCTAGTGGACAAAGATGGTTTCATACATAATTTACAACTTGCTTCAGCGATTCCACGAAGTTCATAGGTCTACTTCACTCACAGAAGGCTTAAAAAAAATGCTTCTCTATTTCCTCGTCCATCTTCTGTCTTTGGAGAGGGGACATGTCAGCACAGACCTGTCCACATTTCCCTGAAAGTGCTCAGCACATGTCCAACTGCACCCTTGTCATTCATTTCAAGCCATTTTCTTCTGCGCCAGCTGGGAAGCCAAAGTAGGCAAGTGTTTTGTTGCATGTTTAAGTCTTTTTCTTCCAAATTGAATTAGCAAACCTCTGTGGCTGTGTGGGCCTGGCTGACTGTTCTCACATGGGTCTGGCACTGGATTGCCCCAGTAGTGGTTACAGACCCCACAGTACACATCTCTTTGCATCTCCATCCATTAGTTTAAACTGATGAAGTAGCATTAGTTCTAGCTCTGCACAAATCAGTACATAGGATGGCAGAGATGTAGATTATCCATTAGTCATATTTACACAGATTTTGATACATGGGTGCAAGCCTAGGAGAAACTTGGGTTTGAAGCCGACTGAGGAAGAGATTAGCCCATTCTTCCTGAGATTTCAGAACTCCTTCCCTTTCCCAGCAAGATGAAGCCAAGTTCTCCTGGAGGTGTTTCACAGAAGCCAGAGATCCTGACCCTTGTATATCAGCCAGCCTGACACACACAGGGGAGTGGGGGACCCTGGTTCAATGCGCTGCTCTGTTTAATTCACTAATGAGATACTAATAGGACCAGAGAGCAGAAGTGATTGCCTTGATAGCTCAGTGATTTGGTCACTCATCTAAAACGTGGGAGAACCAGGGTCATGCCCTTGATCTAAATCAAGCAAAGCAAGTAGCTAAACGTGTGTCTCCAGTACTCCAACTGAAGCTCTCACCATCAGATCAACGTTGTATAACCCTTCCTTTTCACAAAAAAGTTCTCTCTGGAACCGAGAAACCACTATGCAGGAAATAATTTAGTTGAAAATGTTCCAAAAGAGCTTTGGCTGTCAGACTGCAGTGTGGGGGAGGGAGACAAAGAGGGGCAGTTGGGAAATGCCCAGGGTTGCAGGCTGCACATGGCCTGTTCTTGACCTGTGATCTGGGACCTGGGAGCAGCAGCCCTTCCCTCCAGCCTGCTCAGCTGCAGCACAGGGCACAGGCACTCACTCATGGGGGAAGCATTGCTTCTTGTGCAGAACAGCTGCAGGATTTTAGAAACATGGAAGTCATTTGCATGGGGTGCTGGAAGCACAGTGCAAATTAATTGCAAATTCTCTATTCTTCCATAGTCTATGGAAACAATGAATTCTATATATAGTAATTAATACTTGAAATTAGGGCTTTCTTGGAGAAAAAAAGGCCTTGCTTAGTGAATGCTTTTCATTTGTGCACTTTAGTTCTTTCGATATTTATTGATCAGATGTGTAATGAAGACAACTGGGTCATGCAGTTAGGAAGAAACACTGATGTGTTCCTGAGAGCACAGAGAATATCCTGTTCCGTGAAAATCTGTATAGACCGTAACACCAGATAATGGGGAACAACACAGAAACACTGAGTGAGAGACCTCTAAATGTGCATGTGATAGATACAAAATGAGGAACAGAAAGAGCAAATCCCACATGGAACCTGATCACTTGTCTTTCTAGTCTGGGCTTGTTTCAACATAAAATACTTGAGAGTAACAAGATAAAAACTTCCAGTAGAAATCCTACAATTGAGAAGTTTTTTCTTAAGATTTCTTTTTAACCTTGATTAATTAGACACTGGCTTGTAGCCCAATGCACAGGGATTTGTATTAATTCTGAAATCTTCTAATATTGCTGAGTATTTGTCTAAGCTGTATAAATACCAAATGATTTTAGAATCATGATATATTCTTGACCAAAAAGATACAATGACAATGAGTCTTACAGACTAACCTGTCATAGCTTGAATGCAGCACTTATCCTTTTTTTTAATCTTATGAAATATGCATTGTTTTTAAATTATGATACAGGATTGTAAAGAAAAGTAGCCAAAGTATTGAATTTTATGAGCACCTAAGTGATTCAGGAGTACAAGTTATACAGCAAATATATCTTGCAAATGTAATCCTAAAACTTTATTTTTTCCAGAACACTTTAAAATACTCCTTCTTGTCAGTTACAACAAATTTACATGGACAGATTAATAAACCACACTTCTAACTTCTTCAGTTGAGGGGGATACTGTTCCTTGGTGAAGACTCACTTACAGCCATGTAAAATGTATTGAAATCATTCAGTTCCAACCGATCTTGCCTCAGGCAAGCATTTAGCTTAAGTACTGAGACGGTTTCGGCTTGCTCGCACATCAGCATCTTGTGAGGTAACACCCTTTACACCAGTGAGCACAACAGTCTATTCACGATTCTGAAGAGGTCCTGACCTTAAGAAAGCAGTGGGATCAAATGTATTTTTAGAAGAGTTCTCCCTTGCCTTTTTAGGTACTTTTATGGTTAACCACCAAGCCTGCATATAAGATGCACCTTGCACACATCTCTCCTGTATTGCACAGTATTACTGTACCCATTTCACAAATGAGAAACTGGGAATTAGTGATTTGCCTGGAGTCACTCAGTAGGTTCTTGATTAACATCTATCTCCTCATCAGCACCATAACTTCCTTTTAAACGAGCCTCTCTCCCCTGCTTTAGTCAGAACCCCTCTGCTTCAAAACAGAATCCTGTTTCTGATGTTCTGCCTATCCCTTTCCCACTGCAATCACTAACTCTTAGCCTGCCATTACAAATCACCTGGGTTTTCTCTACTTTTACAATCTTTTCCAAATCCTCTTAAACTTTTTTGTAGCTTCTGGACCTAAAATACATTGCCTTGTCACCAGACCACCGGGATTCAGATTCCCAGAGCAATTTTTCATTTGCCAGAAATGAAGAAGTCTCTGTAGTGCAGTGACAAGGCAGAACCCTTGCCTGTCCTGTTATGGTGTAAAGCTGTGACAATGACATGGTTTGGGAGCATTTTCCGTAGTAAAACTAGGTCCTCTTCAGAAGACAGATATTACTGTAGCTATGCCCAGGCGCCTGCATACGATCGAGTAAACACTGTTGTTCAGAGAGCTGTTGTAAATAAACTAAGCTGTCATAACCAACTGGGGCAGGCACCAAGACAACAGCAAGCGTGAAGTAAAACATGTCAGACTAAACCGGTCTCGTGGTACTATAATAGCAGCTCTACTTAGAGAGTCTGAACATGCCATTTCCAGCCTTTGAACGTTTTCAGTTGCAGGGCTGGATTGAAAAACAAAGGTCTAAGCTGCTTCCTCTATTAACTTACCCGCTGCAATAGCATCATCTAAATGGCCACCTGAAACTTGACAAGTATGTGCAATGGAGATGTAGGACATTCAAATGCTTCTTTTTTATTGCAATATACTGAGGTATGCTTCTCACAATAAGGCAATTTACCACAAAGTAGATTATATTGTTTAGCTGTCAGGAGGCTGTGTGGAAATAGAAAACTTATGAATGCTCTCCAGTGTCTCCTCATCCTTTGTTACACCACAGCACCAAGCAGCTACGTGGTTATATTACAGAGGGAAAAGCCTCGCTGTCTGCACTGGTTGGCTGTTAAGCTGAGTTTTACTCATAACAGATATTCTGTTATATGATACAACTATTGGGTTATTGTACCATTTTTCAATCCAGCCCACTGAATGAGGAAAGGCTAACAAGGTTGCTAGAAAATTATATCTACCATCTCTCCAAGGACAAATGCAGATAGAGGCATCTAATTCACCTACTAATTAGCATTTCTCTGCTGGGTTATGTGAACAGTACTGAGTCAGATGTAAAAGGAGCCATTGCAGCCTTTTACTTTGCAGAAGCTCTGCAATCCCAGCATCACTGTGTGGTTCAGAAAAGAAGGACAGGAAGTTATGAAGCCTGTTGGTACTCTGTGGTAATGGATCCAAGACAATTTGCTGATTTGCCTTTGGCTACCACAGCACAGTCCATTTTCAAGAAAAAAAGCATTCTTCACAGTTTCCTTCCACACACCAGTGGACAAGGTGCAGGCTCGTTAAAAGTGTGCTCTTACCCGGAGTTAGATGACATGAGGTAATTAGCAGGAAGTAAGGACATACTGATTATAGGAGCCTGTCCACCTCACTTAAACATCAGGCTTCATTACATTTTAGGCACCTAATGAAGCAGCCTACACACAGTGAGTCTCTAATGTAACCAATGGAGAGAAGCAGATTGTTGTGTTTACCTTCTGAAGGATTGAAGGGGCACACCCTGTCTGCCCACCTAGAACTGATAGAAAGGAGCTCTTTTTGGAAGCCTGTGGGGGCACCTCATTATCTGTGTAGCACATATGGGGAATGTGAGCACTGATACAGCTGCTTCATTAAACTGGTGAGAGCTAAGCATGAGTCAGATCTACCAATTAGGTGTACATCCCTCATTTTTCCAAGAAAAGTCAAAGTTGGGGTGATAAGTCTAGGTGAATGGCCCTTGTTCTGCCAGCAAGCTCCAGCACATTTGTTCCTCATGTGCTGTCCCAGTTACATTGGCACTGAATGCAGGAACACCAGGTGTCTACACCACCTTTCCACAACATTATGAAGAATCACACTCCACCATTTTTTTTCCTTGCCAACAGCTCCTACATTCAGCATCCCACAAAGATCAGTTCTTGCGCCACCTAATCCCGTACTTACAGACCACATGACATGGTAAGGAATTTGTATTGGTAGCTACACACCAAAGATGTGGTACCGTCCATTTTATTTTATATCCTTGATATCCTTGTCAATAGCTGCAATTTGGATGGAAATTTACCCAGTCAAATATACCCCAGGAATGGGGTGAAGACTAAAGAAGAATGAATGACTCACAGGCTGTAAATCAGGATCAAAATGCGAAACACTACAAGAACACAGGGAGATTGTTACAAATCAGCACAAATCTGCTTTGTTCCTACTTCGGACAGAAAGGCACCAAAACACCTTGTCAGAAGAAGAAAGAAAAAGAAAAAGAAAAAGAAAAAGAAAAAGAAAAAGAAAAAGAGAAAGAGAAAGAGAAAGAGAAAGAGAAAGAGAAAGAGAAAAGAAAAGAAAAGAAAAGAAAAGAAAAGAAAAGAAAAGAAAAGAAAAGAAAAGAAAAGAAAAGAAAAGAAAAGAAAAGAAAAGAAAAGAAAAGAAAAGAAAAGAAAAGAAAAGAAAAGAAAAAAGAAAAGAAGACTTCTGTGAAATTTCTGTGTTCTACACAGGTCTTCTGTGCAGGAGCAGACAACCAAGGCAAATCTGTCCCAGGGATCCCAGAGAATATTTTCTGATTGTGATGGAGTCTGGGGCATGCACTGCTAGGAAACAGAAGTAGCTGTATGGTAAAACTGAGCTGTTTAAACCTTGAAATAAAGCCTTGCGAACTAATTTATGTCTACACAATAAAAGCATGACTCTTCAGACTTCACGGATCTGCAAAATCAGTTATAAACATATGCAATGCTGTTTGATCCACACTTTATTATGAAATAATTCTAAGTATCAGCAAGCTACTGAATATCTTTCTTTGGCACAATATCATTTAACATACTGAAGAATCAAATGCATTTGGCTGACCTAAGGTATTGGGCTCAACTCAGTGCTAACTGGAAGAAATTTAATGTCCTATGATATATAGGATATCAGACTAGATGGTCTTTTCTGGCCTGAGCGTTATAAATCTATGAAAAGTGAGGCTTTGCCATAAGTTTCTCACAAAGGGCTGTCACAGACAGGACACATTGTCCTACTGGCCTTCTTTCACTGATATATGAGGTCTGGATTCAGCCAGTTCCTGGGCTGGCTGAGTTGCAGCTGTGAACCCTCTTGGCTTTCCAGCCATCCTTTGCTTTGATTATTTTTCTTGGGATGTTGGCTCTGTGTATAATTGTGCTAAATCATTTTGGCTCCATGCATTTTTTATTATAGGAAGCTTAGTCCTCAGGAACTCAGAAATATGAGGTGTAATTATTTATCCTACACCATTATTCCCATTGAGAAGCTGTGCTCCTCTATTTAACAACTTTTTGCTTAGGTTAATATTGTAAATTTAACCCATACACACCTTTGGTAGTACATTCACATCTTTCCTAGAGAGGGAAGGACTGAATATACACACAACAGATTTTCTTTGACTGAACAGGACAGCAGTGGAGAACTGTGAGCACTGAAATTTTCTGTTGCCCTCTATTAATTTTATGTGTCTTTTCTTTTATTTCACAGTACAAAGCTCAGAACAATGTGGGAATTGTGGAATACATTTTAAGTGGATACTTTGGGAATTATTTATTCCACTCGAAATTAGACATCTGTGGTCTTTGTCTGAGCTAGTTGCCTCCTTTTGTAGCAGTACAGAAAACCAAGTTCACCAGTTTGCCTTTTCCATTTACAAAGAATCCAGAGATGAAATGGGGTGGCACTGAAAGTGTCTCTTTTTTTTGCAGACTAGAAAGAGAGTCTATGATGACTAGCTGAAAAGTAGATGCAGATATTTCTAATATTAGATGAAATAAAATCCCACCATTTGCAAATTCTTAGGAACACCTGGTTTCTTAGGATTAAGATAATGACTTTGTGAGGACGGTAGGCAGCAAGGTGATAACACTTCTACAGGACTAATCCACATTTCATCTGTTGTGTTCACTCCTAAAGGTTAAAACAGTTTTAGGAGTTTGTATGTCCCCCACAATGACATGCAGCAGCTTTTGCAGCAGAGCAGAAAGTTATCACCTTTCCAGCTCATTCTGTTGCCAGCTGTAGGAATTCGGAGGCTGAGCTACCCCAAAGATGCATTCAGTGCCACCACCCGTGGCTACAACACTGCTCCAAGCCCTGTAACAGATATTGTCATTGTGAGCATCAGCACATGGGCTCTGCACTGAGTTTGCAAGGAGTCAAGACAGGCTTGTCAGGCTAGCTCTGTGTGAACTTCTGACCTGCCTGCAGCTTTGTTTGCCCTGGCACAGCTGTGACTGCAATGCCTCTAACTGATCAGGTGTCCATGGCTGATTTGTTTCACTTATGTTTATCTCTGCATTGGACAGCCATAGTTTTATGTTGATAACATAAATGAACAATTACTCTGTGTAGAATGGGATTTTTATGACTATTACAATGATGGTATCAAGATTCTTAGTAGAATCTTGGTATCGTATCAGAGGCCTTGAGAGGTGGAAACACAGAGCAGGGCACATAAGAGTGCAGGCACAGGGTGGCAAGAGACAGGCTACAGGCTGGCACTGAGGACCCCAGGGCAATAAAAACTCACCTACAGTCCCTGATCCAGTTCCCTGGGAACTGGACAAAACTGATTTTAGGTACAGAAAAGATAGCAAAGAAATAATTTCTGACATATACAGAAGATAGCATATCTAGAAATTTGGATGCAATTTGGAGCTGCAGAAAAATGAGGAGAGTGTAAGATGCAAAGGCCTGTTATAAACCATGTAAAAAAATAATTTCACCTGGCAACTGCTTATACTCTGAGTCTACGGATACACAGGCTACATTTGGTATGGCACTTTAAAGAACACTAAATTGACTTTAGAAATAGACTCTGTTCGTTTTCCTTACATGCTCCTCTGGAATACAAACTATTACTTGTATTACTTGTTCCAGAGCAGTATCACTGATCATGATTTACACCTCAGCCTCACCTCCTAAATATGTAAAAGTCCAATTTTTTATCATCGACTTATATATCAATGTCTTCTCAATGTCCTCTTCTCAAGGATGATACTGTATTGAGTGGAGAATAGATCTGCTCCTTCATCCTTCATTCCACTGCTTTCATGATTTTTAAATAGTGACAGGCAAACAATGCTCCTGCTTAATGTGTTTTGCAATTTAGATTGATTATTGAAAGATACAGTGTTCAGGCAAAGAGTCTATGAATTATTCTGAGATGGAATATCATATTATTCAGAAGGTCCCAAGAAGCAGCAGTGAAAGTGAATGAGCAAATCCATACTGTATTAGCTGCATATAAAGAACATTTTGCTAATTGGAAGATTTGCTGGATTGGAGGAGGATCTGCCAGGGGAAGTTTTGAAGTCTGACCTTTGGCAACAGTAAAAGCACAAAATAAAACAGTAAGCAATAAGCCTACCCCCTGTAGGACAAACAGACACACTCACTCACAAGAGCTTATTCACTGTATGGTGTGCATATGATACATGCTGCACTAATAAAACTAAGTGAAAAGCCAAGGATTCACTAGAAGAGTCCTCTGAAATGCTAAGTGATGGTGTTTCTGTAGTCAGAGTTCTCAGAATCAAAATACACTTCTTGTAGTTCAGACATGGATATTCTGCTCTTTACAGAACTCACGTGGACAGACAGCTCACAGAGAGAAACAGGGGATTCCCCAAGGAAAATGAACACTAATGAAGTTCAGGTTTCCAGTCATTTTCAGAGCAGAATATGCTCCTTATTACCACACCAATGAGAGGGCACATTCAGAATGGCTGTACAATTGCTAGGTACTGAATTAGCATTAAATTAAATTACTGTGAAATTGAGTTTGTCCCTAGAGCACAGGAAAGTGGAGCAGTACACTCTTTCACCCTTTGCCTTCTACCCAGCCAGAACTGGTGGGGATAGGTGAGCAATGGGATGTCCACCACCAGACCTGGGAACTGAGCCATAGTGCCTCTGCTCCTCCTTTCCCTTTCAAAGACTGGGCAGCCATCCTTCCCCTGGGGCATAGGGCTTTCTGCTGATGAGAATTCTCCCAGTAGACAGGCTCTCCAGGTTCTGTTTTTGAACCAACAAAAAGCATCTGGAAGGCTGGGATATCCTCCTTCTCTCTTCAATTTCCTTCACAAAGGCTGAAATTGGCTCTAAAATGTCTTACAGAGAACTCAAATTTTGTGGAGTAGTGCTGTTGACAGAAGGGTGGAATAGAAGAAAAGAAAACCCAAGGACCTTCAGCCCTGAAGAAGGCAATGACAAAGAGGTGCAGCAGGTATATAAACACAAAGCAACTCCTTTTTCATCTGTTTCATGCTGCAAATATCTATCACTTGCTGTAATTGTCACTGTGGTGAGTTTTCTAGGTCAAGAAGCTGTAGTGAATTCCCTAAATGTCTATTAGTGTGCACAGATTGAAAGGTGATGGGTAAGGGTCACTACTTCAACCCCAGACACTGGGAATCTGCCACAGGTCACGGTGTGAACCTGAACAACTCCAGATCCTCTCTGGGCTAAATGCACATTGTCACGTATGTGTACCAAACTGTGAAATCACGACTACTCTTGCTTTTAAGGTCAAGGGAAGAAATAATGCCTATTGTCTACTACTAAGGGGGAAGCTGGAATTAGAAGATCTTTAAGGTCCCTTCCAATCCTAACCATTCTACTAACCAGAGCTGCTAAAGCACAACAAAGATGGTCACAAATGTCTTACCACAGGAGATCTGGGCACAGAGTGTGTGCTCATCCACGTTCATAGAGTGACACAGCAGAAGGAGAAAAAAATCCAGCTGTCATTCTAGGCCCTTGCTTAATCCTGCAGATCCTTCCTATTCCAAAAATTATACAAATGTTTTAAGATTAATAAGGCCTAAAAAATGACATTAGGCACTGCCTCTGATTCTGTCAAACCTGGGGTATCACAGCTTGCTGCAGCGAGAATTGGTAAGAGAAGCAGAACATATGGTGGCACAGGAACACGCAAATGCAGAAAGATCAGGAGATCACTAAGCAGGTGATTGAGTCACTGAAACGATGCCCCTGCCAGCAGGACCAGCAGGAGCTGGTAAAGCAGCAGACACCGACCAGCAACACTTCACAACACTTTCTCACCCCGGCTGCTCTGGAAAGTGCCGGCAGCAGTTCATGTACTTCTCCCCGGTCCCTCTTGCAGCTCCCTCTTCCCCTTGTTGACATTGCCTGTGAACCATTTCCATGCCTGAAGCAGCTTTACAAGGTCTCACAACAGCTTGCAGGAAGTGATACAACTGCGAGGACTTTGTTGTTGTTGTTGTTAAAATACTGAAGACGTCAAGAACAAAAAAACCCACAGAGACAACGGGAGAGTTAAAGGTTATCTGAGCCCTGGGGAGGGGGCAGAGAGGAGGGCATGGCAGGGGAGCAGTTTGCACAGCAGTGTGCAGGCTGGTGGCACTTAGAAAAAGTGGCATTTTCTGCTGGAGAAAGGCATTGCTGCCCTTATCACCTTCCATTAATGGCTGTGCAGCACCTCGGGGTGTCCCAGCCAGTGATTACATCTCCCTCCCGTCGTGCAGAGAAATGTCCAGCCACTTTCCTTGGGGAGCACTCACAGCAAAATGGATTGAAAGGTTTTCAGGATTGTTTTGGTAAGACTTGAAGGTCAGTGCAGAGGCAAAACAGTGAGGGAATTTAGACAAACACACAAAACTCTTAACATTTTCATTCCTCTTTGAGTCTCTCTCCCTCCTAGTTCCTGCCAGGAGAACTGCACATCTCCGTCCCACCCTGCCCACACCCACTGGCCCAGGCACAGCCAGGCTCCAGCCATACCACCTCCTCTGCTAAACTCAGTTTTTGTCCGAAAGGAGCTACTCTGCTGTGCAAACCCAGCTGCTCTTCAGCAGCCCACTTCCGTGTGTCCCCCTGCTAACGGAGTCTGCAGGTGCTGGGGGCACTTACAGACCCTTCGCTGCCCCTCTCGCCCCACAGCACTGCTCTGGGGGTTAAGTGATTATTGACCATCACTCAGGCAGTCTAGACCAGGCTGTAGTAAACAACGTGTGACTTCTGCCCACCTGGTTCCTTGGTGTTTAGCTGAGCAGATGTTTCCATGCTCACAGTATGTGTTTTGTGTGTGAGTGCCTTCTTAATTTTCCTTCCAGTTCTACTCATTGAAGTAGTAAATTGGTGAGATGCTGAACCGCTTATTTCCTTCTATATGAATACCTAACAGGAAACAGTTTTGAACCCTCCCATGTTAAACTCTGCCTCATAATGGAACTCAGATGTTTATTTTTCTACAGTAATTTTTTAACTTTCTTTTCCTCTAAACAGAGACAGTGGGTCTTTATAAAAGATGTGAAAAACATCCGAGAGCACTTTTGGAAGGAGAGCAGAAGCTACCTGCGCAGTCAGACTGAAGGAGCTTTCCCATACTATTTATGCATCATTTCAGCCGGGAAAAGGATACTCTTCCCTTCTGCTCAAGTGATTTTCATTCTGCCTAAAGCAGGTTTACAAACCCACTGCAAGCCCCTGAGCACTGGCAAAGACATGACAGTAGGTGCATTCCTGACAGACAAGCCTTTTAGACACGCACCTCACTTTTCATGGGTAGCAGCCACTCATATCAGCTCCTCTTCAAGAAACAAAATGAAAACACAACGGTAACACAAGCATGAAAACAAATGTCCCATTATCATGGCTGTGTATTAGATGCACTGACAAGTGCAGGGCTCAGGAAATTAGCAGCAAAGGTGCAAATTTGAAGGCAATTACTGCTGGCAGAGCACAGTGTTAGATCTTAAGACATCATGGAGGGCTGAAACAAGCTTAACTGCATCCAAAGGACAGCAGGAACAGGGGAAGGCCCTGTAAAACCTTTCTTCTGAAACCATACTAAAGTTACTGTCATTTCAACAAGCTCAAAACACGAGCCAGTTCCTTTCAGAGCAGCGAGCTGACATATTGAGAGCTCCGGCTAAGAGCGTGTTTTAAGGAGAGTGATCCAGTTTCCTCACATATGAATGACTGACTTCACAGGCTGTGAGATTTTCATACCATCACACTGCATCACCGAGGTTTGATTTATTCAGTAGCAACTGCAACACCAAAATGTGTTTCATCTCTCTCCTGATAACACCCGAATGTGGAATGGGTGAACATATCATCATCTACTCACTGATATAAAAACACTGGGATTTATGGAAGCAAAAAGCCAGGGCTTTGGGAAGGTTTATCTATGTAAGTGCCAAATCAGCATTTAGACCTATGTCTCTCTTTTTCTGGTGTTAAAAAAAGAAACATGCATGCTATGCTATCATTCTCTCACCTGGGAAATAAAAATATTGTTATTAAAGTGTATATTATTAAAAAGGACTTTGCACTTTTCTTTGGAGATCATTTTACTCATGGACCACTGAAATAATTTTACAGGAAGGGTGAGGAAGGCTGGCAATGTCGTCCTCTTATGTGTGGGTAAATCATGGTACAGACAGGTTAAGCAACTCACCCCCAAAAGGCAATGCTTAGCAAATTTGTCTTCAGTTTCTACACTGAGAACACTCACATTCCTTTCCATGTGTCACCTCAAATGGTGTTTGTTATAGAGGAGACAAAATCAATGACCTAGACTGTGACCATGTAAATATCGCAAGGTGACAACTTCAGCTCTGTTTTATTCCAACAACTTGTCTTCAAAATGTCTTTTCAGCCTATGCCATCATCGGGGGGGGCGGGGGACGGGACTTCCAAGATACAGCTTTTGGGAGTAATGCTTGTGATCTGGACACCTCCAAAAGGAACACTAGATTGGCAGGTTTGTTAATTTAAGAGCTACTAAACAGGAGCAACTGTGAAGAAGCATCCTGAATGTGTAACAATGCATTGTCTCTCTCTGGAATCACATTTGTAACCCCACAAAATATTTCTGGTTTTGACAATGAGCATTGCATAATTTTTTTTGAGGACATAATAAGTATTTCCGCTTTTTGATAGAGGAAGTACAAAATACACAAAAGAATCTTTCTACTTCATTACGATTTTTATAAAATAGTTTTAAGTTTTAAAGGTTAAAATAAAATGAGCAACCTGCAATACTGTGGTATCATTGCAGCTAAGTTCTTGGTAAACACAGTATATACTGAGATGATATCTGCTTCTTCAGATTAAATATATCTCGTCCTCAGATTTATACTGGCACTTTATGGGTTCTGCAAATGACTGTCTCAGCACTGCAAAGTAATTCCACCCTGTCATATTTGTCTTTGGAAATTGTAACAAATTATGGTGATTTATAACATCAAACTCAACTCTTCCATTTTTTCCCCAGATGGGAATGTCGCTGATGGCGAGATGCTGGGCCATCCATTTAGGCTGTGTGGTGGGTGACAGTGAAACATGTTTCATCTCTCTTGCCTGACACTCTCTTTCCCTTTGAGGGGAGGCTGTCAGCATAACTCAAACTGTCAAGGCACCTTTGTAAGGGGCCCGAAACAAATCTAAAGCTCTGCTACCTGCATGCCTACTAATGAGGTGTGACTCCCCAGCCCTGCCTGCCTGGCCTCGGTGAAGCTCAATGCCTCTGACCCCTTCTCAGTCAATAGAAGTCGAACCGTCATTTGTCTTGGAGTGAGGACAGGCAACGATCAGAGGAGGAAACTTTGGGGAAACTCCGTGTGTACTCCTGCTTTGCTGTGCTTTGTCCAGAAAAAATACATCTTGTGGCAGCATTGTGAGAGCTGAAGGAAAGCCCACCTGGGGGTTAAACAACCTTGAAATACTCTCTTAAGCAGTTGCCTGAGGCAAGTATGTTCTCTTTGGCAAGTCAAGCACCGAGATTTTTTATCAGAAAAGTATTTCCTCCCATAGAAAAAGATGAATAATAGATTATGTCCATTAACTGAAAATTTTCTTGGTAGCTTTTTAAAGCAGTATTGCAGGAGAATTGTCAGATTAATCTCAAAATAAATATAGTAGACCTATTATATAGATAAATATATATACATTATTCTAACATTAGAAAGGGAGAGTAAGACCTGGTTCAAGCAGTCTGAGATAGGCAGAGCTTTATTTTTGCAAATTAACCCATGGAAGTTTTCCACTGGGAGCAGGAAGATGCTGCTTACCTTTTGCAAGGTCCAGACCTCTATCTTAAGAAATGCCATTATAGTTTGAAAATCTCTATTTTGGTCAAAGAAAGCAAACCCCAGGAATCCTTGCCTGCAAGGGTCCTGTGGAATGGCAGAAGCAACATATGACACAAACAGGCTAAACTAGAGCTGGCTCTCAGCCCACCTTGGGAAGATGAATTGCTCTCAGGTTAGGAGCTCAGCAAAAACTGGTATTTATTTGCCACCAATGATGGCGTTACAGAGCCCAGCTTACGGCAGAGATTACTCACAGGGCTGTACAGAGGGAGAAGTCAGGGAGGAGAAGGGGAGGTTTTAACACCCTCCATCAGAAATATTTCCTGAGCTGCCTCTGCTTCAGTAAAATAGATTTCACATGATGTGAATGGAAAAATGGAAAGCTGAGGAAGTGAAACATCCAAAATCTACCAGCCAAGTTGGATGTAAATGTGTCATGTGTTTTATCACAGGAGTAGCAGAGCTTCAGTCATTCCAGCTGTATAAGAGAGCCCTCATGTTTCCTGCAGTGGCTGGGAGGGTGTGTTCAGTGATTGCCAGCACCACACACAAGCAAAGGGGAAATAAATTGATCAAGGATATCCTAGACACTTGCACCCTCCAAGATTAAGTAAGCAAGTAAATAAATACATAGAACGACTGTCAAATGCAATCAGTCCTGAGATTATTCTTGAAAAGGTGGTCTTATTTCTCACCTCACCATGGTTGCAGAGAATTATCATCGGACAATTTTTGCTTATTTTTACAGTAGCTTGATAACATGTGTGCAGGCAAGTCTGTATGTGTGTATTTATTTTTAACATACTAAGTCTAACATGCCACACGTAACGTGGCAACAAAGGAAATAATTTCACCGAAATTACATAATGTAAAACAAATAATTGGAATGCCTACATTAAACACAATTTGCATGCAACATCGCATTATACAATTGCTGACATGCTGCAGAGAGGTATTAGGTTTAAAGTAACTATGTTTAGAAAGCAATTTGCAGAATTTCTGCTCTTTTTGCTGGTTTGAAAAGCAGTGATAATATGTTTTTTGCAGCTGACAAGCGAACAAAAAACAATAATTGAATGGTACCATTTTACCCACAAGGCAAGATGATAATTAGAGGTTTAACAGACAGTTTGGATTTAATCTGAGCAGTGGCACCTACTCCTTTTGGTTTTTTCTTGTTGTTGTTTAGGGACCAAATAAACCTGTGTGTTTGCTTGTCCCGTTCCTCCCCTTTGCCTCCCACCCCCCCCTTGTTAAGAACAATGGGAAAAACAAATGATTTTTTATCCTGGCTCGTGTCTGACACTGCCCCCCGGAGAATGGTTATGCACTACAGGACAATGTCTGAAGAATGTGCATGTGAAAAAAAACAAAAGGAAAAAAGGGAGAAAACAATAACTGGGGCAGGGCACTGGCAGCCATGCCAGGCCACACCGTTCCATGGCACAGGAAGGGGTGATATTCACCCAAACGGGGCTCAGGGCACACCTTCGTGATGGGAGGTGCCCCAAGTCGCACCATCCAGGTGTCACCCACCACCACAGTGGATTCCCAGCCCATCTCAAGTTGCTTGAAATGTGAAACCTGGGCCAAAAATGAGGATACTTTTTTCAGGTCAAAAGGTGCAAGACGATGTCCCGACTATTTCATATTCTCCTTTTCAAAGAGGAACAGCTGTTCTCTCAGTCCAATGAGCTTTTTTGCAACAGCAGGTTTTACTTATGCTGATCCATGGCTGAATTTTAAGGAGTTGTATTACTGATCTCAACAGTAAAATAAAACTATTGCTGAAAAATACAGTCTATTAAACACTAATGAGTATATAAACCTATTTTATAAAACCACAGAGACTTCCTGGAGGGCTAGTCAGATTAGACAAAGAGTGAAGACTATGCAGGCCATTCCCTTTCGAGCAATTTTCAGTTGGTTTTATATCATGTCCAGAAGCGGAATTCTCGTTTTGCTTTTGGCTTTTAATACTTTATTGTGCCTGAAAGTGAGATCAGTTAAAGCATCTGCAGAAAACTTAGGCTTAATTGGAGGCCAATTAAGAACTTCAGCAATATACAGATGATAGTACTCATTATTAAACATGTTTATTTCCCACAGAATTTACATTGAATAAAAGCGTTCTCATTGCTTTTACCCTGGTTTACATTTGGGGATGTAGGCTGGAGACTAAAAAAGTTCATAGCTCACTGCTCAGCTTACAGATGATTTATTTTCTTTTAAAATATTTGTAAACTAGGCAGGATAGGTGAAGTTTTAAGTATCACTTATTTTTCTTGGAAAAAAATTAGAAACAAATCAGCTTTTTCATTTGAAGACTATATTAATACCTAATGCATAAGTCATTATTAATATTACTGTAATGAGTACCAAGTGAATTAATGATGGCTGGCTGCTTATTTTAAAATTATTCACATTTTTTATGTTTATTCTCAACTCAGCCATTATGCCCTTTTTATAGGACATGTGCTTAAAGAGCAGTTGAATTCAACCAGTAATAAAAGCACAAGAAAAAGTCATTGGGAAAAATAGTCCACATGGGAACAATTAGCTTGCAATATTCCCTACTATTTCACCCCTTGCTTTAAATGTGTATGTCAGAGTGGACATTTTCCATTCCTCTGTTAATTGACAGAAATAGTGGCTCGCGTACTTTCAGAGGCTGCCTGCTCAGACTCCAGAGAACTCCTTTCTCTGGAGATGAAAGAAAAGAAAATCAAATGTGATTCTTCCAAATAAGAATGCAGTGTATTACCACTCAGTTATTAGGGAAGAAAAGTTCTCCTCTGAATGCCCAACATCAAGGTCTAATTCCTAGACCTACCACAGTAATGAAAGTAATGGAAGACCTACCTGAGTAATGAAAGTCACTGACAAAGTCACTTAATCTCCCCATGCCTCAGTATCCAAAGTCACACAAATGAGTCTCAAGGCTAGAGGGAACTCAAGTTAAACTATGCCTCATGCTAAAAATAATAATAAATTTGACATCAAACTTGCAGCCTGATTTTCTGAGACTGTGGCAGGAGTTCTGGGTGAGTGGTACATGCTGAAATTCAAGCCATTGCCTCAGGTTGTAAAAACACATTGAGGAGACAGGCTTTGGGAACAGCTACATGAAGATTTTGTGCTGAGTCTTCAGTAGGGCCCCCTTCCAACCAGCCCACAGGGTGTCTTCTCTGGGCTACGTGTAGCCTTGATTTGCTCCCCACATCCTGGAATTCACATGGACACTTTCACATCCACCATGAATCCCCATATGTCCAATTTTATGGTATACATCACTGTGGATAAAAGCTCTTGACTAAGCTCTCCAGAGACATCAGGGTCATTCTCAGCCCCTCTGGAGCCCACAGGAAAATGTAATCAGGCAAATGTTCTGTCATGTGTTGCAGACTGGAAGCACCCGTTTTTGGGTAGCAATAGGACCATTGTGATCTCTAATAAACCACATCCAACACTGGTTTCCTTATGTCAGCAACCCAGAATTGATCATGGAGCTTTTGCAGCCCTTGCAACTGCTGTCAACAAGTCCAGAAATAACAAACTACACGTGAGAGTTATTTAAAAACCCCAAAACCAACAATGCATTTTATTATGGGGAACTGGTGCACAGCTTCTTTTACATTCAATTTGTGGTGGCAAGAGGTTTAGTAACATGTTGCCTACAGTCACAACCCAGAATAGACTTGCCATTTTCTCACAAGTCCTTTTCTGGAAAAGAAATCACCACGTGGGATATTATGTATGGAAGTAAAAGGATCTATAATGTATTATGTATGTAATTTTTTGTGTATAAGGATGTGTATAAAATATTCACTTCACACTTCTGTTGCTTGAGGGCTGGCAATATGAGAGATGAATTTCAAGGAAAAAAAAAGAGTAGAAATAGGGCAATGCTGTAGTATTTTGTCAGTTGTTCATATTAATTTTTTTGGTCTTAAGCAGCACACTGGACCCCCTGGAGACTACCAAGCCCTGACTTTTCTCAGCAATTTGAATCTCTTTTTCCAGCAAGTTAATACACAGCCAGATTGCCTGACAGCACCCACATCAACAAGTAGTTAATGCTTCTCCTGCAGTCTTAATTCACCCCATTGTGTTTGGGATTGCAGGGATGGAAATGATCACACAGTGAAGTGCTGCAAAATGCAATCTCTCTAGACACAATGGGGTTGAGTTAAAGGACACGAGGCACTTAACTCTGAAACCAGGTGCTTTCATCCAAACACTCTTACTTTAACAGCATGTTTTTGTGGTTTAGTTTCTTTCGGTTTTATTTTACGACATAGAAAAAGTTAGATGCTCATTTGATGCACAGAAAAGTTGCTACACGCCTTTATTTCTAGGCTGAGATGGGTTTCTGTGTGAAAAAAACTATATTGCAAAAAAGAAAATGAGAAAAAGGAAGCCAGATTTAGTAACCTTCCCTTTTGCATGTCACTTTGGGCCCACAGAGATGTGGTCAGACAATGGGAATGAGGTGGTTCTAGATTAAAGTCCTGGCAGAACACATTAATGAAAACGGATTTACATATTAATAACTTGCAGCAATGATTTTCCTTTCCTAAGTGTGTTAATTTCCCTCCTTATCCTTCAGCACAGTTTTTTAGATGCTATGAAGATTGGTGTTATCAGCCCCCCCAGGATGGGAAGATAACAGGTTTTTCTCTCTGTGGCTGTCAGATTACAGTGAAACTGGCTTTTCTGTTAATAACACAGGCATGTTCATATGAAGTCAGGTCCCCTACAGAATACTCTCTCAAAACAGAACAAGTCATTCTTTGCTTCTGTATCTATCCTTTAAGGTGTGGGCAGATGGCCTCAGGATGGATAACTGCGAATGAATTGTAGAGCATATAGAAATGTGCTCTACATGTTGACACAGAAATAGGCAACACTCATGTTAGAACAGCAACACCCCATAGAAAATTATTTTCTTATGCATATTTTCTGCATCATGTAGCCCAAGCCACGTCCAGCCCCTAAACAGAAAACCACAGCAGTCGGCACCTATACATTCTTGGGGATGCACAGAAAAATGTTCCAGCTTGCTTCAAGCACTTCTTGCACCCATGGACAGATTTCATTTTCTGCAGAAAGGATTTTCCATACAGTAAACCCCACCTGCGAATTCTCAGCGTCCCAGGGGTTCCCCAAGGTAGGCACCTTTACAGCATGTTACCCTACAGTAACCCTTTAGGGATATAATGTAGCCCTATGTTATGGTGGATGGCTTGAAGGAATGCCTGTTCTAATTATTAATTACATAATAAATTTCAATTCAGTAATATAACACAAGCACTGATTTATGTTATAAATTGGCATCTGCATTTCATAAATGGTTTCATTTTCATGGCTTAAAATTGCTACATATCTGCAAGTTATACAGTGCAAAAAATGCTGGACAGGATTCAAAATATATTGGCATGCATGCAATTACTGAAAATGGGGAGAAAACCCAGAGCAAATATTTAATTTAGTATTTGCAGCACTGTAGTGTTATCAGCCTGCACAAATGCTATAATTGTCATCTGTAAAAAGACCAAAGCAAAGTGTTCTGGAAATAGAAAATACGTCTCACATGTCATGGCCTAATCCATCAGTCGCTGCGTTCACATGTAATCTTTGCCCAGTTGAAGTCAGTGGTGTTAGTTATCAAACTGGGCTGACAGAGCTGAATGGAAGTGATAAAAAATGAAAACCTTTTAATGAGAATTTTTTACTCCCTGGGCCTGATCCTGTCAGTATTTTCTACTGGACATGCTGCTTACTCCTGTGAGTAGCTGAGTTTGCTCTTGTCATGCCCGTTTGGAAGTGCTGGCAACACAGCTCTGCGCTTAACAAAACCCAAACGTGCCAACCCAGAGGACAGCAGCCTTAGCAGCCCTGCCTGTGACAGACCTGCAGCCCAGCCTCCTGCAGGTATCCCTCATTGCTCAGAAATATCCCAAGCCCAGCAGCATCTCCCTTCCTGACAGTCACGCTGAGGACACATCCACCTGGAAGAATGCCCAGCACGTTTCCTTCGTAGCTGGTGTGCCTGCTGCTGAGGGGATGCTTGTGGGGGAGCAGCACTGTTCCACCTAGAGCTCTCTCCTGAGACACAGCAGTGTTGCCTTGCTCAAAGGATTTTGATCTGGTTGGAAGTCTTGCTGTTCCGGTAATTTATTACAATTGTTAAACACAAACAGTTCCATGTCAAAGCAGATGCTTTGATGCTAACTAAGCATCACTTGATGCTTAGTTTCTTTTAGCAACTTTTCAAAGGGTGAGAGTCCCAGGGACAAACCCATCCCATGGATGCTCTCCCATGCTCACCTCTCCCTGATGCATTGCTCACTGTCCCTACCTCATGTTGCTGTTCCCATGGCAGAGTCTGCTCTAATCACCTCTCTGAATTAAATACAACCTCTCTCCTTTCCTTGGTGGTGTGTTTCTAACCTGGACTATGTTAATGATTCAGATTACAGGACAGCCACTCTGCCAGATGACTGGCACGGCCAAGCCAGGGTGAATTCTGTGGTGGGAGCAGAAAGGAGCAGGCAGGGCTGGCCATGTGTTGTCATCTCAGAGTGATGCTACCGTGGTTTCCTTAAAGTTTTCACAACAGGGTGAAGCAATGGGAATAGTCTCAGCAATGTTTATCTCATTCGGCTTTTAAAATCTCATCCCTTCTTTCTTCCAATCTTGTGGAGTAGGAAAATTACTCCATGTTATATACAGAGGAGAAGAGGAGGCCCTGAGAATACGTAACCCTACCGATCTTGGTGTTTGATCCCTGCAGGGTCCTTTTGCCCTGGTGGATACGGTAGCTCCTGCACTGTAAACTGCAGCACTGTTTTGGGTTCATGTGGGCTTCTCCCCCAACTGTTTCGGGGGCTAACTGAGTAGCCTCCCCACACTAACCTGTTTGGACACCAAACATGCCAATGAAAAAAGATTAAAATATCAGTGCACTTGGGAAGAAAAACTATGGAAGTTTTCCGTAAAAGAGGGGTATCACTTCTTGTGAGATGTATTTTAAGAGCATCCACAGGAGTATTTTTTGAAAGCCATATGCTACTTATTCACATGCGTATGACAGAACTCATATATGAGGAGTGATACAGAACACAAACGTAGGTGTTGCACATTTCATATGTGCATATGTTCATAGCCTCTTCCCAAATTCAGTTTCTGCAATGCTTCATTACATGTACACCATTTTCAGGTTCAGTATTTGGTTACCTTGGCTTAAGAAAAGTGCATTAAATTTATGATTAACTTGTTCAAAAAGATATGAAATTACAACTTTTTTATTGGCAGAATTACAGTAGTTGCTTTTATATGAAAATGATGTCAAAGTAGGACTAAATCGTCAAGATTATTTAATTTATCTTTTTATGAGTTGGGGCACCACCAGATTAGAACACCATAAAGCAGCACAAGCTTACCTTCTTTCATCTCCATTGTGCTTCATTTCCTTTCCCTGCTGTTCACAACTCATGAATTCCAGGAAACTACAGTCCATCTGCAAGTTGATAGCATTTACTTTTCTTAATTGGCAAAAAAATTGCCCCTCATCCTACCAGGACTAAAGCAGAGTGTGAACCATTTATATGATGTAACTGAGACTGAAACTCCTAATACATTAATAGCAGTCTCAGGGAATGTACGGGATGTGGCTACTGAAGCAGGAGAGAAATGGCAGCCCATGTCGAGCAGCCAAAGCAGAGGTGTCCTGGCCGCAGACCTGCACCACAGAGCAGATCCTCAGCCTCGTGGTCAGCAGGGGATGCTCAGCCAGGGCAGCGACTCCCGCACTCCTCTGCTGTTGCTCTCAAAGGAAAACACCTTCCAAGGGCTTGCACTGGAAAAGTTACTGACAGGAAGAACAAGTGCTCGAGCTAACTGTCTTTTGGTTGTTCAGGATACAACTCAGAAAGTAGCAGGCAATCAGACAAGATAAGCAGGCAGCTGCCATGAGAGGACGCATTTTTCTTAATTCACCACTTCCTCAGGTGTAGCTATTTTTGACCCCATTTAGACTGTAATTATTGTAACCATTTAGTTAGAGATTTCAGCTTTTAAATTGTCATCCCTCAGAAAAGCTTAATGAGCTACAGAAGGACATAAACTTTGTGCCTTTCCACTGGTGAAGCAAAGCAGAAGGTAGACAAATCAATGGTTTGAGCATCTCTGCAATTACACTTCTTAGCAAATGAAGATAGACCTCTGTCTTCTGGAAGCTGTTTCTCTAGCATTAAAATTTGAAGAAAACTTTAATCCTCCATGGAAGTTTATCATGGTGCTTTGCAGGATCTTACTCTACCTCTGGTCAAAGGCCCAGTATTCTCAATTACATTTAGCGTGTATTTGTGTCGCTGCTGCGTCTGAGACGGGTAAAGAAAATGACACAGAGTCCAGGCTTATGAACAAGTGGAAGAGCTTTAATAATTTTCCAACTACTTTTACAGGATAGATCACAAAAGTGTGTTGAGTGGCAATAGGTAATTGGTTCCTCAGCCATCCACCCCTTGAGAGGATTGGCCAAGTTCTAAGATACCTATTCCAAAATATTTTCAAAGTTAAAACCATAACAATCTTGCAGAACAGCCTGCAGGTGCAAGAAATTTATAAAACTGTAACCTTGTTTTAAATAGTTTGCATGGGAAAGACAGTCTTCTCACAGAATATTGAGAAAAAGCTGAAGAATTTCTCTGCTTCTAACTTTTTAACATCTACATATTTAAATGCTACATTAGATGGGAAGACAAGAGAAATTACTCTTACAGTCATAAGTAGAAAATAAAACCACAAAGGACAGTGGTTTAAAATAAACAATGTACTTTTTCAAATGAAATATTATTAACCCTTAATTCATAATAAATTACATAATGACATCCTCTGTTCCCTACAGAGAAAACACAAGTAGCTTTTGTGTGGTGAAAAACAATGCAAAATAAGTTTAAAGGCAGTTATTGAATGTAAAATACAGTAAATAAATAATGCACCACTTTAAACTGAAAAGAAAAAAAATGTGTGAAACAACTTGTCAGAGAAGAAAAATAAGGTGTAGTCCTTCATGCCAATGCAGATGTGAGTTAGAAAGAGAATCACTGATAGGAACACTTCATCACAAAACAAGTGAGAACAAAATAGAACAAAGCTTTAAATAATTTTTAACTTTCTTCCTTTTTTCCAAGCAAGAATTATACCCAAGAACAATCTCAGTATGAGCATTACTCGTCTGTATTTATAATGTTAATGTACACTTCATAAATCAGTTAAACCAGCATTACTTGCACATGGAATGGCTCTGGATAGCAAAGGGACTTCATCATGAATCTGTTACTGAGATGTTCATTTAATTCAAATAGGAAAGGTAAGAGGAAAAGCCTGGCTGGCAGATTTATTGATTACATTTCACCAATGACCAGCAAAAGGCAAGCACTCTGAAAATCCCCGAAGGTGATCATTAGTACTGAGTAACTGTCACTAAACATTAGCACCATCAGCAGACTGGAACTAAAAGAAAGTGTGATGCTTTAAATGTGAGGCTCAAGAGGGATTGCCTGTGGTCCAAAGAAAAAATGGGACATCTTACATCATGGCACCTGTGTTTGAGACAAATGAAGTGCTATATATATATATAAAATACATGTAATAAATATATAAATTCATGTGTATAAAGAGAGACATAAAATTGGTCTAGCATAGTCAGGCAAATTGGGCAGGTCTCCCTACTATAAAACATAAAATTAATGTGTCAAGCTAATTTCACGGTCCACTTGCCTGGAGCTGATTAGGACCAAATTAAACTTGGTCCTAATCAGCCTGAGTGCTTTGCAGGTAATACAGAAATCCATGGGATATGCTTATTACTGTAAAAGCACGTGCACATTATCTGCAAAAGCAGTGTAAGAACAGGTTTACCTGAATAATGTGTGGTTTCACACTTTCTAATGCATTGTTAGCTCACCTATTTTTGGTGGATTTTTATTTGAAAGTCCCATGTTTCCACTGCACAGCAGAATCAGCCATCAAATATGTGATTTTTTATTTTTCATACTTGAATTTGATCTTATGATCCTTGACTTGGCCGAAGGAGCACTTTCTGTATGTGAGGCGATGAATTTAGATTTTACAGGAAGAGAAAGTATATGGAGGGTTTTGTCACTTTACATCTCCCTCTTTTTTTATCACATCCTGTGATTCCCATATATGTGCTTTTGTTCCATGGGAAACAGCAGGAACAATACCTTTTGTACTGCTGGCAGACAACTGCTTCTGATACAGATACACTGCTGCCTTTTGTGCACTCGAAGCATCGCCTCCTCCAGCAAAAAGAGCCTATTTGAATTCCACCCTCTTGGTCAGTCTGTAGCCCTCACTTGGAGCACAATACCCCAGCAGAGAAAGTTATTTCCTGCAGTGACCCAGCACCAGCCCCTTTCATCACAGGGCCACAACAACAAAAGCATGATGCTGTTACAGGTCCTTCCTCCCCCAGTGGTACCTGGTAGTCACAGCAGAAAACAGGAGACATGGGAATGGGCTCTGGGAAGGCACATTCACCAAGAGCATCTAGTCACTCTGCATCTTCTCCCACCTTGTGACTCTGCCTGAACAGGAACAGAGCCACTCTGTCATCCTCCACAGAGCGCTGTCTGCAGTGTGGGATCCAGGGAGCATCAAGGGTGAGAATTTCGTGACCTTGAGAGACTTGTGTCTGATGAAGCATATCTCAGCATTAAAACTTGAAATTAGGGGTGTGGCCTATAAATAGGTATCCTCAGACAACAGTGTCTAAAGCAGCAAAAGGAAGATGAGCTTTGGGAAGGCTAAAATTCTACAGTCCCATGAGGAAAGAAAGCCAGCAGTGTGGTTTCTGCCTGCAGCATGGGATACTGCACCAGGGGATGAGGATTCAGATTTGCTGCTCTTTACTGAGGTCACTTAAGTCACTTCAGGGCCTTCTGCTTCCCTTGCCCCACATCCTGCCTTAAGGGCAGTTAAGTCTGGTCATCCCTGACCTGGATGACAAGTTCTGGATGAGAGACTCTTGCCTGAGCGGACACTCCTGCAATCTTTCCGGTAAACTTTATGGACAGTTTACACATCAAACAGGACTCTGCTAGAGATCAATTCTTTAAAATCAAGGTAACAGTGAAGACAAGAGTAGGTTCTGCACAAAAATGCAGTGATTTGTACTGGGAATGGAAGCAGCTCTGCAAGGTCCAGCTCAGTTGTCTCCGGCTGTCTTACATTCTATTTTCCAATTACAAATTGTATTTCTAGGCTTCCATCCCTAGAGAGATGGATAAGAGGCAGCTTTACAAAATGCTTACTTATATGCCAGAACCTGCTTTTTCATCTTCAGAACCTATGAATTTTGTATCTGTTTCAATGAGTTAAGGTTGAAAAAAGGACCACTGGCTCAAAAAAAGAAAAAAAACCCCAACCAACAAAGGTATCTCCATTCGATCATCTTTATTTCAATGTGTCTGACAGCATCTCGTCTCAGCATTTAGGTGATGTTCTTAAACTGTGACATTTTCACTCAGTTTTAGAAACACATTATTTCTGAGTAATGAACTCATGTTTATAATTGCGGTAACCTTAAAGAAAAAAAATTAACTTTTCAACACTTTTCCATGTCTTATCCCCGTATTTCCATATTGCACGAAGATATTGGCAATTATTATTTAAGTCAAAAGGGAAAAGCAAAATAATTTGCATCATCCATCACAGCTCCCTTGCATGAATAAATTACAAGACACCACGGCAAATCAATTGCGGGGAAAAGAACAATCTGCACCAAACACTGTATTTGTGTGCATAATCTTTTTAATATTTCCTGACCTCGTATATCAAACCAGCAGATTGAATTCCGTGAGGTTTAAGTAATACAAAGCTGTTTATCCCAAAGTCCTATGGGGAAGCTCTAATCTAATCAGTTAAATTCAGGACACAGACATAGGAATAAAGAGAACAGACCTAACTCAGCAGAAGTTAAAAAGTCTGTTTGCCATTCAACTCTAGTTTGCAGAGTCAGTAAGGTCTTAATACCAGAATCAACTCCTAAGGTTGTATGGATGACTCCGTACGCAAGAGGACCTGGTTGCTCATACCCCAACGGTGGTGTCTAGGGATTTGTCAGCAGACCTTTGCCAAGAAACCTTTGTTTTCACAGAATATTCGCAGTTGGATCCACACGGATCTTCGAGTCCAACTCTTAAGTGACTGGCCCATACAGGTATCAAACCCACAACCTCGGTGTTATTTGCACCATGCTCTGACCAACTGAGCTGATCTTGGGGTCACCTTTGCCTTCTTTAGGAAAAAAATTAAGCAGCCCACCTGCTCTTCCCTTTTGGAAGACATATTTTTACCTTACTGTCAGCCTCAGCTAACAGGACAAGGAGAAGTTGTCCAGGATGAACCCACTCCCTTTCTGCTTTTAGAGGCTGCCAGTGCTCCAGGGCAGGAAGGCATGGCATGGACGAAAGGATATGAATGAACTTGTTGTCTTCAAAAAGATAAAAAACCAAGTATTCAGTTGTTGCTGTTAAGTACCGAGAACAGCGAGTAACGACACGATCCAAGTTCAGGAAGAAAGTGGTTATTTAATTAATTATAATTGGGTTTATATAACTTGGTTCCCAAAGATGACAGGAGGTTATTGGATCTTGGACCAGCCACCCCCTGTCCCATTGGCCAAAGCTCACAACACCTACTTCAAAATATTATTTCGCTGTGTACCATAACAACTCTGAAAAATAAATCCCAGGAGCACAGATAAAACTCAGTTTACAAAAACCCATAGCAGTGTTTATCATAGCTTTCCTGAGAACCACAAAGTTCTCACAGAACGCTGCAGAAAGCTGAAAAATTTCTCTACCAAAGCTTTTCAGCATCTACATTCAGTCTGAATTGACCAAGGGAAACACATTTCCCATTTGTGAGGAACACCTGTACAAAGAATGTACATGTGAATCTGAATTACTGCAGCTCACTTCAGGGCTTCCAGAGAAGTTGGTGATGCAAAAGCATCCACAACTGTGGTCTCGCCACCATGCAGAAAGTTTGTGTGCCAAGACAGGCTTGCTCTACTGCATAAGTAGAAGCTGCACTCATCTACTCTCTGCAAATGTGTCATTCTCTAGGGAACACATCTTAGATGGTAAAACTTCAGCAGGACTCTTGGCTGCCTTTCCTAAGGGGGATGCAGCATATGCCTGTCTTCCTGCTGAACAATCACTCAATATCTTCTAACATCTACATATCCACTCCTACTTTTTCCCACAGTTAAATCCTCCTTTATAACCTCCTGCTTCAGGGTCACAGCTCTATAGAGACTGGTATTAAGGGGATTCAAGCAGGCAGACTGAAAAAGAAACAGACCTCAGAGTTAATTTCGATAGGTTCTGCACATATCCATGGTCTATTCGTGCTTCAGAGGGTTCCTGAATGATGACAATAAATGGTGACCTAAGAGAAAAATGACCTAGTCGTGTTTCACAGATGCAGGAGTGGAACACTGTAAGTGGTAGCTACTGATTGACTTGCTCAAAATTATACAGGAACTCTTAAGCACATAAAAATTTGAATTCAGACCACTCACACTTATGGTAAAATATTTTGGTTCAGGGCTTTGGTGGATTTCCAGGGGTAATCCACCCCTGATTTTTCTTTCTCCCTGCAGAAAGGAAAGAAGAATTTATAAAACCCATGATGTCTTAGCAATAGACGTAGAATTGCCTATTGTGGAAAGAGTCCCAGCATTACCATTTATTCAAAAATTGATACTTGTTTTTCATCTAATTTCTTTACTGTTTCTGCAAGTGTTGAACATTATAAATATTATACCCCTGTCTCACTTCCCTGCTCAATTTTCCTTCCTCTCATATGAACTAAGTGTCCTAAATTTAATTTACCCCCTTACAAATTGGCTGCCCTTTCATGTCAGGAGCAAAAACGCCCACTCAGCATAGCTTGAAAGGAACCTGTCTGCGGTTGGGAGGGAAAAGTCGAGGTGCTGCTTTAACTAACTAAATTAAATACAACTGGAGCTTGGAGCAGCTGGCAGGTTTGATTTGGATGTAGGATGCTGTGAGATAGCGATAAGTGAGTGCTCAGGACCAAAGGGAATTAAAAGGCTGCACTTGGGTTTAATGGAGTCACTCTCTTTCTGCGGCGCATCCATTAAGGACGCCGTGCTGGCACGCGGCGGTGCCTGCACCACTTACACTGCAAAAGGCCATCTTCAAATGAGCCTTGGGCTCCAAAGGACACGAGCATATGGCTCTGGAGGGAGGCAGAAGGAGACCCTTGCTTTGCTGTCCTTAGCCACATCAGAGCCTTTTAAAGGAATGGACAGCTTCTGCCAGTTCAGAGGGTTGGATCCTGCTCCGGACCACGTGAGAAATATCTACCAAACCACCAAAGAGGTGGTTCAGAGAGCGCAGAAAAAATCACGTTAGCCTGAATAAGAAATTTGTCTCTCTCCATGAAAGAATTCCTTAAAACTCGTAATGAGAAAAATTACAGAAAACATTTTTTTCCACCCATCTTTTCAGCTTATTTAATAGTGCATTAGACAGCAGTTTGCATGTAGTCTGTATTCCCTTGCTCTCTCCTGGTATTAGTATTTCTCTTGTTCATGTAAGCTCTTCCCTGAGGAACAATGAAGATGGGAAAACATTTTTGAAGATTATGATTTAACTGTGAAACCTCTATTTGTCAGTGTCACCAACAGGCAGGTGTAATGCCTGAAAGTGTCTTTCAACTCTGCTTTCTAATGGGACTAAAAATGTAAATGAAACATTGATTTCATAATTAGTACCATAGATTTGACACTTGTCTGCCTCTGGTAACAAGGAGAACTTTCCTTACGTTTGCAAAATACTGTGAAACCTCCTCAAGGAAGATGTTGCAGAAGTAAAAAGCTGTGACTGGGTGCTGTAATATGCGGTGTTTCAAATGAGCTACTCGGCAAGACACCTCTGCAGGCAGAACAGGCCAAGTATTCCATTTTAAGGATTTTTCTTTTTAATTTATGAATTATTCTGTATCTGGAGAATTTAATTTTTAAGTGCTGGAGCATGGAAATATTGGTCACTAGATGCTGACAGTGTTTATTAACATAAGCAATCCCCCTGAATGTCAAAATTTCAAACTAGTATTAGTTAGAACACTGAACAGTAGAGTAATTATCATGACTATGAATCTGACAAGCCCCATTTCCAAAAAAACCAGTCATTACAGAATCCTTGGTCTTTTGCTCAGTTCAAAGCTAATCTTTCATTTTTTTTCTCTTGTGTATATATGGCAATCTAACTTACGTGGTAGAACAACCCAAGAACATGTAAATATGTTTGTTTCCTCATGCACGGAGATGCATATATATGAATAATTTTCAGTGAATGATGTGCCATGGAAAAAGGAGAAATTGTTTTGAATAATATTTACTGTTCTGAACAGAGAAAAAAATGTATTGGTTTAAGGATAAGTGCCACATAATTTGACTGATTATTGATTTCAAAAGGAAAAGCACCAAGTCACACAAGACTGTACATGTAGTGCAGGCAAAACCAAGAGAGACTGACAATAAAGAAAAGAAAATATCCCTCCAAAGATGATGACCCTCCAAGCAAAGTCAGACCCATTCTTCACCTTTAATTTATTTTATCTGATAGTTTTTCATTTGTCCTTTCGTGGAGGTGAGGTCATTAACTACTCTGCATTACAACAGCAGCCAGTAATCGCAGCTGTAATCAAGATCCCATTGTGTCAAAAACTATTGTGGAAAGAGACACTTTCACCAAAAATGTCTTGGAAAATGTCAGCTGTGTGACTAGGAACTAAATGCATTAGTTGGTGTGCTTGCCTAGGTGAACTGTGCAAAAATACAGGCTGCATTTATGCAATTAGAGATGGCAATTATGCTGTGAAAGCCATGATTTCAGCAAAACTTCTCCTTGCTTTAAATTGCCAGGATTATTCCCACTACTGCACTGTAATTGGTAAAGACGAGAGACAAAACTATTGGGAAGGTGTGATAGTTATTTCTTTGGATGCAATTATTTTAGTCTATAACAAAGATATTTTGTTATGTATCTGTAGGAAGTTCTTAATGAAGATTTTATACATCAGCTCTAGAAAATGGTCTTGTTAGGTAATTTATCTGTTGCACTTAGATATCAGATATTTCTGGCTACTTATGTCATACTACGCTCTAAAATAATGAAATGATAATGATTTAAGTATTTCACCACAGACCTGTATTAAAAAAAAAGAAGAAATGAAAGGCTGTCTGACATTTCATAGTTTATCAGGCTTTTTGGATGGCCATTATTTTCCCAACTAATTTCCCATTAGAAGTGTCAAGACTTCCCAAGATAGAAAACATGCAATTTTGCTCTACTTTCTGTAAGCATGACAAAATAAATATCCAAGGAACCTGTGCTGGAAGGGGAAAATGAAGGCAGGTGAACCTGGCACTGTTCATCCAGACATTCTTTTGAAAAGCTGGATACAACATCCTGACACATAAAACTAAACTCTGCCTGCAAAATAAGTGACTTTGGCTGTAACTAATTTAGTAAGAGCTGGTGGTATTCAGGACACATCCAAAACTGCTCACATCTTTTGAAGCCTGAGGATCTCAAATTAATGTACAAGAATTTGAAAATCTGGGCATTAAGAGGGACCTTAATGAAAAATAAATTTGAGAGCTGATGCAGCAAAGGACGTTTTCTAGAAGGCTGGATTTAAAACAGCTCTGCGTGTTTAGATGCCTTTAGGTATCAAACATGACCAGTGCCACTGCTGTGTGTTCAGGGCCCTGATGGTGAATTTTTAGCTGAATTACCTGCAATTTAAGAAAACTGTTCACTCCTGCCCCCTCAAGAGGTTCCCAACCCCTTTGCCAGAGCAGAAGGGAGCAGGTGCTGGTAACCTCACCGTGACAGGCACAGCCATCACAACACTGTGCCCATCTGCTGCCAAGACAGAGAACAATATAATCCTTCTTTTACAACCAAATTAAGGCCCTTGAAACCAAGACCATAGGGAGTGGGTCCTTAGGGGAACACACAAATGTGCCTGGTGGTATGGCTTTGGAAGGGGATCACTTCCCACAGCAATCATGGGGTGACGCCTTCGCCTCTTACCCTGCAGAGCACATCCCTTCAGTGCTTTGAAAGGTCACCTTCTCTCACAGAATGTGGCCTCTGATGTTCAACTTCCACACTTCCATTTTCACACCAACACCGAAGGGATCCTGGGACAGCTACCACAGACTGTCTTTTGGTTCAGAACTGTTGTTAAGCCTAATCTGCCAACTCAGTGATATACTTACAGATATAGTAGTTAAACCTGTGTAACAACCCTTGGGGATCTCTTATTCCACAATTGCTTTGTCTGATTATTTTAATGCTATTTAGCTTATGAGGTATGAACCCTGGAGTATTCTCTAAGAATCTCTGGAATGATTTCCTTTTTTTTAAAGCCAAATACTGTCCCACCATAGCCCCACATGACAACCAGCAGCAGTCCTTCTCTACACATTTTCTCAGAGCTCCCACAGCAATACAGATGTGCAGGGAAGAATGATGAACTTATGGAATTAATATTGTGCACAAAGTAAAATTCAGTTAATAAAGCAATATCCAGGAACTGCCCACTGTGAAACAAACCTTGTTTTCCAAAAGAAACAGAACTGCAATTTTCCAAAGACGCCTCCACAAATACAATACCTTCCTTATATTGGATTAAACTTGATCACAGGAAAAGCAAGAAAATATAGTTAGACTTGAAGTAGAAATTTTCTTTCTGGTGGGATTTCTCTTAATTTCTGCTGAACTATACACTGTTCATTTTGGATAGTGTAAAAGTTCCACAGAATCTTGTTCTTATCAGTGTTCTAAATATGCTTGTAAGACAACAATAGATTTTTTGCACAGTGTCCAAACATTATTGTCAGATGCAGTTGAACATCAGGTGAAAGCATGCTGACTTTTGGTTAAGTACTGAAAAAATGTATAAGCATCTGTTTGTGGTATTGAGCAGATATTCAGCTACCAGAAGTAGTTTTATAACACATAGCAATTTATATGGAATAGTTTATTTCTTTTGTCCATACTGGAACTGTTTCACTCCCTCCATTGGCTAAGGCTTTCTGGTGGTATCTTTAAAACCAATTATTATCTGTCATTACTCCTTCAAAGGAACAGTGATACATGTTCTCACTGCAGAAATAATCAGCAGGAACAATGCAATATCAAGTTGCTACCTCTTTAATGAGCCAAGAAACATAACCATTAATTTATCGTACTTTCTCGTGTCACAACATTTTTATTTTACATCCATTTTTATTTTAATAAAGTCAAACCCACTGCGATTACCTGTAAAACACACTAATAAGAATTTGATTAAATTAATTAACATTACCTGTTATTTCAATGGTCTTGATGAACTACAGACCAGGAAGTCCAGCACAGTTTTATAATTCTTAAAAATTACTTTAGAAAATAGCAAATCATAACATTCCAATTAGAGAATTATTTGTCATTTTCCTGTTGTTTAATTATACCAATGATAAAATATCAGGAATGCCTAGGTAGGCAAAGAATATGAAGGCTGAAATTCTTAGAAGTTTAGAGGTGTCCAAGTTTTACAATGTAGATGTAAAAAACCGAAGGCCAAATTTTTAAAAGGCATTTTGGTGTCTAAAGGTGCACACCACTGAGCCGTGTCTTTTCCAGTTACGCCCCTTTAGTTCAGGATATGTTGAACACGCAGTTCTGACAACATGTCTATGCCATCTGTCTCTTTAGTACCCTAAATTTAGTACCCTGTAACAGCATTATGCTTTGAAACTAAAACCCTAATGCACCGTTTCCATCCTTTTTCCTCTTCCTTCGCTTCAAATGCTATTTCACATTTTCGCACAACCCGTACAAGTCTTCCGTGTGCTCATGCAGAGAGGGCCTGAACTGCCCAGATGTGTCCTACCAGCAGAGCAGGCAGGGTAGTGCCCACCTGGAGGGCTGTGGCTCAGCTTGGCTGTGCAGTAGCACACCACCACCAGGACACTGCCAGTCTCACAGATGCCCATCAGCAGACGCACAGATGTTGAGAGCATTTTCTCAGCAGAAACCAAATGCTCGCAGCTCAGGTACAAGTGAAGGGCCCTGACCCACGCGCACGGCTGCAAGCAGCCGAGGCAGCCAAGACGACCCTTCCTTCCAAGCCTTCCCTCCTGCTGCCTCCCAGCACGACAGCGGGAGGGAAAATGCACAGCTCAGAGGAGCCTAAATTTGAACAGCTGAGCTCAAATGAGGGCTTTTTACCTCCTCAGGGTTGCTTTATAAAACTATCTGTCTTTTTTTTTGTTGAAGATAAACAAAGCAACAGCGGAAAACACCAAAAAAATTTTCAAATTAAAACCGATGCTTAAATAATTTTATATCAAGTTATGTCCACTGTTCTTTCACTCTGAGACAATTGCTTTTTCATCAGAGATTTATGAACCCCTGAGAAGAAAAGTATATAGAAATACTGACAGATTAGCGTTATTCCCAAGTTATTTACCTTTTTATATCAACCCTGGTGAACATGCTGCTTTATATATTGAGAGGCTTCTCATTCATTCTGACTCATTCCTGATTATGGTCCATCAGTTTTTTCTACCTATCTTCTGTAAATAAAATGGGAAGTATGTCTGGAATCTGAAGCCCATGCATATTTACTTACTCTAGTCAAACCAAAAATACTTGCCTTAGCAGCCTAATAACCTCTCAGAGAAATATGCCACATTCATTTACATGATGATGAGATGGGAAAATGGTTTAAGTAGGGGCTGTTCACTTTGGGATAGTGAGAAAATGATGGAGCCTCCAGGGCACAAAGGGACTGAGTGCCTCTGCTGTCTGTTTAGGGGCTTCTCTCCAATACTCCACCTCCACCCTGCTCACAGTTTGCACCCCACAAAAGTTCATACAGACCTTGGCAGATGAGACTATCTCTCCCAGAAGGGGTTTTACTCATGAATTCCCACTTATCCTCCAAACCAACCAGACCAGTGCCAGGAAGCTGTATTAGTGCAGGACACCTACTTGTTTTGTCCTGACCACAAATATTTTTCTAGACCCACTATATTACTCTCATTTTGGAGAAATAATTGTGAATGAATTTATACATGCAGCAGTGTAACTTCTGCCTCAGCAGCCACTCTAAATCAAATGACAGATTTTTTTTCTTTTACTCTCTCAGTCACAGTGACCACACAGCCCTGGTGGAACAGAGGAGCATGATGTAACCCTTTGAAACATCTGCACACCAGTTCACTAATTATCCCAAACCAGCCTTTTTCCTCTGGGACAGCAGGAATCCCATAACTATACATACAAGGAGGAAAGAGAAGTTGCCCTGAATTGGCCATAATTTTTGTTCTGTTCATGCCCAAGTTGGAGAAATGTCCCACCCGAGGTCTGAAAACGCCTGGGTGGCCTGTATTGTCTACTGCTTAGACACCTTTACCACCTGAAAGCTCATTTGGTTCAAACAGATGAGTTCACAGAGCTGGCAAAAAAATATCTACCACTCTGGGAAGCACAAGCACTTCCATGCATGAGAGGCAAAAAAGTAGCTGATGTGTGAGGTGACATTCAAAGCACTGCTGCCTCTGCAGAACAGAATTATTATTTTCTGCTGCTGCTCTCTGCATGTGAGTGGAGGCCCCGAGCCAGGCTGCTGTCTGGGGCAGGGAAACAGAAAGAAATAGGAACATGTTTTCATGCCTTATAGCTGAATTCTGCAAGGCATGGCACATTTTTTTGGAGGTCATGAGCCTCCCCAGCTAGGTCAGATCAAACACCTTTGGGGTTTGCACCCCTGAGGAGAAAATATGCTTTTTTATTATATAAATGTCAAAGGAGCTGCAGCCACTTGGAATGTGTTACTGCCTTGTGGGTTATTTTACACTGACTTTAATTATGCTCCATCTTCATTTAAAGCCTGATTAGTGCATGGTTCACTTGAAGCCACACTGCCTGCCCAGCTGTGTGCAGACTCGTGTGTGGGGAGATTTCAGAGACATGCCAGAGACAGCACATACTGAACTACACCAGGAGCATCTCACACCTGTACCAATTTAGTGCCCAGAACAAAAACTAATAGCCTCTTCTGCTCTTTCAGATCCTGAGATGTCTTGACAAACACAGCTTAGATGCTAGAAATCCTATTCTGACCTAAAACTACACAGTTATGCCAATTTTTTCACTTCTGTTGCCTTATTAAAGGTAAGAGATTTATCTCAACAGAACTGTGTCATTTCATGCATAATGAAGACTAACACAGGAATTTAAAGCCATGGTCAATACCTGATGGTGTGCTAGGAACAAAAATACGCAACTATTTCTCATTAAGGTTTAGTTGTCTTATGCCAAGGTAGGGTATATTTTTTTCATTAATACTAAACAAACATTTGTTTCACCTGACTTTATTCCCAGCTAGAGCAACACTGAAGAAGAACAGAATACTAGATCACCTTCAATCAAACCAGCTTCTTAATACTTATGTTTTTAATGTTAAGAGCAGAATATGCCTGGATTGCTCAACAAGGACTACAAGCAAAACAAAGTAATGTATTTCCACCTTGCTGTGACACACAACTTTTGTTAGACACCATGCACTAGGACTAACATGATATCCATGTAGCTTCTTCTTCTTCACTCCGGAATGCACTCAGGTTATTTTTAAATGCTTGGTAACATGTTTTTGAATCACTGCTCATTTTTCACAGGTCTGCAGCTCCACACATCCAAGTTTTCTTACAAGATGACTTTTGCATATGTTCGATACTACTTCTGTGCTGAGATACCCCCAAACACATTTTTGTTCCATCTCCATGTCTGCATTTCTTTAACTGCCCACTTCTGAGCTGGCTATAGCCATCGGGGCCTCAGTGTTCACCTGTGCCCTGTCTCTTATCACCCCAGGCCTGCATGTCTCTGTGCCCATCCTGTTTCCATATCTCAAGGCACCTGCTATTGTTCCAAGACTGCATTTTTCTGTATGACATTGCTCTGTTAGAACCATAAATACCTTACTCTACACTGCTATACAATTGCTACTTCTCCTTCTATACTTCTGTTATAACAGCTTGTTACTGATACCTGTATAAGGCTGTAGGTTGTACCACACAAAGAGAAACAAATTAAAAAAAAATAAGCCACAGGTACCTGTTCAATTAAGGAATTTGCTATCACAGATAAACCAGGGAAATAAAAGCTGCAGACAAGTCAAGAGAAGTTCAGACAGGGTAAATCTATCAAGCCTCAGTCCTGAGGCCTTAAAAACTCAATACAGAGCCTATGGTCTACAGCCATGGCAATACCTGTTACAGGGCTACATGGACAGTGTCATCAAACTGCTGGGCAAAAGATGGCTCTGAATGGAGAATGGGGCAATACCACAGGGAGATTGATCCTATACACCTTTGGCACGTCTGCATTTCCAAGGTGGGGCAGAGGCATTTTTCTCTCAAGTTAAATTAATAATTTATTAAAGCTGTCTCAGGATCTTTATCCTATCTGCAGTCATGTTACGAGGGGTGGACCCTGATGAGATGTTTTCTTTGAGATCACGAAGCAGAAACATGTTCTGATCAAGTGATATGTTGTGCTTTTTGAGTTTATACAACACTGATTTTTTAAAATTAGTTTTGGCAAGAGTGGATATTTTTATTAAGGAGAAATATTTTTTCTTAAGTATACATGGTATACAAAAGAGTGATCACCTTGCATCTAGTCAGTGTTAGAGAAAAGGATGTGACTGAAGTACCTTCAGCCAGCTGGCATGCTGAGTCACACAAGCAAATACAAATCCCCTTGGTAAAAATATTTCTTGAGTAACAGTCAAGTTATGACAGCATGAAAACTTAACATGTGATCTTAACTCTCCCCCAGGTGACATCTAGTATTACGGAACTGGAATATCACACGTATAGGTTTAAAAATAAGCTAACATTTAAACATTGCATTTAGGCTAGGCTTTAGACATTTTGGACCTAGCTGGGTCCTAAACATGCAAAGTTTTCTCCTTTCATGCTGTCAAGTGTCCTCTCCCCTGTCCAAACCTATATCACTTTTGATTGTGCTTGAGTCCTCAGTCCAAGACTTGGCTCCCTGTTTCTTCTCTCTCCCATCCCTCATCACATCCCCATCACACTCATCCCCAAGTTCCTGCCTCTCACAGCTGCCACCACATGTCCCAGACTAAGGACACAGGTCTTAGCTTAGTCTCTATTTTAGAGTAAGAGTGATGTGGGATGGAGTAACCTTTCCACTCTGCAGCTGTTGCCTCTTTGGGCACCCTCTGCACCTCCAGAGTTGAGTTCTCCCATCCCAGGGATATGACCAGGGTATAAACTGGGTATATGGTCAGGCACCACACAATAATCTGGTCAGGAAAATGGACTGAAAAGGCCTGCAGGGTCTTCTGATCAAATCCCTTGACTTTTTTTCTTAATCTGAGACTGGCTCTGTCTGTGTACTTGGCTATTTATAAACAGAACCTATCAATCTTGTGCATAATAAGTATGAATTAAATAGCACTGCACAACTTACCACACACAGAGTATAGCAGAATAACAGTACCAAATACATTATCTTATCTATGGACTCTCATATTACCTGCTAATCTTGTGGCTATCAGCATAGTCATCTAAGCCCTTACATGTGTATCAATAAGAGCAGCAAAGTCCCTAGTGGAGCATCACTGATGTTTCCTTAATAGTACCTTACTCCTCAGTAAAAAAAAAAAAACCCTAATTGCAGATGAACTTCAGCTGGAGAAAGAAACTTCTAACTTTTAGGTCCAAAACCTAATACCAACATTGAGTCCAGAAAAGAATCCTGCCATGACTAAGCCACAGGTAAATTCCAAATGCCAGAGTGATCTCCACTGGTGCACATTTTTGATAAAACAGGAGACCTGTCTGCAACGCCTGTGTGTCAGTATTTTCTTTTTCTTTAAAAGTTCTAAAATAAACTTAGAACTTGTGTAGGGCATCAGACCTGGCAGTGCTGAGTTTTCTCAATTAGTTATGAGTCAGGATGGCATGGAGAATGCTGGTGCTCCAACTCTAACCCATCGAGGCAAACTACTTTTTGGGAAGGGGAACCCTTGCAGTAAAGTAAGCATCTGCACATGATGGATGATCTGAAGCCTGAGGTCGTTCCATTTCACAGACACCATCAAAATGCCATCAGTCATGGCAGTTTTCAGTCATGACATCAATCAAAGCCATACTTTAGTAAATTTTAGCAGAAACAATTTGCATCTTGAATTATCAGATCTCTGCCTCTCAGTGCTTATGATACTGTCACATTTTTCACTGAATTGCTTTGGAAAGAGCAAATGCAAAAGTTCCTGGAAGTGAAATGAAATTGTGATGCCTTATGCTTAGACAGTAACTTCTAGCAACACTCTGCAAGAATTTATGGCTAAAACTTATGTTTCTATCTGGTTAAAACAGTAACTAGCAAACAATTTTCAGTTAAAGTGAATGTCCTCAGCCCTCATTCAGACAGGAAGAAAGGCTGGATTTCAGCCTTTTTTGGAAAGAACAAAATCAACCTAAGCAATTCTTCAAGTTTTATGGAGTTCAGAAAAAAGAGGATTTTTCATGCCAAGATCAGAACTAAACAGAAGTATTGCACAAGGTGAGTTTGGCAAATCTGTTTTTCCTATGTCCTGCAGACAGGATAAGCAGGGACATAGAAGACATAAAGATGAGGATTTTGTGCTGACAGCGCATAAAGACAGACTGCCTTGTGCCTTAGGCAGGACAGGCACAGTTTCAGACCCTGACCAGAAACTGGACAGCCCCAGGGGAGGGCACGCATTTCTCATTTAAGAAGGTGAAGTTTGTCTTCGTATCTAAGCACCCCAACAACAGCTGTGATGAGGTTAGTAGGTATGATCAGTGATGAGGTATCAGTAGGTCTGACCAAACTGCCAGCTACCCCCACCTCTGAATTTTGGGGCCAGTTAATTATATCTGCTTTTCTAACTCAGATCCTCCTGTACAAAAGGCCATGGTCATGTCTGACAGTGCTGGCACAGACCTGCTTGGCTACTGTTACAGACTAAGGGATTTGTGTGAAACTTCTGTTCTTGGGGATGGAAGTGTCAATTCATACCCAAAAGTAATTAAAAAAAAAAAAAAAGGAAACGAGTGCTCACAAACGCAGTAGCATACATTTCAATCTAACATCATTATGAATGCCTTTGGCTCTAGGTTCTTTCTGGTTTATAACTTAATAATTAACAACCTGAAAAGACAAAGCAACACACATGCAGAGCTTTAAATAATTTGGTATGCTGCATTTCATTTTTGCAGGTGTCTTTTAATAGTTCTTTGCAACATATTCTGGAGTATATCATTACATAAATTCCTAATTTAATGTAATTCCTGAACTAAAACATAGTCTTTTTTTAAAGTTAAACTTGATATCATATTTTCTTGAAAGCTGTCATCTTAAAAACATAGTGGTGTTTCAATTTAGCTGAGAAATATTGAAAAAAAGAAGAACCCTGTGCTCAATTTTAAAGTGTTTTTCAAGGTCTACTGATGTTTTCTATATTTGTTTTTAGCTGGTAAAAGGAAAATGAGACAGAAAAAGAAAGTTGAGCTGGGTGAACGATTCATGAAATTAGTTTGAACTTGCCTAAACAGAAATTCTATGCATCCCAAAACTCATTTTTCTACTGAATGTTCAAATCTGACTTTCAGCTACACTACTGCTCTTTGTCTTACCCTGTGTCACTCTAAAATATTATTATTCTTTGTGTGATTACAGAGAATAGAATGTTTCCTTATTAATACAGCAATTTTTCTTTCACACTGCTTGAAAGGAAAGTCAACAGAACCACAATGATCTGAAAGAAGTATGAGAGAGACCAGGCCTGTTTACCTCACGGTAACTAAAATTACAGTATGGATGGTTGCAGATGGCAAAGAGACTACTGATAACGTCAGCTCTGCTCCTCCTCCTGCACACAAGAGCCAAGCTGCACAGTTTCCAAAGGAGCTACACTCTCCTGGTACTCAACTCCCCTAAAAATTCAGGAGTCCTTTTTGAGTTCAACTCACCATTTTTTTATATTCTCTCTTAACAAAGCAGTGCCATGAGCAATATGAGCTGGCAGTTGGATTAGAGAAACCATGAGAAGCTGCCTGCGGAGATCACTCCCACAGGAATAATCCTTGCAGATCTGCATGGAGGTGAATCTGCCTGCCCTGTTTGGCCAACATTGTCCACTTCCCTGAACTCTTTATAGGTTCTGTTATCACAGCTAACATTCACTTATTTTTTTTAAGATGTTTATGAAACATAAAATTCCTCAAACATTTATATTCTAGGAATTGCAATTGCCTTGCCAGACTTCATTATGAAGATGACAGAACAAAGGCTCCTGTTTTAAAACTAAAGAGTGTCAATTTAGACTAGGTATAAGGAAAAAAAATTATGATGAGAGTGGTGAAACACTGAAACAGGTTGACCTGAGAAGTGGTGGGTGCCTCATCCCTGGGGGTGTCCACAGTCAGGTTGGATGGGGCACTGAGCAACCTGGTCTTGCCGAAGATGCCTCATTGCAGGGGAGTTGGAACTAGGTATCTTTAAGGTTCCTTCCAAACCAAACTGTTCCATGATTCTGCGATATGTGTGAAAACCTTTTTTGTAAGTGCTGCAACAGAGACATCAGAGCAAATGCTTATCCTCGTTATTTTTAAACATAGAGAAATGAGAAAACACTATTGAATAAAAGAGGGTTAATAAAATTGAACAGAATATTAATTCACTATATTAGTCCTCTGTAAATAAGGATAGCTGTTCAAGTATTAAAACAAAACCTACATAAATGGAAGGAAAGGTGGATAAGAAATCTTTTGTTCTAATCCAAAAGCAAAATAGATTGCTTTGGTGCTGATGAAGGAAAATGTTTCAAAAACATGGTGAGGGATACATAATATTCTCCTACTATCCAGCAGGCTCTGGACAAAGACGGGGTATTTGGATAAAATGGTTTATGAGAGCATGAAGGACACGGAGGCAGGCGGCAGAATGTACAGCAAAATTATGGTGGTGTTTTCTTCCAGTGTTGATTGATCTTGCCAGTAATTTCTAAAATAATTCTGAAAATCTAAAATAATGCCAGCAACAGCCACAGGGACTGCTCAAAACAAAGCCAAGGACCCAAAAAAAAGCCTTTGGCAGCTCCCTGGACACCTCAGCCTTACTTTGGACAGTTTGAGGAGAAACATTTCTGATGAAAACCTTTTCATAGTATTTTGTCTCTCCTGATATTTTGATATTTAATGAAGAACATTCAGACTTCGTGGTAGGGAAGTGTTCCAGGCTATCCAGCACTGTTCGTTAAAAACAGAAGAATCCACACTTTGATTGAATCCTGAGGCTGGGACTAGAGATGTTTACTAAACTGTTTCAGATGAGAATTTTTTCCTAACTAGTTTGCAAGTTTTCCATCAAAGAACATCTGCTAAAGGCAGCACAAAGCATTCACGGCACGATCAGGGAGAATGACAAGCACATTGGTAATTCATCACTGACAGAGTGGTGACGGCTCCAGTCCTACAGTCTAACCATATTCCAAAAGGAAGCAGGTGGATATAAACCAGCAAAGAGCCGGAAAGCGAGTCCTGGGAGGGACCACATGCACTGACTGTCCAGCCCTCAAGCTACCCAGGATAACAACATGGCAATGGTTCTGCAAAAGGACTGGAGCCAACTTTAAACAACGATGCGTAAGTCCACCTGCTCACTCTCCAAGAGACTCCCTACACATATGCAACCTGCCAGCAGATTCAACAATCTAAAAGTAAACCTGACTCGTGGCTACGGTGTTGGTTAAAGCACCAAGTCAGTCCATCTCTCTGTTGTCATCAGCAAACAGTAAGACACAAAGGAAGAAATGCTACATGACTGTGCAGGCCCTTCAGGTTCGGGTTCTTGCTCTCCAAAACCCTTCAGAAAAGACAATTATCTGACATGCAAGCACTCAACACTTCACATTAAGAACCTATCCAAAAAATTATTTTAGTCAAAGGTGATTTTTGCCCTGTTTCCTACTGGTAGAATGTCAAGCATGCTTGCTCCCAGAAAGCAATGAGCAGGACTGTGTAAGAGAGAGAATGAGAGAAAGAAAGAGAGATACAGAGAAGATTGGGCAACTTAATTTGTTCTCATTAACCAAGGAATATGTAGTCTCCCCTGGGATATTAATTGGAAAATGGTAACCTCAGGGGCAGCAAGAAAGTCTTAGTTCTCCTGTGACCAACACTGGGCACCTGGCCAAGCTGCCACTTCTTGTCCAAGTTAGCCTGGATCTGCATATCCATGCCCTGAAGAGAAGCTGAACTCCACCTGCATTCCTGAGGAGAACTTTGATTATGCAAGCCCTTTCTTTCATATAAAATACAAAGAAAATACAAGCGTGAATCTTGCCGTGACTGAAGTCTGCTGACTATCAGCACAGGGGAAAGTACATGCATCTTGTCTTCCTCCAGCCTTGTGTTTGCTCCAGTCTGGTCTGTGTATGTCCTTTACTGAATTATAGCACTTCAGAATAGATACACTGAATATTCACTGAATATGTGCTGGAGTTGACATGAAGTTATTCAGATAATTAGCTGCCAGATCACTTTCTTAGCACAGAGTGAATACTAAAACACACAGTCTGCAGAAATTTGAAGTAAAACTCTGCAGTTTGCTAGCAGTAAAGCCCTTGACAAATGCCCAGTGCTTCCTCTTAAACGCTAATAATGTTTCACTGAAGCTTTTTGGTACCGAGATGGACAGGAAAGGAATTTCTTTAAATGAGAAGAAAATTATGATACTTATTAGCTAGCAAGGCTCTAAAAAATCAATCCTGCTCTCTCAAAGTCATGACTTTTCGATACAAAAAATGAAACCTTTTAAATAATATTGATTGCTATTGTTAAACTGTGAAAGAACAGATTATCTACTCATGCAAATAAGGAGGAAAATAATGTCCAAATTCAGAAGAGTTATGCAAAGAACATTTCTGCCCTACTGTAAGAGGTTACAAGGAATGTGTCATTTATATGTTTTTTTTAATATGTTTTCTGCAAAAAGAAATCAAGCTATGTGCTACATCATGGAGACTGCATGACAGCAACTTTGTCCCAAATATACCAGGGACTGCTGTGGGGCTTAGATTGCATGATATTTTCCTCTAAAACTCAGAGAGAATTGCATCCTTGCAAGTGATCCCAGATTAGGGTGACTAACTTGCCCTCCAGCAGATAAAGGTTGAAGAAACAAGACTTTGGGAAACCTGGAGAATGTCATAGGGTTCAATAAGTGAAAGGCAAGATTAACCACTGAGAGGTGACTGGCTCAGTAACAGCCCTGCTGGAGACAACCTAGGGTGGTGATGGACATTGAGTTTCAAATAATTTGCAAATAAAGCAAAATATACTCAAGGCTTCCTGAAGAAGAATTTGGGGAATTTGGGTCATAGGCCAGGATCAATTGTTACCACCAACCTCTCCTTGGTGCTGGTGAAGCTTAATAATGGAACACTGTGCCCAGGTTTCTGTCCCCCTGCTCAGGAGTTATCCTGGAGAGAGCCCAGCTCAAGGCTACACAGATGGTCCCGGGCCCAGAGCATGGGACATTGACACCTGAGGTTGCTTGGTCTGGGGATGGGAAGGCTCAGGGGTGATCTTGTAGCATCCTATGACTACCTGAAGGGGATTTAAAAAGGTGACAGAGCCAAATTCTCCATGATAGGAAAGTAAGACAGGACAAGGCTGTGATGATGACATCCTTGGCTACACATCCATGCTGACCTAGTCCAGTGCTCACCACAAGTATGTTTTGACTCTAGGTTGGACTGAAGGCCTCATGAGGCTTGTTTCAACCACATTTTAAAAAATTTTCCTAATACAATAGCCTAATATAATAATTTTCTAATATATGCATAAGAATGTTAAAGTGAGAACCCTCTATCATAGTCAGCTGCAGCTTCATCATTAAGGTAGTTACTTCAGTTGACTAACTTGGCTTTTTTATTTGGGAATGGTTAAGCATGATTTATTCTGGCATATTAGCATTGCTCAATGAAGAAAATTGAGAATATTTCCCACACATACGTTAGGCCATTATTTTTAAAATTCTTATGTGAAACATTCTCAAGAATCCTGAAATAATCAAATTCTTTTTAGAAGCTAAGTTCAGTTGCACTGAATATTCCCCAGATCTCTTCCAAATTATGGCAAAGAAAGATAATGACAGGAATTTTAATACTTCTAGTGTGAAGCCAAGTGAAACTAAGTGGTTTGAACTGATACATTCAAACATGAATGACCCATTCCAAAAATGTGAACATTAACAACTGAAGGAAGGCTTACAAGAATAGCTGCTACTGTGGACCACCAGGTTTTCATGTGACTAATTAATTTTAAACCAAAAATATTCAGGAAATATTAAATGCAAATATCAGAAATGTTCTTCTTTCTCACTTACATGACGTATACTCATCCTACTGGTCTTGCCTCCTTGCTCCTGAATTCTCATCTCTATCTCTAATTCATTTGTTATGGAGAACACCAAAAGTGCGTTTGCTGACACTTACATGAAATTCAGAACTCCACTGACTACTTAGCTGTACTCTTCCTACTTTGAATTTGGATTTCCTGAGACACATCTAGATTTTTTTTAAAATCAGACACATTTCAAAGGAGTACCTAATAATGACATAAAATTATTTGGTTAAATTAGAGTAATTTTCATTGGAGACCAGAATAATAGGGGAACCAATCTGGCTATGACTTTCCTGTATTTCTCAGACCATCAAGCTAGGGAAAAAGGTAATATTTTGTGAATTATTCTGCTAATTAAAAGAATATGATTGGGGAGTACTCAATATTTGGGTAAGTCCCCCCAAAAGAGCTTGCAAATTTTCCATAAATTTACATGTGTTCTTAGCACAACATTTCTTATGAATTTGAAGAATACACCTTGCATACTTAGAGCAGCACCCCTTCACTCATAACTGTTTGCCTTCCAAATTTAAATTAATATGCAATAAAGAGAGCAGTGAGCTTTCCCAGCAGGGAAGAAGGGGATTTCAGGTTTCCTGAACTAGTGGTTCATTGTTATTTGCTATGAAAACTCTTCCATGTCCTTTCCTGTCAGCCAGAATTTGTCTTAAGACTGTTGTCATTTACTTCACAGAGATGGAACTGTGCTGATATGCATACAGCAAAGATGGAAGGTAGTGACTGGTTACTAAGGCACAGTCCTCTGCACTGGAGCCTTTAGCAAAGTAAAAATGAATTAATTATAATCTCAGAGAATTTCTCTTTTAGTATGGGGTTGAGTGAAAAGCTTTCAGGGTCAGCATAGTTTGTCTCTTCTTTCTCTGGGAAAGCTCCATGCACTGCTCCTGCTTTTCATGCCATTTCCACTGCATAGATGACCTTGTTCTGTTCTTTCTGAGTGCACAACCCTCACTGCTGTGTCAGGGGTTAAGTCAATGGCAGTGCTCATGAGAGCATCGACAAGGTAAAAGATAAATTTTTACTCCGGTGCTTCAGTGTGTGTCTGAACACACACAGGGTAGCAATTGCCTAGCTCTGCCCTGACAAGTGGGTATTTTAAATGTATTATTCAATCCATCTAACAAATTAAACCAGAAAACACCAGGAACAAAACCCTAAATTCCTAATCCAATAGAGTTACTCACACAATGGCAAGGAGTTCCGGAGAAGTACCAAGGACAAGCTAAAATGATGAGTCTGTAAACCCCAGAAGGAGAGGAGCTCGTTAGTTATCCCAACTGGTGCACTTCCTGCAGTGCTGCAATTTCTGCAGTGAAATGCTAGATGCAGGATCTAAAATGGTCCATCAAGATGATGGATCTTGATGAAGTAAAGTCTTTCAGACTTTGATGATGAGGGAGCAGAGAGCAAGACAAGGGAGACGAATGCCAGTTTCATTGCTCAGTAACATGTAATCCAGCTCATGGAGCAAAACTAGGAAAGACATGCCTGTCAGTCCTGTTAGCAGGAATGGAGATGGTCAAGTTGGTTCAGAAAAGAAGAGATAAAATGGAACAGCAAAAAGAGTAGCAAAATAAATAATTTAGCTCAGTGGCAAAAAGTTTTTTTAATATCACATTTCCAATCTTTGAACTAGTTTGGCAATAACTTCTTTGGCTCATGTGCTTCTTGTCAGATAGAGAAGAACTTATCTCCATGGCAACACATTATATTAAATGTAGGAAGCAGAATCCATCTATCTATCTATATATCTATCTATCTCAGCATCTAAGCTTATTTAAGCTCATTAAATGGTAACCCATAGTAAGAGGGGAATAGAGACCTGTACTGAAGCATTTGTTCAAGGAAAATAAAACACACTAGTAGATACCAACTGAAAATGGAATATTACCTACGTTTAAGAGGTAGAAAACAGTATCCAAACAGATTTTTAAATAGGAACAGCTTTCTAGGTAAGGGAAGATCTGCAGGTCTGATCAGTGCTCTAAAAGTAATGTGCAGTGTAGAAAAATGAGATGCTGAGACCCTTTGTGTCTCTCAGGAGGTAGGATGGGAGGAACAGAACAGGGAGTTTTCTGGAACTGAATCCAGGCAGAGGGATGAAACATACAGTGAAGAATAGTAATAAAAAAGTTATAACAGGGACTGAGATTAGCAGCTAAATACTTACGGTGGTGGGTGACTTTGACTCAGACTCAATTAACTATGACTGAAGGACATTTAGCACTTACAGAAATGGGCACATAAATCAGGTGAAACCTGAGAAAACTGCACCAAGGCAGCTCTAGAAAGAATAGCTCATGTACAGTAAACTCAAAAGAGCTCTGAAATCAATGGACTCTGGTTTTATGCTATCATACAAAGTAGTCTTCAGCTGGACAATTTCTGTACACTAATCAAGTCATTTACAGCAGTGCTCTGTCCTCACGTTCATTGTCAAAGACACAGGATGGAGCTCCACACACCTCTCCTGGGAGCCACGAGGCCACTCCTGGTTTTTCACAGTAAAAACAGTACTCATATCTCTCAGTCTCTTTTCATTTACAAGACCAGTATTTCTCATGTATACATCCCCTTTTATACTACAAAGGTGTATTACTGGACTTTTCCTCTGTGCTGTGTACACCAAAAGATCATTTCAAATGTTGCTGTGACCAGCTGCTTGCTAACAGTTGCGTATCTGGGGTTGCAGACACTCTTCTGCTATTGTAAGTGAGTATTCCCCATTCAGGTCAGTGTTTGTGGCTTATGTTTGATGAGACAAACCCCAGCTTCTTATGTTGCTGTCAACTCCCAGCAGACAGGTGTGAGCTGTGTGTGCTGCAGAGGTTGCTAAATATTTTGACTTCCAGGTTCATTCAGTTAGCATTTGGGATAAGGTTAAAATGAGCTCTTAATCCGCCAAACTCTTTTGCACAACCACTATACCCAAGAAACATGAAAATTAATTAATAACTTTCTCTGTCTGTATGAACTTGGTTCATTTTCACATGCTTCATTAATGAAATATCTTTAGGCTTCCTATCCACAGTGAGCATCAGGAGATAAATGAAAGTATTAAAATGAATGAACAGAGGGTTGTTCAAAGGAGTTCACTCTTGTTAAAAGTTAACTGAGCAGGAAAGCAAAGAGAATAAATGGAACAAAGGCCTGATAGAAAGTGAGTCACACTTTGTCTGTTCTTGCACCTTACAAACTGGTGCTGGGATTCCAATCACAAGGAAAAACTTATTTATATTAGTCCTCTAGAGAGATTCCATTACATTTTCTGGTGTGAAACACAGAATGGAAACGTAAAGCACAACAGGAATGAACAGGTGAGGTACTTGAGTGATTTTAGTCAGCTGAAAGCTGAGGTGTCCCACTCTGGTATGGGGAAAACAATTTTGGAGACAGGAACCCTGGAACCTCAGTTATACTACTGTTCCAGGAGTTGCTGAGCTCCCTCACAGCTGTGCTGTGCTTGCCCCTGCTTGTGGCCAACAGCAGCAGCAGCAGCTCTCAGATGGGTCCTCCCAGGTGTGTTTTTTACCAGCTGGACTCTGATGCTGAAAGATGCAGCTCAAACTGAGCCTGAGCAATTTCCTGTCACTCACACACACGCTTCAATGTTTCTGCTTCATGCATTCCTCTGGTACAGTGAGACGTGCTTGTGAGCTGGGTGTCTCACCTCAGACTCTGCTGCCCAGGACTCACAGTGGCTATAAAAAGGTAGGCTGAAGTCAGAGTGAACCAATTATGCCAGAATAATTTTCAGGAATAAAGAGAACATTCAGTGCTGTAGTGATCACCCCAATTAATAATGGCTGCAACACAAAACCTACTCATCAGATTAAATCAGTACTATCTTACAACCCTTTTGGTCCTTAAGCACAGCTAGCATTACATAATATGTCCCTCCATAGACACAATTCTATTCAGGAAAAATATGACCTCTCTTTCCTTTAAATCAAAATAATCATGCAATCACTTTGCCAAAGCTCAGTCTTATTAGACAGGAGCAACACAAGAGTTACAGCCACTATATTTTCTCTGTCTGTCTCAAACAGTTGCATGAAATTCATCTGTCTGAACAAAAAAATTTAGACACTGTGGTCTCAGAGAGGTAAGTCATCATCAGATACTACTGTCATCTTTTCAGTATCATTGTAATTTATTTAGGAATCTTCACATGACGATATTAATACTTACAGTAGTCTGCAGACTGGTGGAACAACATTGCTTTTCTCAGCTTTTCATAGGTGTTTCTCTATGGTATAAGCCATAACAGTCAGGAGACAGTGTATCCCTGAAAGATCTTGCCTAAAGGACAGCGTTTTGATGGAGCAGGGAGGCGAGACAAGACACTATTTTTTTCTATTGTCTTCTTTCAGCTTCTAATTCGTTAAAGGAAAAATGCCAATATTCTTCAAAAGTTCCAAGATAATTTCTTCCTATTTTAAAACTAGCTGCATGACACTTAAAAGGAGTTCTCTAAAGCTGATAACCTGCAGGAAATGACAGCAGAGGACTAATGAGATGCACTTTTTTTTTTTAAGGAGGTAGAAATCACCATTGTTTGGGGATTTTTGCAACAGTTCAGTCCCATCTCATCAGACAGACTAATTCTTTCTTCTCACTACCCATCAAAGCAGAACAAAAGGTACATTCCTCAACTGCAGTTCAGGTCCAGTTGGTCAGCAGAACAGGAAACAGAGAAAAGGTATTCGAATCTAATGTACTACTATAATAATGAGCTTCTAATAAAACAATAAATTATAAACACGTCTAATTATAACCACTTTAAAATAGTGCTGGGTTGCATACAACATCAGTAATCACTAAAAATAAGGATGTGACCTTCCAGATGACCATACCAGCATATGACCCATGTGTTTTTTTAAGAGCCTCATGCTCTAAAAACTACGGTGCATAAATGTGGGTATCTTAGAGAATCCAACTCAGAACCCAGAAAGACTCGTGCCTAGAAAATATCCACTTTTGTGTAGCTGCTATGTAACACATACTAACCCGCACAACAGGTGTTGTGCAACCAGTGTAACGGTGCAGCTATTTTAGCATTCACAGACCACTTATGTTTGCACAGAAAACAACATTATAGGGTTAAGTACTGGCATGGACATCTGTGAGGGTTCACTTAATGTATTTTCGAGGTGAGATACCAGAATAAATATCTTAACTACGCAGCAACATCTAGCTCTAAATATCCATAAGATGTTCTATGGCAGGGTGATTTGCAGAGCTATAAAGGAAATTAAGAGATGCTACATATACATAGTACAGATGTTTTTTTAAATATGTATATGGATAAATTCTCTTTTTTTTCCAGACTGCTTTTACCTCAATATTTTCCAAGTAATATTTCTTCATTGACCCAGGACAAAATTTTGGTATATTTTTGTAGTCCATAAATAAAGGGTGAAGTCTGTTCACCTTGCTTCTAAAAAGCTTTATTTACAACATCTGGAGTTTTTTCCATGAGAAATCATGTAAGCGTGTAATTCTAATTTTTTCAAAAAACCCCAATCATACATCTTGGGATTTGTTTGTTTGTTTGGGTTTTTTTACATACATTTGCAATTTCAAAATTGACTGTGCCCCTAGCTTTTCCCAGGAATACAGAGGGAAGAATGACAGAAGTCCAAATATTTTCCACAGAAAAACAGATTCATTAAGCTTGGAAAAAACCTTTAAGATCACCAAGTCCATGAATAAAAAGGACAGAAATCAGCCCATAAAAACACTTTGTGCTTTTAAAAAATATCCTGCTCTAGTGGAATGTGTCCCTGCCCATGGCAAGGGGCTTGGAACTAGATGATCTTTAAGGTCCCTTCCAACCCAAACCATTCTATGATTCTATGATAAAAATACAGGTAGTGATATTGCCATTATGCAACATCATTAAATACCACCACAAAGCCATTAGAAAGACAGTTGTAGTACTCTTGAAAGTATTCAGCCACCTAAAAGAGGGTTGCCACTGGGATACATTAGGCATTGATTAATCTAACTCTTATTTTGAGGAGCAGCACATGAACATTGCCACCACACTGAGAGAGAGCAGTACATATCAGAACAACATGTCAGTATGGTGTTTCTCCCCCTTACAAAAAAAGTAAATTGGCGAGTTTAACGGAAAATAGTGTGTTAATTTCTACTAAGTACTTCACTAGTGCCCTTAGAAAAACTGCTGCTTTAGGTCCCTATTCACAGAGAAAAATCAAAAAGCTTCAACACAAAAAGCCACAGAAACGGGGCTTCCTGAGATATGAGAAGAAAAGCCGGCAGAACTGAGTTGTTCTCACCCAACACTCACCTCTTCCACAACTCTGTAGCAGAGAAGTTTCTCTGCCCTTCAAGGTTCAACACAGCTGGCTCAGGCAGGGCCACAGGTGGAACCAGCGTGGGAAGCTCACTCCTGAGCAGTTCTGCTTCTCCGCAGTGGCCACCCCCCAGACCGGTCCTCCTTCTTGGGAGCAGAGGACTTGCTCCTTCATTTCTCCCAGTCTGATTACTGGGAGACATCCAAAGCTGGTGCCACTGCCCTGCCACCACTGGGCTGGGTGGCTCAGGTGCCCTTCATGACAGTGGGCAAAGAACATCACCTGTCACCGTGCATGGCCCTATGCAACGATCCAAAATGAGCATCAAGGGCATCCAGCCCATCACTGTGGCTTGGATGGTGCTTGGTGCTGCCTGCACTGTCAGTCGTGCACCATGAGGAGGGGAAAGCATGGAAAAAGATTTTGTTAATAACCCTGCACAAAGCAGCACAACCTCTTTAACGAATGTGTTACACTTCCAGAAAAATTACTAGTTTTCTCCAGTCAAACTAGATTAATTTTCCTTTAAAGCTATTTTTGTTTGCTCAAGGCATTTTAAGCACCCTGTGTAAATGAATTAGGAATGACAGTTTCTCCAGTAAGGGGATAGGTGACCATGTTCCTTTCTTGTACAGTACATACTTTGTGAGAATAAAGAATAAAAGCCAGCATGTTATCTGTATGCATGCTATTTAAATGGCTCTCTCCCCTTGCTTTGTGAGAGTTTAACATTCCCAGTGATGTGTGGAGAAAGAGTTTGAAACATAAAAATGGGACTACAGATAACATAAAATTACTTCTCAGCAACAAATGCACATGTCTGTCGGTCTATAGATGTGCTAAGTAAAGCACAGTGGAATTTTGCAAACAAATTTACAGCGTGTCAAAAGCTTCAGTGAGAAAGCAGATTGAGCAATGCTCTGTAATAATGGTGCCTGTCCAAGGGTGCTCTGCCTGTGTTGCAGGACATCTACTGCTGCACAAGGACACAAATCTTAACACCTTAAATCAGACAGACAGTTATTTGTTCAACAAAATTTTCCTGGCTACCATATTCTTGTAATTCTATGACCTTTTTCATGCCTTTGAGAGAGATCCAGTAATTAAACCAGACTTAAGAAGTCCTAATGGTGGAACATTTTTTCCTAGGTAATGGAGATTTCTGCTTACCTTAGAATATTAAATAAATACTTAGTCTTATTTTAATTTATTTATTTAAGTTAAGTTAAGCCCAAATTTATTTAAGTTTGGACCGCACAGGATAAAGCATCCCCTGTGTCTCTTCTTCTGATACACAATAAAATGCATGGTAGGCTCTCTCAGGATCTACAAGACAAGCTAATAACATGGCCAGATATCCTGGACTGATGGGCATCCCCCAGGACCAGGGCATGCAAGAAGGAGCACACAAGGCAATGACAGGAGAATTGTTGCAGTGTGCTGTGAGGCTGAGATGTGAATCAAGTTATCAGGCAGGCTCTGGGGCTGGCAAAGCAGGCTGGGAAACAATTTTCAATTTTGTTCCTTTCAAACCAAGTGAAGGAGAACAGCTTCTGCTAAGAGCTAAACAAACTTCTGGAAAGTATTTATGTGCCTGGTTTGAGGTTTACCAGCCCCTGTTCTAATCAAGGCATTTGGGTTTCATGTGGCTGATGCTTTAGTTATGGAGTTACTCATTGCAGAAAGCCGTTGCCTTGGTAGCTGAGTGACCCAGGGGGTTAATAAAGCGAATTTCCACCCCAGAGATCTGTGGTTCATGCTTGGCTTAACAGACAGCAGTAAATTAGTTTGGTGGTCTCAAACTAGCCCACAGACTCACTGTAAAATCCCAGCATCATTTTAAAGGAATTTATCATAGTTGGGATTTTCTATTCATAAGAGAGCTAAGACTGGAATAATAGGGTTATGTTTCAGGGCAGGATGAGAGGCCATTAAGTAATCCTAGTATATTATTAAGTAATGCAAGTTTAAATACATGTGCATAAAATGTCTGGAATTAAATTAAAAAATAAATTAATTCCATTATGAATTTAACTTTTGACCAAATAGTTGCAAGGAAAAAGGGGAAAAAAAGCCTTTCCCACAGTGTTGAAGACAGTGCTATTCCACTATGTATGCAGGGAAAGCTACGGCTTTCCAGGAACAGTATCACTCCCTTTAGTAGAAATGCAGTCTTTTAAAAGTGTTTGAAACAGTTGTTTGTAGATTTAGTCATACAAAGATAATTAACTCCTTCATGCCAAGACATGAGATTTTTTAAAAATATTTCTGTCAGTGACAGTCCTTAAATACTTCTCAAGAGGCTAAAGGTTTAAAACTCACTGTGGACTGTTATCATTATCCCACAGATATACCACCTTCTGAAGGAAATGTGTCCTTCAGTCTCAGGTTTATTAGCTCAACATTGTGCCTCATGCCAGAAGCAAGAACTGTAGAAAAGCTTTTCCCAGTTAATTTTGAGACAATTCCAGAACAATGTCAATATCCTGACAGAAACCGTGCTTTTGCCTTTTTTGGGGGAAGTACATCTCATACACTTCACATTTGGTTTTCTGCTCTCCAAAGGGGCAGAAGGGGTTGGAGTATGTTTTGCCTCTTCCCATAGCTCTGGCTAGATCACAAGCTGATGTAAATCAGCATCATTCTGCTGCGGTCTTTACCTTCCAGATGAGGATCTGAATCTTTACTTATTCCCTAAGCCAGTGAGAAGTGGAGTCCAGAGCTGTCAGAGGGCCATCACTGGGCACGTTTATCAAAAAATCCAACAGACTGTAGTACATTTTCTCTTTATAAAGTATAAACAGCCCACATGTTTATGGATGACAGTGGTACTGGGAAGGAGGTGAGAGGGAGAGATGTGGGGAGCGACAAATAGACTGTAAATTAAAATTAACTGCATCAGAAACTTGAAGGAAAGATACAAGTTGGGTGCTGTGCGTAGAAAATATCTTATTGCAGTCAAGCCTGACCCCGTTCCTTGAAAAGCATTTCTCTGATTTGTTCAGGTCACAAGTGGGATGGAAATGAGCCTCCGTACTGCTTCTTCACACATCCGGATTTAATAGACTTTTTTCCACTGATAAAAGACCACTAATGAGTTCATTTTCAAGCTATTAAATTGGCTAGAATAGCTAGTTCTGCTGATGATTGCACAGAGACCTGACGGTCACAGTGGGTTTTGTCTTTGGCTGTTAACCATTTGGTGTCTCGCTGTTGCAATACAAACGTTTAACTAGAAAAGGAAGGGAAACCAAAAGAAACCTTGCCCTGTCCCTTGCTCCCCACCCATCCCTTTGTTCTACCCTTTCCATTTTGTGACTCTCTGTGTTTCTCAGATACCTTGAAACACAAGTACTTCCTTCCCAGAGAGCTGTCGTACCAGCAACACCTTGTGATCCAAACAATTAGAAGCACATTCATGACAACATTTGACTTCAGTTTTGGATGAGAGCACAATTACTGTTTTCCTTTGTTCACTGAAATGTTTTAATTCAGATTATGACAGGTCCTTCACCGGATATCACATGAATTTTTTGACTGGTCTGGAGCCTGTGTCCTTAAAAAATGCATATGTGGACTGCCCATAGTTATACACTGCAGCCTGAAGTCCTAAGGGAACAACTGATTTCTTTAGCCATGATTGCAGTTAAGGTAACGCTAAGTGATTTCTCTTTTGGTTTAGATACATATCACTTGCAGTATCATGCAGTCCATCAGACTTTTACAGGCAAACAATTAACTACACAGCTGCTTGGTGCTGTAACCTCTGCCCCCAGCGCTTGGGGGAGCAGGAATAGGTTTGCCTGACACTTGACAACACCACCTCTTTCTGTTCAGAGAAACTGTTAATGTAACTGTGTGACATACATTAGGAATTTATTTGACCTCAGTGTTTAATATGTATATATCTCCAGTCCAGGAAGAGAAATAGCAGCCGAAGGGGGAAAGGCAGTGACATCATGTAACATTTTGGTACATGGGCCAGTAAGGAACAGATTCACAGACATCTTTGGAGAGAAGCAGCAAAACATATGAAAATGTAAGGTATCCCACCACTGTCTTCACAAACTTTGCTCCCAAAGATGGGTCTATCAAGTGTTGATCATTTTGTCAAAGCTTAACCAGTAAGTCACAGTCTACACTTCCTAAAAGTGGAAATTTTTGAAGCTACCTTTTTATTTATTTTTTTTTTTAAATTGCCTGGCTGCAGCCACACTGTGTCTATCCACAGCATCCCTTGCAAGGGGACTGCAATCAATCACCTCATCCAGAATGGAGTTGCCACACGAGTGATGTGTCAGTGTCACGGGCTGTTTGTTTGGCTGTACACAACCATGCTGCCTGCAGAGCAGTCACAGCCTGGAGCCTTTTCTACAAAACAGAGAAAATATTTAAAATCAGCCTTTTGTCAATCAAAATCTTCACTCAGAGATTTAATTCATTCTGTTAAAAGCATCAGAAGTCAACTGCCCCTTAATGGAAATATTACTTACCTCTTCAAAGATTTCAATCTAGTATCTCCTGTTGGAACAAAGTTGTGCAAGTTTAAATTTATCTACAGGGAAAAAAATCTCATCTTGTAAATATTTGTAACTGCATCTCAGAAGAATGATTTTTGAAGCTTAATATCTAGTCAGCACCAAAATGATGGTGACCTTATTATGAACATGGCAACAAGAAGTCACAGAACTTTAAATGTAATTATGTTCATGACTCCATTTTGTATGTGTTAATTTTTTGTGCTGCCTAATTTCAAACATCAAGAATCTGCTGATATTTCTGTTCAGTTAAATCCTATTCTCTGTGTGATGTTGCAAGTTACTTGTGGATCATTAGTTGAAGCTAAAATGTAGATTAGAACACAGGAAGAATATATTTCATTTCAAAGAAAGGGAAAAAACACCTCTGAACCAAATGCATTGAATTTAGGAAGCTTCAGTAGACAAGAAAAAAATGTCGATTGGAAGAAAAGATGGCTACAAACTGGAGAGCTAAGAAGAAAAGAGTAAAAATCAAAATGCACTACTTTTTCCTTATTTCTCAATGCACACCTAAAGACCCTGCTTCTGAAGCACATTTGTCAAACACTGGAGCATCCATTTATTTCTCCACAAATGGTAATTTTCTAAGTTATGCAGGCTCACCTCACAAAAGCCACTTCTTCTGTGACCTACTTACTCAAAATGCAAAGCAGGGCCCAGTCTCAGAGCTGACAGACTTGTGCTCGGAGCGAGCATCCAGGCCGGCTGGGTTTGGCTTTCCTGCCGTGTGAAAGCAGTTGCAGGAGAGAGTCTGGATCACGCCGGAGCAGACAGCAATGTCTGACATTCTGAGGTGAGTCCTGAGTACTACAATGTTTTATGATGAAACTCAGTCACGAGGCAAGCACTGCTCAACAGAGGTAAAACACGCAGCTGCTTCTCTAACGCTTATTAAAGAGCAGGTTTGGCACAGCGAGGCTTTTTATCAGAGAACCTGTTACAGACGAAGAGCAGTCTGAGCAATACTCCGGTAAGTTACACTGGAGGAGCTTTTAAAGCTGACTACTTAAAATGCATGGCAATTCTATATGGACATTTCCAAAGTGAATTAAGCTAAATCCAGTGAACGCCTCTTTCACTTTGAATTAAGGGAGTTGCATCATACAGTTTAACAATGCAGTTTAAATTAACGCTTTCAGGCAATTTGAATTCAAATCTTGTAGTTAATGGTGTATAGGCAAAACACAAATTCCAGTTCTAGCAGTGCACTGTAGCAAAGAAATCTGTAACAGGTGAGCAAGATGTCTGTCTCCATGACAATATTGCTTGGGTTTTCTGAATAAATCCTAAATGGTATTTAGTACTATTTTTAGCAAGTCAATGCAAGAGATACTATTTAAAGTAATGGTCAGGATTGGAGTCTTGCCTTACTGTACAGGTCAAGAAATGTGGTCAAAGGTTGTAGACTTCAACTTCTGACCACCAAACGTAAAATTGAGAAAAGAAACTGGAAAAGGTCAACGAAAGCATTGACCAAGAAAGGTATCATTACCAAAGCAGGGTGGCTATTGCAACTAGCCTCAGCTATTCCGAGACAGACAGAACGCTCACCATCAAGAAGCCATCAATACACACCGCTCTAACAGTCCTGTCTGGCAGCCTCAATTCCCAGCCCTCATGTTACAGGTTAATAATTCATCTCCTCTCACCAGTCAGATTGTACCTTGACTCTAAGCCAATTCATAACAAATGCTATTATAAAATCACAAAAACCTCAGGTTAATCTAATGTTTAAGAAGATAGATAACTGAGTGCTGATGCAAAATTTTCTCTTTTCCTCTGGACTTTTCAAGGATTCGCAGCTTTCACAGCTCTTTGCTTTTGACACACAGGTGTTGCTGAACAATAACTGAGCTGGATTATTCTTGATGCACAACAGGGCATGATTATTTTTAAAAACGAAATACAAGGAAACCTTAGAAATTTCATTTGCATGTAATCAGCATCCGTTTCCCACAAATTCAATGCCCAGTCCACCGGAAAAAAAATGACTTTTAAAAGCAGATGTTCTTTCTAATTATTGTTGATTCGAGCAAGTTATTAATGCTTATGTGCACCCAGGTTTACACTAATGTAGCCTTGCTTGCCTGTCAGCAGATTCCTGATAGAGAAGAGTAACTTTTGGTACTCAAAAGGTACCCAAAACTGCAGTTTTTAATCGCCAAAACTGGAGTTTATAGTTCAAATCAGCCAGTCCTGCTCTTGTATGAATAGCAGGTTACACCTTACCAGACAAAGCTGATAGCCAAGGTTAGAATAGAGCCCAGCCCGCCCTGCTGTTGCAGCGTGGAGGGAGGGTGCCATAGGAACGGAACAGCAATGGTTAAATGTGCACAGAGAACTCTGAAATATTCAAGTTGTTTATTTCTCCAGGCTTACAAATTTGATTACCATGGAGCACAAAGCTATTAAAAATATGACCTTTCATACTGTACAACTTGGCAAAAAGCCAAATAATAACTTTGTTTGATTTGGGTAGTATGATAGAGTGCCTATTCAGCTGGAAATAAAATTACTTTTCTTTGCAGGAAATTATACCTGGAAGACTAAATGTCCATCATGAACATAACACACACATGGAGTCATTAATTCAGACTCATGGCAGCCACTCTCAGAGAAGTAAAGGGACAATGTTTTTAGGTGTAGCAGAAAAAGACACAGATTTCTAATGCTCGTCTGGCATTTGCTCTGTGATGTGGACAAGGGAAATAAGGGCTGATAATAAATGATAAGACGGAAGAAAAACCCAGGTTGTGTAACTAGTATGGCACAGATAGTTCGCAATTCCTTGCCTTGAACAAGCAGGTCTATTTATGCTTTTTGATACACAAACAAAGGGAAAATATGAATCCTATGCTGATGTTAGATAGGTAGACATTTGATCTGACAAAAGCTCTCATCAGTCCTTCCACTAATACCAATGACAAAACTAAGAGATTTCAGACCAGTAAGGAGTTAAATCAAGAAGACTGCATAGAAGAAAAAAACTATGGATAACTCTCTTGTTTTCAGGTGTGCTACACTGAAATCCATGGAAAAAAAAATCCCAAGGAGAAAGAAAATGGTAGGTGACAGGAAAGAAAATTATCATTTCAGCTTCCAGGTACCTTTGGCATTAAAGATGTCTTCTACTTTAATTAGACTGGAATGACACATGACAAAACACCACCCTTGAAAAAAAATCCTGCATAATTAAATTTTCCCTCTACTCAAAATACTTTGATTAGTTGTTTGGCTGACTTCTATTGGTTTTTCTATTTATTTATTTATTTATTTATTTATGGGGCACAGGGGATTTTCAAAATAGTATTTTTCTGTGAAAACAGTATTTCAGTAGACTGAAATTTCAGTCTTCTCCACTGGTTGTTTTTTATTCTGCTTGTTTATTGTCATATGGTACTTTCCCCACAAATTATTTCCTTTGTTTCACATTTGCAAAAAAAGAACATTCTAATCAGAAAGATGTTATTAAAAGAAACTCACTGGAATATGAAGGACTACTGAAAAATCAGGAATACAAGTTGATTAAGAAATTGGAATAAGGACTTTCTACTTCTGTGGAAAGTTATGTAGACTCTGTAATTACCACCCATGCTCTGAAGTTTTATGTCTTGTCTGAAAATTGAATTTCCAGTGAGTTGCATTTTTCTATTTAGCTGTGAAAATCAGGCACAAGGGAATCACATTTCACTTAAAGCAAGGCATTAGGAGAGCAATGGCTATCTATCACTCTCCAAAGCACTACACAGGAATGGCTTGAAAGAGAGATGACAATGAAAAAAAAAAACCCAAGCATTCTTTAGAAAGAAATATTGTAAATCTTATTTCTTGCTTTGTTTTCATGACTTTTCTTATGAAATTGCTTTGGGATGCACGAGTTACCTCAGAAAGTTAGACAAAAGTTGCATATCATATAATATCCTACTGAAAACAACTGTTCATATCATCCTCTCCAGTTTTGAGGAAATTCAACCAAGGAATTCTGCCACATGGGAATCTTCCTTTCTATTCCCTCAGTTTAATACTGTTTTTTTCCTAAACCCCCGAAATTTACATCCTTTTCAGTTTAAGAACACTCATTTCAAGTGCTCCAAAATTAATAAATTAATAAATAAACCCCTGAACACTTCAGTGCAGGTTTTCACTTTTTGCTGCAATATCAGATCAGGTATGGAATCCAATTAAGCCTTCACTTTAGGCAACTTTTCATGTTCATATACTCCACAGGCTTACTGTAAACTCTAAAAAAGAAGTAGAGGCAGCAGTAAGAAAGGGTTCTGGCTCTGTAGCTGTGTCTTCATCACCAAAGGAGTTTTGAGAGCCCAGCTTCAAAGTCAGTCTCAAAAACCCCTTCCATCTATGTCAACAATCATTATTCTTTTTTTTTTGACCTATTATCTTTTTTGCATTCACTTTTGAAGTTAAAGCAGACTTTTGTACACAGGAGATATGGGTGGTCTAGGAAGGGATACCTTCAGTTTAAAAGTCAGTTTAAAAGTCACTATTTCCTCCTGTTACCTTTCTTGGGGAGAAAGACTGTGAGTTGTGTTTGAATTGAGTTTGGAGAGATACAGTTCTAAATACTGAGATCCTCTTCACTCATCCATATAAGGAGTTTCAGGCCGGATTGAAAGTGTGCTGCAACATGACAAACTCCTGTGCCCTTTCACTTGCTCTGAACTCACTTCAGGGTTAAGAGACTAGTCACTTGTCAAGTGCCATTAGTGTGGACTGATCAAGTGGAGCACGATAGCAGAAAAAAACAGAGAAGGACAATAATGGATTTTATACAAATTATAAAGACACTGCTGTGCATACAGCCCTGATCATTGGTTAACCTAACTAAAACTGGACAAAGAAATGTTGTTTTTAGGTTGTGCAAAGGTATCCCGTATCTTACACTGGCACTTCCTTGCCACTTTGGGACTGCATATATATTGCATGTTGTCTTGCCTGCTGGAAAGATTAGAGGGATGAACTGCTCCTGCTCCTCTATGATACTGCCTTCCTCGGAGAATAGCAGCCACCAACTGCATAATGGAGTGATAGCAAACACATTAAGAAATGCAAGTCTCAAAGCATTCCTTCTGCTTTCTTCTGCTTCTGGTGAAGAGTTACTCTTAATACAGACATTGTGAAAGATCAAGAGGGGACCTCATCAGTGCTTTGTAATAGCTGAGTATAAATCCAAAGCTCTATGGGTAGTATCCATGATTAATTGCATTCAGTCGACATTAGACTCTGTCATTATCAGCTGCTTGCTGCTCAGCACTTGCTATGCTGTTAATTATTGTTGTGTGGCTCTAAGGGATGTTTTCGAAACATTTCAAATTTTGCTACTGTAATAGCACAGGAAAGAAATCAATAAGTAGCTTTTTAGCAGAGGAGAGACAAACAGATATTTTTATTAATGTTTTGAATAGTTTTGCTTTATTTGAGACTGGATAAGCTAGCACTGATCACAAGTGTGCTTCCAAGACAGCACTGGCATTTGGCATCCTATCTAGATTTCACTAAAACTTTTTTGTTTTTCATCAACCCACACATAGAGCAATACCTTCTGGCACCTAAGGAAAGTGAGAAGAGTAAAAGGTGGTTGCTCTTGCACTCCCAGTTTCTTGCAATGGATATTTTAATCAAATTTTTGCTACCGTATCCCTTGTGTCTTGGAAAAAAAACCCAACCCACCTCATCCCACATTATTTTTATTATTATGGTGATGGACATGGAACTCATGATCTTTTTATAGGACAGAAAATACCATGGTACCAAACTACAAAAAAAGCTGATATAAGGTGTGCCACTTGCTCTACATTATGCAATTACTTCAAAGCTAACATTAACTTCATCAAAAAACACACAACGTATTTTTTTCTGCTGATGTTCGTACGTTTGTAATGGTCAGCCTTAAAAGTTTTATCCATGGTGCAGTCAAGGGGAAAACAGGTAAAATTGCAGTGCAACATGCAACAACAGCAATAGGATGCTATGCCCTGTAGTAATCTGTAGTAGAAATTATCTCTGGTGATTAAAAACAAGATTAAATTTAGGTAACAGTGCTAATATTAAAAAGAATTTTTAAAAAGGGAAAAAATATATATTTTTAATACTTTTAAATCTATTTCTCCTGAAATTTTCCAAAACAAGATTTTTTTTTCATTCTGATCTGCACAAAACACTGAAATATGCTCTCTTCTGACTCAGAATTAAAGAAATTTCTGACATGCCAACATTTTGAGAGTTAGGACCTTTATTTAAACCAAGTGGAACAGATCCAACAGCTGAAAGAAATAGACTCCACACTGAGATGGCTGAAATACATACATTGGGTATGGGAGAGATGGAAGAACCAATGCTGGAATATGAAGAATGCACAAAATCTGACTTTCTGGTGCTTGCTTATTCTGGTAGGCTATCAATAGATCCTTCTGACCACAAACTGCATCCTGGACCAGGAAATCTGTCATGATCAAATTTACAGCCCCACTGGCCACTCTCCAGAAAAAGACTTTAGAGACTTTCAGTCAGTTTGGATTTGTCAGGTGTTTGGGAAGGCACTGAGTACCATTAATTACCAAATTACTGTCCAAACTGGTGAAACTCATGGTTCATTTTTACTCCTTGGATTCGGAACTAAAAAACTCCAGTCAGCTCCATATGGGAAGAGCTACAACTAGACCTAAAGTGCAAACATTTAAAAATAAATAAAGTGCATAAATGATCCACTTAATGAAAACATCAAGAGACCTTGTAAATCAACTGCTATCAGCTAATGCTATTATCTAAATGAGATGTAGTGCCTGAGAGCATCTGCATATGCATCCCCATGCCTGTACAATGAGATTACACACACAAGGGATGTGCACCTACATGCAGAGGAGCCTAAAGCAATCCAGAGGCACCAATTTTACAAGCCCACATTTGTGGAACAGAGATCTGGATTATGCATGTCTGAGCCATCAGTGAGATAGAGAAATTGCATGTCGATTACCATCCTGTTGAGAAATGGGAGAATGAGCTAAGAAGAGACTGAAGGCAGAGTGTGCCAGAGGCCAAATGATTAATATATTTTCTCAGTATTAGCATCAACAATGTGCTGCCTCAGAGGAAGTCACGGTTAAAGAGTATCCACTAACTTGATGCAAAGCTCAATAGAATATTAGAATAAATAGGATAAAAAATTGCCTTCATATCATGCAGGAAGGCTTCCTGATCTAACATGTCTCATATTGCTTTGCTGGGCTAATTTCAGCTTTACTTTATGATATTCATGAAAAATCAATTATGTGACAGAAAGAGTGAGAGACCTAAGAGGTATCTACCCCTGTGCCCAGCATCACCACTGGCTGGAAATTGATGCCAGACAAGTTCTAATTAGGAATAAAGCACAAATTTGCAACAGTGAGGCTGACTAACCACTGGAAAAAATTACTAAAGGAAGTGGTGGGGTTTCTCTCTTTGTATCACTTCCAAGCAACTGTAGAGGCCTTGCTGGAAAGCATATATTGGCTGAGCACACATTACAGAGCTCGACAGAGTCAATGGGATTTAACAGTTCATAATAGACTGGTCAGACTGGACACAACAATTCTCCCCCTGGAATTAATTTTCATGCATCTGCTAGCACGAGGAAGCTACCAACTCTGTTGGGAAGAAGATAAAGAAGACAAAGCTCCCTTCCTAAATTTGAGACTGCAACTGCGTAACAGTGTTTGGCAGATTTACCCCTAAATAAATATGAGAGAAATGTAAAAAGTTATGAAAAGGAGCACATATTTGCCTTGCACCTAAAGCATAAATTCCTGTTACCAATCTATTAGAGGTATTGGAAAATGCAGCAGCCTAAAAGGAGATTGAAGTTGGCGATCCTGTTACTATTTTAGCTCTTTTAGCCCCTACAAATTTGATAAAATATTAATAAATAAAAAGTAGACATTTACTTTTACTCTCCTAGGAAATAATGAAGAGTTAGTGAAGAAACTAAGTACTGTGAGGTATTAGTGATGGACCTTCAACCACATCCTGAGTTGCAGCAAAAGCAGCATGGCCAGCAGATCAAAGGAGATGATCCTGTCCTCCTGCTCTGCTCTGGTGACATCCCACCTGGAGCACTGCGTCCAGCTCTGGGGCACCCGGCACAGGAAGGACATGGGCCTGCTGGAGTGAGTCTGGAGGAGGCCAACAAGATGATCAGAGGGATGCAGCAGCTTTCCTATGAGGAAAGGTGGAGAGAATTGGGATTGTTCAGCCTGGAGGAGAGAAGGCTTTGGGGTGACCTAATTGTGGCCTTCCAGTACCTGAAGGGAGTCTATGAGAAAGCTGGAGAGGGACATTTTACAAGAGCATGTAGTAACAGGGCAAGGGGGAACAGTTTCAGACAGAAAGTAGGTTTAGATTAGATATTAGGAAAAAACTCTTTACTGAGAGGGTGGTGAGCACTGCAACAGGTAACCCAGAGAAGCTGTGGATGCCCCCTCCCCAGAAGTGTTCAAGGCCAAGTTGGATGGAGGGGGCTCTGGGCAACCTGGTCCAGTGAAAAGTGCCCCTGTCCATAGCTGGGGGGTGGAACGAGATGATCTTTAAGGTCCCTCCCAACCCAAGTAATTTTATGATTCTGTGCTTCTATGATGCAACACAGTAGAGCTTAAAGCAAAGTCTGTCTTGTGAGAGAAACTACATTTTGCAACTAAACCAATTCCCCAGGGTTTGAGTGTGGTTCTTTCACAGAGATAAAGAGTTTTAAGCAAGACACCAATCATTACACATCTCTACATGTAAACAAGACAGCTCTTATGTTTTCAAAGCCTGCTATACTGGCTTTCAAGCAAATAGCTCTCATTTCTCTTCCTCCATTTAGATCTGAGAGATTAATTAAGCTCATCAACAGTTGATTAATGCAGGTAGAAAGCCTGTGGCTTCTTCCAATTACATTTCAATGATGTGGTACTCCTAGATATATTTATTCGGCGTTTAAGAAATATATCTGTAAGAATGATCTAGGCAATTGTCGTGTCAGATTAAAATACATTATAAAATCATTAGTGAACAACACCAGCAGCACATTCTGCATAGCCATCTGGAAAAGATGCTACAGAGCAGACCAACATTTCTTCTGGTATGAGAAGGGGCCCTGGTTCAAATGTACTTGCACTCCACTAATATCTGCTCTGTTATTTTATTACTGTGGAAGCAAGGAGTTGCTAAGCTATGGAAAAGGGATGTGGCAACAGAAAAATGTTTATTACAAAGCACACCCTGTGACCTACTCCTCACCTGGGGTAAAAATGTACACTTATGCCATACTGGTGCACTAGAGGAAACTATTACTCCCAACCTTCTTTACATTTCTGACAGTTTCATCTCCTGATGAATAAATACACTGCTCTCAATGGGTAAAATCCCAGCATAGGAAGCATGCTAACGAATATGAGTAGATAAACCAGGTTTTGTTTTTGAAGGGGGTTTGTTTGGTTTTGTTTGCAGAGGGGTGGAGGAAATGGTTTCAAACATTAAAGTGCATTTAAAATGCACTTTAGAATTCCACTAAGACAAGACAGAGACCTCTCAAAATAAGAACATCTTGATCATAAAAAAATGATCCCTTTCTTTATGAGAGGCACGTGGAAATAAAAAAAAAACCAGGAATCTTCCTCATCTTGAGAAAAATGTATTCCCTTTAATTTCCTTTGCTAATTACAAATCCCATTGCAAAAACTCCACCGAAGTGGGAATTGGGATTGGAAGCTTCTGATTTGGGGGAGTACTCTAGAATGATGGAGCTGAGCTTGGAGGACGAGATTAATCACATTTCCCACCAGTTTCTTGAGCTACCTACATGTATGGATGAACATGGAGTTTCCTGAATTTGACAGCACAATTCCCACAGGTTTGTGTACTGCCTGGACTTTACTTTGAGCTCCTTACTGTGCCCAAGGAAACACGACTGGAGCAAGCCAGGCTCAGGCAGTAATGGGATGGCACCTGTTTGCTCAGAGCACTCCTCAGTGCAGCCTTGCCTCAGCCACAGCTGTGGGTGCTCCAGCCTGCAACAGGACAAAGAGCAGGAAAGTCACACAGAAGATCAGCTCCTCTCCGTATTAAATCTTTGACTCTGTAATATACTTTAGTTATATCTCTATTAAGTCACCCATAAATCCACTTCCTAATGCACTGAAAGCTATGCACAGGTTTAAAACTACATAAAAGAAACAGGATACTCGTATGACAAAATATTCCATGAACATGCCTTGCTGTATAATTCTGACCTTCCCTAATGTCTTGATTCTCCTTTTTTTTTCTTTTTTCCCATGATCCCAGACTTCTAAACTCTTGCATCTTCTAGCTGGATTTGTTAAGGAACAGTTACACGTATATTAACAGTTACAGCCATGTTCAACTACCATGTTTAATTGCTGCTCACAGTTCTATATAATATAGTAGAAACTCACATAAACTGTACATCCAGGATATCTCCTCGATTCATTTATATTCAATCCTGTACCTGGGATTAATTCTGTGCTTATTTTATCAATTTCAATGGAATTATTCTTTTTGCATCAAAGACTTAGGTGTTACCACTCCTGTTGCCAGTTTAATTTTTCTAATTGATATGGTTTTGCTGAACCCATTTAATTGAATTTGTTTCATTAACAGTGGAACTGATACTGATATATGGAGAGAATATGGTTTAAATAAATGAGCAAATAGTCACCACTTTTATTCAACCTGATATGGCTTTTCACTGAAATCAGTAGTCACTTCTCAAAACAAATGCATTTTAATTCCTTCCCATTTATCTCCCCTTCTATTTACTACTTCTTTGTCATAGTTGGATGCATTTAAGTAAACCAATTGGTAATTATAGGAGCCAATTTTCATTTAAATTCTTGAAAGATAATTTAAATGTTTCTTTAGCACCCACTGCTCATTAACTGACACAAACACATTTCTGAAATGCAGCAGACTTTTTATTGATACTACTATAGGATCTTATTTTAATGGTATTCTTGTTTTCCTCTTCCTCCCAGTAATTTAGGCAGATCAATTTTGTAAACAGGACAGATTGGCTTAAGGTTTATATGCAAACTTAAACCTCCACATACACTCTCTCACGTTTTCGTCAAGCTGGTGCTTCCCTTTCACGGATGCTTCTGGACTCCATTGGTCCAGGGATCTCCAATACAGCAGCCAGAGCTCAGGGACCACTAAAATGATCCTCGGAGATGATGTGGATGTAGACAGCAACTGTGTGAAGTTTCCTTGACACACCCAGCAACACTTGGTTTTTGATTTACAGAATCAACAGGACAGCAACTTCAGGAGCTCGGGATTCAGTCAGGGGTGGAGCCACTTTCCTAGGAGGTAACAGACCAGCACAGGATACATCCTGTGCTCCTACACAAGGACTAAAATGCAACACTTAGGTAAGAAGTGCTTGCTTATAAAACCCAAATAATCACAAAGCTGTCTTGAAAGTCTGGATTGAAGACAACAATCCCTTACAGCACGCAGTGCTGCCCTGATCTTAACGGTGCAGTTTGGGTGCAGTACTTTTGAGTGCCAAGCTCTCTGTTCAGGACAGCTCAGCTGTCCCAGTGAGGTGATCCCATATTGCAGCCTAAATATTGGGGCTTTCTATGAAAGCAACTTCTCGTAAGTTACTGGCAACTGTACTTCAAAACTGGCTCTAGTGGAGTTCCCTGTGTATGATTTCCAAGTGATGCACAGGTTTTTATGCGGAGTTTGGTGTATAGCCAGGGCAGGACACACACTGTCCTGATATCCCGGTTTATTTTCCAAGCATCCTACGTGCATTCTTTTTGTTCTGGTTTTACATGGCCATCTCTTACTGCTTTTTAACATTGCTTTATTACCAAAAGTTGCATACCAATGCCACACTCGCAAAGGTGGCTACTGTTCTGTGATGTTTCTATTGAAATTTGTTTTATAATCTCTTTGCACAGCAGGAATATATAAATTAATGGAATTTGCTGTCAAATATTTGAAACTGGTTATCAAGGATTCCAGAATTCACCTCACTTTCATGGATCAGTTATAAGATTTTTCTGCTTGCAGCACTAGGCACTTAATAACATTTTTGGGACATATTAACAGTATGTCCCTGCCTTCTTCTACTTAGTAATTTGGAAGTCAGCCCCATCTCTTCTAGGATTTCATATGAAGAGACAATCTTCCTTGAAGTGTATGTACAGCTGCTATTAATAGTAGACTTCAGTATGATAAAGAAAGAACACATCCAGTAGAGCTTTGCTAACGTTCAAGGTGATTTGAAATTGAAGTCCAAATCCACAGAGATGCCTTGTTCCTCCGACTTTCACAATGACAGAAAAGTTCCCTGACTTCCTGACACTTATTTACTCTCTGAAGCCACCAAGAAGACAGCCAAAGTTATACACTGATTTTGCTGCATCACCTGGATGGTGATTTCTGTAAGGATTCCACCTGTATAAAGGCCTGTGTGCCTTCATTCAGGAAGAGAAAACCAAGAGAACAGTAACAGGATCTGTGAGGATCCCTTCCCTAACTTTCACATTGTTTTGTTTCAGTTTCTTCTGCCCTTTTGACATACAGATTAAATCAGAAATCCAGGAACTGGCAAAGTCTTTACTTCCCCCTTATTCTGCCCAAGATCTTGTAATCTTTTCTAACCTCCTTGCCAGCTGGTTCATCCCTGGGCATTGGTGACTTTCTGACTCTCTCAGGTATTGGATGGACTTTCTTGGGGTGATGTTAGGATTGTACATGCTCCTTGCAAAATATACAGTTAATCTATGCCACAGTCTTTCTCTATTTTTTTCCTACTGATGAAAAATCCCTGTATTTCCTGACACCAAGCCATCAAGAACCACATTCTAGGTGTACTTGGCCACTGTTGACACTAAGGAGCAAGGGAGACCACAGCAGAGCACACAACATTATTCAAGAGAAATAGCTCCTAGCAGACAGAATTAGCATTGTGTCCATTGCAACCGAGAAGCAGGGAAGGGCAGACAGATTAAACTCGCAGGGAAGGCTCAGTTTATAAAAAAAGCACAGGGTCATAAAGCATTCCCCTGTGTCCTTCCACAAAGAAATTATTTCAGATACCAAATTCCCTTGCAGCTTGTAAAAGCTTTACAAGTAGTCCAACCCCCCTGCAGACAAGCTGTGAGTGATGTGCCCATATATCAGGTACCAAGGTCAGCAGATGAAGGAACTGGGCTGGAGGACACCTGTAGAGCATGTCAACCCCACAGCTGAGAATCTGCTCTTCTGACTTCAGCACAGGAGGAGCCAACCTGCCACCTCACAAACAACCTGTGCATTGTCTTGTGCTTTCATAAACGCATCAAATTTCCATGTTCCCGCTTCTTAATGAGACACTTCACTAAAATGTGAAGTTAATGATTTATTAGTTTAAATAATTTATTTTACAACTGAATTAATTTGCCAGCCATGTTGCGCACTTTATAAGGGGACCAAATCCTTTCAAAGTGCCTCAGTAATCTAATTAGCGTGTTTCTTTTCTTTATGCCATGTTTCAACAGTTACTACATATGCCTGGACCTCAAAGCATCTCTGCCTTTGGTTAGATGAGGAGAAAATGGTTAATTTGGGTGTGTGAGAAAGGGAAGCACTTTAGGAATCATCTCTGTGTCATGCTTTGATAAAAAGCTCAGCAAAGGTTTCAAATGAACACACACGACTGGAGCTGGTTTTCAAGCTGGCAGCTTCAAAGAAGATGCAGGATTGTATAATAATAATGGCCATTAAATTACCTTCTCTCCAACAGTGTGGATCATTTGGAGTCGGGTCATAAACAGAATAAAGGAATCTTAGCTTTCCACTCCTTGCTATACAGGCACTTTGAGACAGCAGAAGACTCTCTTCACAAGTCTCATTAGCTGGCATTACCATCCTCAAAGGACTATGTTAAACTCGAAATAAAACATAAAAAATGAACAGATTTCTAAACATTTTTAATGGCAAGAATGATGCAGACACCCTACTGTAACTGAGGAAAGCAGCTTAAAATATGGGTTTCACCCCTAGAAAGTAACGAAAAGTCCAACATTTTGGAAAATATTGTAATTTTCTAAGTATTCATGTTGCCAAAATGTTCATGTAAAACCAGTAATGCTGTTTAGATATATCAAAAGAAAAAAGCAGATTTAATAGTGGTCAGCACAAAAGCTGTAATAAAATAAAGCTCAGGGTCCTGTATTCATCTTCTAACTGCTCCTTACATTTAAAATCTGAATGTAGACAGATGCCAGCTACCATTTCAAAAATTGATTTTATTTTAATTTTGTAATTACAAGTACCTGTAATTTTATTTAATAAAATGAATGCATTTCATTAAAACCATGTGAATTGGTGAGTTTTTTGTGACACTTTAAGCACACACTTAAAACCTTGTCTAATCAACATGTGGCATTCCAAACCTCAGTAGGATGGTCTTCAGTGAATGTGACAGGAAATATTGCAAGGTTACTGATTTGTAATTTAAATTTTAGTAGCATCTAGGGGCCCTGTAAAAGACTGCAGCTGGCCAAACTAAGCACTGAGAATATACATGCCATAAGACAGTACACAAAGCTTACAGTTTAAATATTTAGGGCAATATTTTAGGAAAACTGAAAATGCTGAGGAGGGATGACATAAACCTCAGGGAATTTTTCAGTTTTCCTGAGACCCAGGTCAGTAATTTAACTCTGGCCATCTTTCCCTTCCCTCTAAGAAAAGATTTGTGTTGCATATTGCGCACATGAAATGTTGTAACTTTGTGTTGTTTTGTGGTTATTGCTATTCCTTAAGCCTCCACAACACATAGAGACTCAAAATATACAGAAAATAAAGTCCTTACACTGAATAGATAGTCCCTCAATAAGGAAACAAATGAAAGACTTAGAAAATCAGAGGAACTAATTCCTGCATGTACCTAAACTGGACTACTTTTGTTCTCTCTAATGTGTCTTGTTTGAAGCAGCCACTTTGTGTTGTCCTCCCTGTGCAATTTTATGCAAATTTAATGATCTGTGTTACATGTTATTAGTAATCTGCCACAGCCATAACCTTATCTTGGATGCAGTAACAATCAAAAGTTCTACTTCTGATGACAGAAATGATGCAGAACATGTCACAGGCTGCCCTCAATTTGTTCTGGAAGATGGGGGAAAGACACAGACAGCTCTTGTGGCTGCAGCTCGTTCAAATAAAAAGCGAAGGGCTGGTTCTGTGCCTCTTCCTCCCTACAGCAGCATCTCAGCATCCCCTCCCCAAGCCTCTTGGTTGTCCCTGCAAGGACATCAGAAACGAGGCAGATGAGCAGGGGAGAGGATGACCCAGTTGCTTCATCACTGGGCACCAGAGCTGCCTCTGGCAGCCAAAGACAATCACCCGTGACCTGTCCTCAACTCCCTCAGATGAGTGGGAATTGAGACGAGGCACAGAGCAGGAGCAGGCTGGCAGGTGTGGTATGCTTGGCAACCTTCACCCATCCTGAGGAGGGATTTGAGGAAGGACACGGCAGTGGGGAACTGCCACCAGCACAACTGCTAAATTCAGCTGGGGCAGGGAGAGTGACTTCCTTGACAGGCAAATGTCACCAAATGAAAACATTAGCATGAAAACTGGAGGCATCGCTGGAAATGTCCTGCTGTATACAAAGCAGGCTGTTGGAGGGATATCAGTCAGACTGGCAGGACTTTGCTGGTAAGAGCACCTTAAGAGTTCAGCCCACTGGAGGAGCAAGCACCGCACAGGCTGCGGGTGTCACCTGGCCCTGGGACCATCGGCGTGAGAGGCACCACATTCCACGGCAGGGGCAGACGTGGGAAGAGCTGCTTCCAGCTCACAGCAGCTCGGCTCACTGGCACAGGACATGGCTCCCTTTAACAGCTATCAGGGAGCTATTATCCCTATCACAGATTTGCCGCCAGGAGGACACAGAGCTTCTGCTTTGAGTCCCACGTGTGCTCAGCAGGGCCGACCACTGGATGGTGAACTCTGCCGGCTGATGAAGTTGGTTTCCATATCTGGCTGCCAGTGTCAGGCATGAGAGAAAATTACCTAATTTCCAGGGTTTCTAGCAAGCGACTAGTGCTTGGCAAAAGAGCAATGTGAGGTTAATTTATCATCTGATTTTAAAAAGGTGCAAGTTTAAATACTAATAATGTGGAACGGGAAATCTGACATAAAGACCCAGCAAATCAGCAATGTCTAAGTAAAGGAAATTAAATGCAGCCATTACAGGCAGTGAGGCATCTTTGAACAGGCTGGAAACAGATAAATGGTGTTCAGAGAAAAAACCCAGAAGATGCTGAGTTTGGCAAAGGCAATGACAAGGTTTGAATGAAGTGCAACCAAATGCAGATGGTATAATCACAATTTCATCTCAACTAATGACGTGAACAATCTAATACTACTCCTTGCAGTGGCACCAGGTCTTTTGCTCACTAAAGCACATTTAAATAGGGAAGTGGAGGGAAGGGAGATTTGTCTGAACTATTTGCATAATGAGGAGAGTGTGGCTATAGACTGCATTCATTATCCAGAGGAAAGGATCTAAGCGTTGTCCAAAATCTGGTTTTCTTGCAATGGTGGGACAAATAATCATGCTGAGTAGAAAACTTATATCTCTTAGATCATACTGGTGCAGTAGGGATGCAATTCACAGCCCATTACTCTTACAATTAATAATACTGAACACAGGAGGGGCAAGGAACCCTGTTCTGTGCTGCCTCTTTGCCCCCCATGAGCAGCATCACTGCCATCACCCCTCAAATAGCAGGAGCTTCCCAGCTGCTCCCTCCATGGTGTGGCAAGCCTGGTGAGGATACATGAAATGGGACATGAAATGCTCCATCTGGCATTTGTGGGAATGAGAGACAAAGAAATAGGAAGTTATAAAAGTTTTAAAAGTATTTCAAGCTCCCAAGGGAAACAATTTTATTCCTTATTTAGCACTAAATACCTCTGGTAAAACTCAGCCTCCCCCACTATCCAATTAGGAAGGCACCTGCTTTATTTCGGTCGCGGAGTCTAAGCAGACTTTCTGAGGCAACTCCATACTGAGGTCGACTTGACAAAAATACCCACTGCTGAAAGATCTGGCTAGTGGCAGGTCACTTAAGCGCTTGCACTGCTCTGGAGTCAAACCTGTCCTTCTGAAGTGAACAGAAATTTTGCCATTTGACTTCAAAAGATCAGGATTTCATTTCAGATGATGAAAACTCCTCCTAGCAATAGTCAGTATGGCATTAGAACATTAAATAGTAATGGGATTTATATTCACCAGTCTCAAAATGTAAATCTTTACAGAGGATTTCCTACATGTCCAAAAATCATAGCACAAGCCTGCACGAAAGAACTGTCCCATCTGCTGTAATTGTATAAAATAACATCCAGATGTAAGTGCTGGTGGTATGAGAACTACAAACAGGAAAGCCTGAACAGATCATGACAGCGTCTTCCAAGATTCTGTGCAGCATTCACTGCAATTTTTAAACTTTCATGCCCGAAGACAATTATGCTTGTGCAGAGATAAATGTGGTATTTTCTAAGCTAGAAGCAGAGACTCTGAAAATCCAGGAAGCAGAAGCTGCAACAAGTAATATAACAAGAACTATCACTTGTTCTGCAGGGTTCCCACGCTGTGAGGATAAATTATCAAAGTCCTAGGATAAAACAAGTGTATCTCAAGTATAATTTTTAAATGCAGGGAGAGTTTCCCCAGGGGTTTTCTCTGGCTGCAGCAGCACTGGCAAATGTGCCAAGTAGTCTGCCACTGATTTAGTGGGCTGGAAGCTGCACTCCATCATTGTACCTCACCTGCCATTACCATCAGGTTTTTGCTATCCTTGGCATCCTGCTTACAGCAGAAAATTATTCACTTGCTAGTATGGTACACAAAACCCACACTATTTTTAGCCACCCGCATCTATCACAGCAAGTTTACATCAAGACTTCAGGGATGAGGGAAAGAGAAGAGGAAAAAGAAACCCCATTTCCTTTCTCACACTCCTGTGCCTGCCCACTCGCATGTGGTGCCACAGGTTAGCGCGAGCAGTGACACAGAAAGGTGCAGGATGCTCCTTGTGCTGTCACTCCAGCTTTGTCTTTTCCTGGAGAGCACAGTGCTGAATGGACAGATGATGATCACAGTGGTATGAATGCAATTTTTCTTGTCTTCGGTGTCTCGACTCAATGGGATTTTGCAGACACAGTCATGGCCTCTATTTTTCACAAAGACTCAGAAGCATTTTAAATTATTTTCCTCATGAAAGTGAGCCTTTTGTTGGCAGCTGGAAATCTCTGCCACAGACATTTTACATTTTTAGAGTCTAACTTTCTGACAGGAAGAGATCTAATATGCCATGTGATGAAAAGTGCATTCAAGGCCCTTACAAAAAGCACTGTGCAAATATCATCTCAAGCTATGCCCTGAGAAAAACTGCCCAGCTCGTTTCTTGCCCCCTTCCCCAATTCTCCACTGCGCCAGCACCCCCACTCCCCTCGTCCTGCCCCCTTGCCAGCCTGATGATCTGCAAGTCCAGAAAGATTTTGAGTACATAAAAGCTGTCCTCAGACAGTTGCAATCAATATTGAAATATCTAATCTAGTGCATTCAAGCCACTGTCTTAGCTGGAGGAAGATCAGCAGATCTTTACATTCAAAAGAGCCATCAGATCATCAACCTACTGGACAGGTCATGAAGGAAACCTTTCCGATTACTTTCCTCCTCTTAAAAATAACAATCAAAACTTGCAGTTTTCCCTCCAGTCCACCAAAAGTCATGATACATTGAAGCAGCACACCTGAAAATTCAAATTCTCTGCCTCGATACAGATAGCCCAGCACAGACAATAATATTAGAAGTTTCTATGTGTTGTATTACAAGTCCACTGCTGAAATAAATGAACCATGTAGGTAGGAATTTTGTTCAGCTTCTGCTGGAGACTTTCTAGACCATAACACAGCCAGCACAGATAAAATCCTAGATAATAAAATAGTACATTAATATCCTGTGGAAAAATGTCAGTGGTGTCTATTTCCTCATCAATACTCTCTATGGACAGTTGCCTAGAAGGAGATGGCAGATAGAATGGAAAATTCTAAATGGAAAAAAAAAAACCAATCCAAAATGTTATTTGATGTATTTGGTTGATATAATGACTGCTCTGAACAGAGGAGTTTTTCTTTTATTCAGAAGTCCTCACCCTGCTTCAGCTATATCAGTAATGATGCTCCTGCCACCAAAACACCTTCTGTTGGACCTTCCAGTCATCCTGGTGATGTTCCGGGTTGTGGCTTCCTCTGATGCTACAGGACATGTAACTACTGGGCAAGGAGTGCTGACTCCAAAGGAATCAAATCACAGAGGCATGTAAAATACACATTGACAGTGTTTAGATCTGAAAAACCTGTATTAAATTCAGGGTTAGATTCAGCCCTGTCTTTAAGGGAGGGAAAGGAAGAAGGACATGCCATGAATGACTCATGGGGCTACAGCAGACTGTTCAGATGGTAGGAGTCAGTTGGCCAGGCTCTGTGTATTTGTGCTCTGTAGTTTAATTTGGATAGTTCAAATCATTCCTGACACTAAGAATATTTCTAAATATAATGCCATGGTGCCCTTGGGTTTGACAGCTCTTTTTTGGAGCTGATAGCTTCTGAGAAGTTAAAATGTGTGCAAATTGTAGTAACTACATCCTACATGTGCAGAAGGGAGTTTGTGATTCAATAAGCCATAATGTTCTTGATAAAAACATAGAATCATACACTGAAAATACAGCAAAAAATGAGCCCTCAAACAGCTTCTCTGTATTAGAAGTTCTGCAGATCATTCTGCTGTGAATGCTTATGTCGCTTTATGCTATTACTCCATAAGGTTACATTGTGCAGAATACACCATCTTTAATTTTCAAATTATATAACTAATAATTATTTCTGTTGGGAAAAAATTTTTGTGCTCTTCAAAAATAACAAATCAGAACTATCACTATTGCAAAGACATTGGAGGGGCATATTGGCATTTTTCTTTATCATTGTCTTTATTATTTTTTTAAAAGGGTTGAAAATTTATTTCAGAGACCTGACATTACATTTAGTAAAATGTATTATAACTGACTACTACTGGATTGGAAAGTGTAGACGTAAATCACAACCCAGTCTTATCTTTCTAGTAGCTACATCAAATCTGTTAACAATTGAGAAGCCATTAAAATGCTAATGAGTGTGAAGGATGATCTATGTTTCACACTCCAACTTCTATTTTTACAAAGGCAAAACATACATGAAAATCCCAACAGTTCTCTCCTGCTGAAAGAAATATGAAAGACTGTTTGGCTTTTGAAATTATGACATTGCTGTTAGACTTGTCTGCAAGATAAATTGTTACATTACTGCCAGCATGATTACAAAAAAGCTTTAGGGCCCAAGTTATACATGAATAAGTCTTAACTAATTCCCTTTAATTTGCTTTCAAATACTAAACAACATTAAAGAGCAGTGAATTTGACTGCCCAGGTTGTGTCAAACATTAAGAAAGATGCAAACTTCAGACAGATGCCATTTGCTGGACCTTCTGGAAAGCAAACGTCTTCGTAAGGGTCCTAAATGAAAACCTCTCAAAGTAAGCACTGTAAAACTTATTATATCTGAAAATGTTTTCACGTGCAGAAGATCTGGACCAACACAAATGCTGCAGCTCACATGCTCTTCCTAGAAGGCGTCTTTAGAGTTAAAAGTGAAAAAGATCCTTCAAAGCTACCTGAATTCTTTTAAAAGAGGTATCAGTGCTTTCCCAATCTTCATGCAGGAATTTTATGGTTTTTATTGTTGTTGATGTTGTTGTGTTGTTTTGTTTGTTTATTTTCTCTCTCTCTCTCTCTTTTTTTTTTC